>CM032228.1:28335000-28660000 GCA_019009955.1 Riptortus pedestris
AAAAATCAATGTACAGACAGAGGTTACAATTTTATATATTTATAGATATATATACATACACACACAAACACAAGTTGGAACTAGAGCTGAAAGAGCAATGAACTAAATGAAAACTGAAGGATATTTTCTACTAGTTATTTATTACTCCTGATCGAGTTGCACTTAGTATCCAGGGACCAAGTTTTATTTAATATTTTTTTTTGCCTTTGTATAATTTCAGAAATATTTAGTTATTTTTATAACCATCAATACGATTTCCTTTGAACATTCCATTGTTTCGTCTGTAAAAATGATGAAAATGATTTAGTTATTTTTATAACTAGCAATTTAAGTATTCTTTAAAACGCGACTATTTATTACATGCACTGCTTACTTAGTAGTTCATGTTATATTTTTTATTTTGTATTTTCCCCTTCCATTGTAATGAAAATTTATAGTGAATAATAAGTTGGTCTCTCCGTAGTCCGTGGCCTTCTGTATTTCTCTACTAAGTTCATAGCAGTGGGAAAGTAGACTAGCATGTTTTAAATTAAATTATTGATTAACGGCAATTTTTTGCAACTAAGGCTAATTGGGACGGATTATCTACAGGTTACCACCCTTTTCTAGCCAGGGTGGCACTCAGGATTTTATTTAATGAACTCCGCCACTAAATACATTCCTTTGCCCAGGCAGGGATCGAACTCGCCACTCTAGGTTTACCATGTGAGATTAAAGGCAATGCTTTAACTCACATGGCTAACCTGAACTAGCATGTTTTGACTTATTTATATTTCTTAATGAAATACCATCTATATTTACTTGACTAATTGTTGTACTATTAAAACATGATTATAAAAGGAACTAACCCCATTGAATATTAAAACAAATACAGTCATTATAAAATGTTCAACACTTGAACGCAAAGGCGACAAATTTCAACTGACCTCCAGGAAGCTCTCAGCCCCGAGGGGAGCAGTTAGTTGAAGCGTAAAATTGATGGAAAATTAATTCTTGGAGAATTCGGAGCTTCTGAATTGACTATAGGCTCGTTCTATAAACTGTTTCGGGGGAGAGTTTTTGCCGATAGGGATAAACTCTGGCGAGATGCCTGGAATGTTTGATCTCAACCGAATTCCTCCCACTCGAAGGGAGGAATCCCCATCAAATTGGTATTTATCAGCTTCACTCATATTGCTCCTACCTGCCCTGAAGTAGCTGATGAAAAGTCACCTCAGGCTTAGCCAAGAATGCCCCGTATAAATAAACCATCTTGGGTACACTAATTACACTGATAAACCAAAAAAAAAACTTTCAGCGGATATCTTGGTATCCAACACTTGTTTTATAAAAATTCTGAAATACTGATTAAAAATATATTGCTGAATAGAGTACTAATTAACATAAACTATATAGCATCATCTAGTTTAAGGTATAATACACATATAAAATACATAGGTATAACATAAAGTTCCTTAATTTAAAGTTAGTTTGGTTTGAATTTCTTGGCTGTAGACTTGCGTTTGTGCTGAGCATTTGGGATGTGGGGCTGAAGCATCCAGCAGTAGTCAGCCAACATTGCTCCACTCCATCGACCCTGATAGCGTGACTCCATCACCGAGATGTCCTGATGAAAATGTTCGCCGTGTGAGTCGAGGAGATGAATCTTGAGGGACATGTTGCAACCCATCAAGCAATCACAATATTTACATAGTCAGGGTATTTATAATTTCCCAGGAAATTGGCTACAACAGACTTGAATGCCAACCATGCATCTTTTTCAGTATTGCTGAGTAAGTCTTCGAAGTGACTGTCTGCAATGATCTTCCTTATTTGTGGACCTATGAACACACCTTTCACTTTCGCATAACTCAACTCTGGAAACTTGTTGGATAGGTAACGAAAAGCATCTGAGTTGTTATCTAGTGCCTTCACGAAGTTCTTCATGAGTCTCAGATTTTTGGAGCCGCACTTTTCAAAATAATCAAAATAAAAATTTTGATTTTGAGTTTAGGAAAACATTTTTTGTTATAACCAAATGTTTGGTGCATGTCATATGAAAGGGCATGCTTAACAGAGTAAAATGACACCACTCCTACCTTCCATGCTTAATCAGAACAGGGTCTAGAGCGATTTAAAGAAAGCCCATATGGCATTATTGGGAAAACTCAGCGTTGCATTAAAAAACAAAAAAAAACCTGACGTCATAGAGCAACACACTTTTCAGATTTGTAATCAGCATGAAAAACTGAATTAGAATAAGAAAGCATCATGCCAGATATCTATTGGTTGTTTATCAGTGTTATCCAACCAAGCGAAATCTGTTATCATTAATAGGCAATTAGTCGAAATTGATAAAACACAGAAACACAACCTTTCTCTTCTAGACAAAGTCGATCTGAAGAAAATATATCTCTTGAGGCCTTGGGCTGGCGATAATTTTATTATGAAGTTTTACGTTATCCTAAACAGACGTTAAATTAAAAAAACACAAAAACGAAAACTTTATTATTATTATTTATTAACGTCCTTGTTTTGCTACTATGCCTAATTGGGACGGGTTATTTGCAGGCTACCACCCTTTTTTATTCAGGGTGGGTCTAAACATTTTATTTCATTAGCTCATCACTAAATAAATTCCTATTGTCCAAACGGGAATCGAACTCACCACTCCAGGTTTACCATGTGAGATTAAAGGTAACGCTTTAACTCACATGGCTAACCTTAGCTCCGCGAAACATTTAATGTGTTAATAAAGTGAGGCGAGGAAAGGGGTGTTTTTTTTTAAATTTAGAACCACTTCTTTCTAGTGATATATGACTGGAGCTTTGAAAAAATGTGAACCATCGTGAAAATACGGGCGGCGTTTTAAATTTAATATTCAATATCAAGAGACTACATCAAGCTACTTTATTATTTTTGCATCGGCTGCGGAAGAAATGTATAGATAACTGTAGAGTTTAACAAGATTTATTCTACAACATTTTTCGATCCGATACACTGTATTTTGAATTCTGAAATCCCTCTCCTTCAATTCCGGGTTCGATTTCAGCCTTTAACTAATATGATGTTTAGAGTTGAATTAAAGAGTTAAATATGGAATCGAGCAAATAAACATTTTCTAGTTAAGAACGCAAACTCTTAAATGACAGCTTATTTTTAATATGAGTAGGAGTAGGGGTTTACTGAAGAATGAAATCTAATATATATATAGTAAGGGAGATATTTCGAATTGGTTACGATTAGACAAAAATTGCAGCCGCCTTCGAAGCCATTATTTTTATTTTTCTAAAAACGTGCCATGAGGTCAACTTCTATACCAGATTTCCTTTAAGGGAAATTTGTTAAAAACGCGAGGGTTGGGGAGAATAAAGGGGTTTAAACATATGAAGGGAGTAACTAATTTAAACTTTGTATGACCATTATCTATAAATTGGAAGCTAAAAGTATTTTTCATAAAGAGACAACCTTCGGATTTAGTTATTGTTGCCAAGTGGATGGCTAAATGTAGGGCATACTTGAGGGGAATAGAGTGGAAATCTTTTATCGATGGCCCGCTTACTGTATAAAAGGGTATTTGTGAGTGACCTCCATATCGGAATATGTTGAATACTCTGGCTCACAATACATTTTTCAATGTGAGTCCTTCACAATATTCTTGTTCATTTTGGCCAAAAAGAACTAAATGTTCTTTGGGAATGGATTTAATTTTAGTTTTTTTTAGGGAAATATTTCCTGAAAGAACGTGGATATTGGTTTTCGTTTCCTGGAAATGTGTTATGCTGATAATGGATCCTTTATGAACTATTCTCCGAAGTCGAAATACACCCGAGGAGTCGTACCTTAGGGATTCGTCTTAATTCCAACAAGTTATCCGCAAACTCCTCTGGCTTGAATACCTTCCCGAAAAGGCCTCCTGAACTCGATGAAGTAGCTGACAACTTAATCTACTTAATCCAAGAGGGGGGGGGAAGCCTCCCCGACGCCATCTCTTGAGAACTTCACAAACTCCAGGCACAGTTTAAATTTGGGATTCCCCCGCTTGGGAGATAAGGAGCGGCGAGCACGTGACAAATGGCTAAAAGGATGATAATAGCTTACCAGTTAAATTTACTATGTGATTATATTTGCCGGAAAATAGATATTCCCTTTGTGGCAGTTGCAGGATTATTTGAAACATTTTCTTTCTTTTTTATTTGTTAGCAGATGACGAAAATGAGTTATGTACGATACAACCAAATACCAAGTATTGGGCGAACTCCGAAACAACGCAAAGTCCCGTTCCCCCATCATGAAAAAACCAAGAATTTTTTTTTCTGAACTAAGTATATTTTTTTTGTTTCTATATTAATCCTGGGCTATGAAAGTATAGTTGAATCATTAATAAGGTACAGCTTTTGGGAGCTACGGTTTTTCGAAATTGCAGGTTTCCAACATTTCGATCCGGACACTTGTTGATCTATGTTAATGTCATGTTCCTTTCACACGATAGATAATATTTATCAGTTTTAATTTGCGTCTCTCGGAATTTATATGGAATACACCCTAACAGTTATAATATCCATTCATACTGTTGCGAAAATTACGTACATGAAAAATTAAACAGAATAGTCACGTATTTGGGAAGAACGAAGGAGATGAAAGGAGCCGACCGATGGAAGGACTATTGGCGCCCGAAGTTTACCTACTGGGGCCGGGACTTTTCTAGACTACGCGTCTAGTCCCTTCGAGACAGTTTCCTTATGTCGCCGCTCCTCTATAATAGCGTACCGCTCGCTCCGACAGTTTAGTTTGTTCCCAGTTCTCTTCAAGTGATCATCAGTGCGTTCAGTGAGTTTTAGTTGCGGCCCGGTAAAGTGTTTTATGTGAAGAACAGTCTTGTACCGTGCTTATGAAATATACAGTATAGTGCCGTGTTTTTGTGAAGACCAGTGCATTGCCATTTTTTTGTGAACTTCAGTGATCTTGAGTGAGTCAGTGGACTGTGCAATCACAAGAACAGTGAAGCTATCAGTGCATACTGCGAGTAGTTGTTAAGAATAATTAACCAAGCGTGTAGTGCATTGTTAAATAAGGTACACTGATAAAAAATCTGAAGATTGTGTGTGGTTAGTTTTGCAATCCAAAAGAACTCTAATAAATAAGGTTTATTACTGATTAATAAACGTAACAATATGAACTACAAATATATTTTAAAATACAAACACTTTTTAACACCTATTACTCTTGTTTGGGAAGGTGGGAAAAAGTTAGCTCACGAGTGCACGTGATGACTTTTGCACCAAATGCTAGGGAAAATATCTGAGAATCAAATGGTGTAAAGTTCGCATTTCAGAAATTGCAGCCTTAGGATCAAGAGGAGAGTTTCTAGGAAAAACCATGTCATGAGATAACAGCTCAAAGGGGGTGCTACATGATATCCCCCTCTCCGACTCCTAGGGACAACCTCTCCTTACTTTTAGAAAATTGCCAAACTTTTAGTACTGTTTTACCAATCATAGGATATACTCCTACTTATTTCATCCTGTAATTGTATTAAATATCGGTATTTCGTGTATCTAAGTGGAACGAGTTAAAGTCAATTTTTTTGGTAAGTATTACTTTATTTTACGTTTGTAATGGTACAGATAGGTATGTACATATCATAGTATAATAATAATAATAATAATACTTCCACATAGCCACTGTAAGTAACAATTAGTAGAACGATAAATTAAATTTATATGACGAGTTACAACTGTTTAGTTAATACTTTTCATTAGACGCAATTAAAAAGAATGTTATTTCTTGTAGTATATAAATATTCTTAAACTATAATTATCCATTTATTAATTTTTTAGGTAGGCCAAATAAAATGCCGACAAGAAGAGATATGGGACATTTGATTTTGAATTCAAATTCAAGCCGTAGATTTTACAAGCAAATTCTTATTAAATACAATTTGTCAGAAAACGAACTTATAAAGAGACTACTCGGCGTATTACACCGTAATTATTTTGTTAGATGGAGAACAGTCTACTCCTCAATGAAACGTTTTGAAAAAAAATATGCATCATGGTTAGATGTTGAAGTAGAATTTGAAACTGTGGAGGAAGCCAGGACAGAACAGGAACCATCAACAAGCGCAGGAAAACGCGGTCCCCAGGAAAAAAAATAGAGGAAGCCATGGAACTGACAGTGAAGAAAAAAATAATGAAGAGGGAAGAAGATAGATTTTCAACCCCAAAAGCATCTAGATTACTTTCCAGTCATCTTCGACGGAAGGGAAATCGAGCAGGAGGTGCTTGCGTAAAGCTTTTCGGTAGTACAAGCCCAAAATCATTGAAAGACTTATACCTTGAAATAAATATGTTTTAGCTAAAGGAAAGAAAGAATTAAAAACTATTAGTTACAGAAATATCTCTTTTTTGGACCATAAAAAATGTAGAACTGTCAGAGAGTACCTATCATCTCCGTCTAGCCCCCCCCCCCCACCAAACCTTGAAAAATCTTATACAACCCCCGTAAAACACCTTTTCAATCCCACAATAACCATCGAACAATGTTTGAACGAGATCCATCCAGTAAAAGTATTCCATGATTGGGGCATCGAGACCACTGTGCAACAGCACAAATACCGGATCAAACTTCTCGTACAACATCTCAAGATGGATTCTTTCCCTGAAATGAAGAGTTGCCGGGAACGGCCGGTTAGAGAGAGTATTTCAAGGATTACTAGATCACAAGAATCACGTTAATTATAAACCATAGACGCACTAAATCTGTTTAAATTTAAATCGTATCAATTGATACGAGGTGCCTCATTTGATTGCCTCCTACAATAACTAATCTACGTAATTATGCACAAATAAAAATATTTTAATTAGTTAAAACTACAAAAATACCATAACAAAAATCCAACATATCTCGAAACATCTTATTCCAAGCTTAATTACCAAATATTCTTTTCAGGTGACCTGTATTATGAGATTTTATTTCTTGATTCGAAAAACGTTTATTTGATCTTTAATAACGAGAATATTTAACCATTTCTGTCAATACTGAAGATGATAAATGTTGATGGCTGAAATCGGACCATGAGTAAGAGGGAGGGGAATTCGAAAACTTAAAATATCTTCGTTATTATGAGTTGAATAAAAAAAATGTTATATAACCTATCTTGTTAACCTATTGATCTTGTTCAATTTTCGTTCTATATATTTTTCCATAACTCGTAACATTTAGCGAGTTATTTGTACTTTCTTGTTTTCAGCCTTCAGTAAACCTCCATTTCTACTCATTGGATTTTAGCAGGGTTTTACTTACGAAAAAGAATATATGGCAGCCATTTCGGAAAGGTTATTTTTTTATTTTTTATTTTTTTATCGAGTATTCCTAACAACCAGGAGCATTGATTAATGTCCGTAGCATTCTATTCTGGGAGGAATTATTTCCTCTGGTTGAGTGTGTGACCAAACAATACGTGCTCAAGAATTCTGATAATCCAAGTCGGCTTTTATCTATATATTTATATATTTAAAAATAAATGCAGTAAGTGTGTGATAAATTGATTTTATTTACTTGTAAAAAATAAAAAAAAACAGAAATAAGTACATACATTAAAAGTAAAAGTCATTCAAATGTACTATTGGCTAATTATAATGCCAGTTGAAAATATGTACTTGTAAGGGAGAAAATATATGTTTATTTAATATAATATATAATGAAACAAATGTATATACTATTATTATATAGGATATTAAATGGTACTGAGCTCTTCAAATAAATAAATAAATACATAGGATAAGTAAGTATATTGCCAGTATTAAAAAATGTACAATAATTATCAACTATTGGCCACAAATAAGCGCAGTTAAAAATATTAAGCCAGTAGTAAGAAGTGTAAATAGGTACAAGGTTACTCGTGTTACTAGCACACGTCATTAAGTAAATATAAATAACTAAAAATGTATTTATAGATTTAGTTAAGAAATAATTGTATAGAAAATTGGTAAATTTAATACCCTTAGGATATGGCAAGAGCGGTATTTACAATATATTAGTTGATATTATTTAAGACATAGAGTAAAACAGGGACTTGTAAACAGCATTATACTACTATAAAGGGCATAATAACCTAGTTGTTGATTGCCCAAATCATATTAATCCTAATCCAAACAATACGTGTTGCATGTGTTACTCATTACAGGATATAAAGGTGACTTGTATAAAAGTGTAATTACATATCTGTTTCATATATTTAGGTTAAAATATTTAATTGTACTTACGTTTTACGTTACTTAATGTACCTACGGCTAATTGGGACGGGCTATCTATAGGTTACCACTCTTTTCGAGCCAGGGTGGGAATAAGGATTTTATTTAATGAGTTTGACATTCATAAATTCCTATTACCAAGGGAGGAATGGAGCTCACGACTCTAGGTTTACCAAGTTCAATAGCTAAATTCAAATTGCTAACCTGAGCCCTCCTTTGAGGTTATGTAATGGTTTTATTTGCTTAACGCCAGTGTTAGTCTTTTTTTGTTTGTTGTTTGTTGGCATTGGGGGGACAAGATTTGAAATTATGGTATTGATGAAGAGTGTACAAATATACACAAATGATTTATATGGGTTTAACTTTGGAACTATGAAATTCCTTCCTCAGATATTGCTTAAACTAAGATTTCTCACGTGTAAGTAAATAGGCTGACATAAAAATAGTTATTTGTTTATCTATAAAACACTTTCCTTTCTTCTATAGATGTAAATCCGTATATAGTATTTTAATATTTCTGTTCTTCACAATGTGCAGATTGAGAGAAAAGTAAATGCAGTCGGGGCTATAGAAATAAAAAATCGATCCGAGGGGGGGGGGGCGTGAGGAACTTGAATAAAACAAGAGAGGGTTTGCCCTGAATCACAGGCTGAAGGACTTTCTTCCTACCTATTTTAAAAGAAGACAACGCAAGCATCCCGATTACACTTCCATCCCAATTATTTTCTTGCGCTCTCTCTCTCTTTCCCTCTCTCAGTCTTTGCGTGCATATATATATATATATATATATATATATATAAATATATATATATATATAAAATATGTAGCATATGCTATATGGTTGATGGTGATGGAACCTAATGCAGCATATGCTACATGGTTGCTAGGTGATATAGCCTCTTGTTACTGTTACCTTGTTAATAAATTAGCTTCAGTTATGGCTATACTCAATGAAATTTTAGTTATTAACACTATATATATATATATATATATATATGTATGTGCACATACATTTTAGTTCTTTTATTTTCAGCCCAGCCCTGGTTAATGTTCCTATTAATGTGAAATTCTGATTTACTTTGGAGCGAACCAGTAACGGAAGAGGATCTCAAGGACATGCAGTCGTTAATCGTTTCCCTCTGCACCCGGCTTTTCAGTATTGTCATTAGCCTGCAGCAATATGCAGTCTACATCTTAACGTTCAGATGCCTCACTGACATGTCGGAAGGAATTTAGGATTAGGATTAATATGATTTGGGCAACCAACAACTAGGTTATTATGGTCTTTATAGTAGTATGCTGTTTACAAGTCCCTGTTTTACTCTATGTCTTAAATAATATCAACTAATATATTGTAAATACCGCTCTTGTCATATCCTAAGGGTATTAAATTTATTAATTTTCTATTCAATTATTTCTTAACTAAATCTATAAATACATTTTTATTTATTTATATTCACTTAAAGATCTGTGATAATAACACGAGTTACGTTGTACCTATTTACACTTCTTACTACTGGCTTAATATTTTTAACTGCCTTTATATTTGGTCAATAATTAATAATTATTGTAAATTTTTTAGTACTGGCAATATACTTACTTATCCTATATAATAATAGTATATACACATTTTTCAAAACATAAACATATATTTTCTCCCTTACAAGTACATATTCTCAACTGGCATTATAATTAGCCAATATTACAATTAAATGACGTTTACTTTTAACGTATATACTTCTTTCTGTTTTTTTTTATTGCTATTTTTTTTGGAAGCAATTAAAATCAATTTATCACACACTTACACATACACATACTGCATTTTTTTCGGAGGGAATTTAGACAAAGAACAGTATGAATATAATTAGCTTTTGTTTAACGTTTTTAAAAAAAATTCCCCTATTTTCTAGAGTTAGTTTCGTGTAATTCGGACCTTCTTAAGCAAGATAATATATTGCTACGTTTATTACGAAACTAATAAACGTTGATTACTAGAATTGTTTTGGATTGCAAAATAAGACACATAAACTTTAGAGTTTTTATCAATTGCACAATTTATTTGACAACGCACTACGCACTGGTAAATTATTCTAAACTACTACTCACAGTATGCTCTGATAACTTCACTACTTATTGCACAGTACAATAACTCACGATAACGCAAATCACTGAATATCACAAAACACGGCACTGTACTGGTCTTCACAAAGAACTCGGCACTACACTGATCTTCACATAAAACACTGTACCGCACTGCAACTAAAATGCACTGTTCACTAAAGCTGCACTGAACGCACTGTTATTCACTAGAAGAGAACTGAGAACAAACTGACTGTCGGGCGAGCTGGGCCGCTTTTATAGACGGGCGGCGATATCAAAGGAAAAAAGGCCCAGACTAGCCTAAAACCAGACGGGTGTCGCCGAGGACATTTCTGGCGCCAACGGTCTGTTCCTTTCATCTACTTCGTACTTCTTAAATACGTGATTAACTTTGTTTAATTTTTCGTGTGCGCAGTTTTCGCAACTATATGTAAAATTAACATGAATTCCACATTAATTTCCAGGCTGTCTTCATATGAAATACCCAAATATTTGTTTAAAATATTAGCTTATTGCACTATAATTGTTAGATGCCAATTGAAATACCTTTTTGTTTTGTTGAAAACAAGTCATTTTAAGATTTGTATGCTGAAATTACCTCTTCTTTTGGTTGTAAATGAGTACGTGTATGTGTTAGTGAATACAGGAATGGAGAATTTAAAAAAAAAGTAATTAACTTGTTAGCCTATTTCAACAATTAATAACTTAACAACATATAATTATTATTATTATTATAAAAAACACCCTGTTTTTTCCTTAATATTGTATTATGGAACATGTGCTTTTAAGGTGACTAATATATATATGTTTTGTACTATTTTAAATGGTGATGAACAGAAATATAAACTTTAAATTAAGACTGCAGGTATGTTTCTTTTGAGATAGTTGTTTTCACTCAAATATAAGTGAAGATCAAAACAAAGATAAAATAGGAAATATATTGGAATAGAATTGAAAAATATTTGCAGATAAAGAAATGCAAAATTATAAGATGGATATGCCAAATTTAAAGAAATAAAATTTCAAGAAGATTTACGGAGCCATTAATGGGGAATAAGGTGATATTAGTAGTACTTTTATGAATAATAATTTAATGCAATTAAAGTAAAAATAGAAAATTAATTCAATTTTTGAATATACATTTTTTATTACTTTATTAATTTAATTATCTTTGTTGATGAAAAAAAGATTTCCCTTTCATTTAATGTATTCCTGCAAATTTAGCTTAAAATTGATTACATGCCAATAAATCTAATTATTTTAGTAGTACTTGGTAGAAAAATGAACACGATATAAATACATAAAGGAGATAGCAATCTATTTGGTCGGAACATCATACAGTTAAGGGTTGTTAAGGAAAATAGAGCAATATACCTAATGAAAACATTGACCTATTTAAGGAATAGACAATATAATTTCCATATGCGGTGGGTTGGCAAAAGGAACGCGGTTTCTTAAATAAACAGTTCTCAATCCTCTACAAATACAATAAAACCAAATGGTTAGAGATCTGAAGTTCACGATGAGCTTCTTCCAGAGATAGTTAAACGCACTGAGAATTCTGTATTGCAATCTTGTCTGTGTTCCTTATCTTTGTGTTACATTTCCTATTTCGAATTTCTAATATATCTTTCAGTCATTTCATACTAAAAAATAAATAAAAAAAAATGTTATGTACAGCCATTAAATGATTATTAATTTAATTTTTTGTTTCTATGAGAGATCGTTAAACCCAGAACTATTTAAAAATATTGGTTTAGGTTTATTTTTTTTTTTTTGCCAGCTATAATTGTGGTTAGTTAGTCCATCAGTTAATCTATTTTACCGTTCAGTCTTCTAGATCCCCATTTCTACTCTTCTCATTTTAACTATAAGCTGATATATCATGAAACATTTTATACTACGCTAAATTATGGAATATTGTTTTCAATGCTGGTAGATGACACTGAAGATGCACAATATATGAAATATATTGAATGATCCTAATATATGGAACTAATGAAATTAGGTTTATTGAATGAGCATTTGCCAAATTATGGGGCTAGTTACTGAATTCAGGAATATCTGTTTACAGACTGCGCCACTTTAAACGGTGTACTTCATCAGCTTCTACGTGGCCAATGTTTCTTATAGAGTCGTAATACATGATCTCCCGGCAACTTACGTAAATTCTACAGTTTTTAACAGAGCCTGGGCAGCTGACACAATCGTAAACCGTGCCATGCGAACTCCAGTGAGGTACCTCCAATTTTAGACTCCCAAATTTCCCATCCTACGTCAGGTCAACCAGCTCACCCTCTTGCGCCCGCTGGTGTACCGATTCAAATGGATAGTCTTCTAGGCTCAATTCTCTTTACGTGTCCTAACCAACGCAATCGGTTAGACCAATAACTTTATCAGCCCATGTTTTTAATCCACCATTCGTGCTGCTCTCTTGCAGCTTCAATTGTATTTGTGAGGGCTATACTTGTTCATCCGGGTTTTCATTGAACTAAACAACTGTTGGTCTGATGGTCATTTCTTATATCTGCACTTGAACCTTGCTGGGTGCATCTTCTGAATTTCATATCTGCTGCAAAAGTATTGCTTCCAATAACTCTCCCTCCCTGGTACTTAAATGTACTACAAATAGCCCAGACGCAAAGTGTAGTTGTAAATATTGAAGCCTTGCCAAAAACAAAATACCATCAATCAGCCTCAAATGTTTTCCCGAGCGAAGCCGGGTACCTTAGCTAGTATATATATAATGTCAAGTATCATTTAATACAATTCACTAACCAATTTAAACACCATGAGTTACCACAAAAACTTACATCTTAAACGAAAAAATGATAAACCAATCAGAATTCCAAAGTAAAGTCCGTCACGCAGGGGCTGCGTAAACTAAGCAGATTTCCCACGTGAAGTTTTACAATAGAGAAATCTGCCTAATAACAGCTGTAGTAGTAAGTAACCTATAAACCTATTCACGAGAGGGACGAATAATTACAAAAACGGCCGCCAGAGCTCACGGCGGAAAGTCCGAACATAGCCTGCCGAGCACATGCAGAATACAAATGCAAATATCTCAGTTAATATTCAAGATAGAGAATAAATGTATATAACAATATTTATAGTAAATTTAATTTGCAATAAGATTGATTCTATAATATTTTTCGATCCGACGTATAGTAACGGAGATATTTTGAATTTTCAAAAATCCCCCCCCTCTAAACCCCCCCTCCCACTGGTCCGATTTCAGCCATTAACGAACTTGATCTCTCCTTTTACGTGAAACGCTTAAATATGAAGTTTGGTAACGATTAAACAAAAATTGCGACCGCTAGAGCGTTAACAGACAAATATATATATATATATATATATATATATATATATATATATATATATATATATATATATATATATATATAGATATATATATATATAATTTTGAACGGACCTCATTTTCGTCATCTCCTGGGTAGGATCGATGGACATTTGAGGAAATTTTTCAAAACTCGCGTCATGAGTACGACCTCAATAGCTGATTTCCCTTAAGGGAAATCTGCTAAAAACCCCGTCCTTCGTCTTCGAATATCTTGGATAAGATACAGATCTATTCACCTCCCTCCGTACTTATCAGGACAATCCCAGGTTTCCATTCAGTAACCTGCAGTATATATCAGGAGCTTTGAAGTGTTCTCGTCAGCTCATTGTCCATGAAAACTAAGGTCCCTTCAATAAACTTATCTACCAGTTGAAGCAAAACCTCTTGAATTGAAAGGACAAATGGAATGTCGTCCTACTGGATGACAGCCACTCTTCTTGGATGTTTTGGAATTAGAATTCGATTATTTCTTCCCAGATCAAGATATATATATAGTTTCTCTTCTTATTTCTGGAATATTTAAATAAACCATGAATACTTTTAAATACAGTGAATATTGTTATTTATGGCCTAAAAATTATTATATATTCATCGAGGTTCCTTGCTTCTTTCTGGTCCAGCATTTTCATTACTATTATTTGCAGTGTTGGTTCCAAAGTAACAATTTTATTAGTGCTTCCGCTTACGATTTTTAACCAAAATTACTTTACTTCAGAACAAAATTGCGCCATTCTTCGCAACGTTAGGCAAATATATGTAATAAGGTTCGGTTCAATACCGGAAAGAGTTTGAACAAACAGTTACATTAGGAAGAAACAAAGTAACAATTTCCGTCGAGAAAAGGCAGTATATTAACCGCGGAGGTCAACATAGAAAGTTTTCCAGAGCGTGGAAGTATAGAATAACATCTCTATTGTCGGGCCTCGGAGAAAACATATAAATCTTGGTAGTAGTCGTGGAAAATAGGTCTCTGAATCATCCAACCGCTATTCCTGAAGATGAAAATCATGGAGCTTCATTTCAGGTAGATCAAAAACAAATGATGAGGAATTTACTTTGACTTGCATACAAATAAATAATAAACAATTGCTTACATATATTATTCTAGCTGATTACTCTTAAGGTAAACGACACACACACACTCACACACACACACACACAAACACACACACAAACACAAACAATTTGTGTTTAAAGGAGTGAAACTATAGATACCATGTACAAAGAGGAGTCGGAGATTATAAAAGACGTCAAATGGACAATGACAACTATATTCCTTGTCAAGTCTATTCACTTTTAGGATATTCACTTAAGTCTGTTATATTACTACAAATATATTACATTTCTAGCTTAAACATCAAGTCTTGTTTCCATAGAGTCATACTTAAGGGAGAAATAGTATGAACCATATGAAGTTATATTTCATTGATTTAATAGAAGGAATACACCATCTGTGATTAGCGAAATAATTGAGTCATTTTTGTTTCTTTCAGAGAACAGAAATACATTATTAATTATATGGAGTTATCTGTGGAGCTGTTGAAGTAAACGTAGAATATTGTTAGTTTGCCCAGCTCCTGCGGAACTGACTTTTCTTCACTTAGATCTGTGCTACCACCTCTTAGCGAACCTTGCTGCGTTTTTAAGAAAGTACTGTTTCTAGCAGGTATATAATTCACCAAATGAAGCCTAGCTCCTTCCATCTTCTTTACAAATCTTTATATTCATGTATTCTATTTTTTTTAAGGCAAGCGACTTTTTTTCTATTTAAGGGATTCCATTGCTCGGTGCATACGATAGAGAGATGGAAGAGGTCCTATACTGAGTTTTTTAAGGAGCTGTTATAATAGGAGCTTATTGTAGACTTCCTTTAGTAAATTAAAAACATGAAGTTCTTCGAATTTTTAATAACATATCCTCTGTCTATTTATCTCATATTTCTCTTAAGGGTAATTAGCTATTGAAGTTGCATATGAGTAAAAGTACAGTAGCATAGTAAATTTATAAGTGTATGTGTGTGTTTGTGTGTGTGTGTGTGTGTGTGTGTGTGTGTGCGTGCATGCGTGTATGTATATATTTATAGATGTGCACCATATCTTGTTTCCCCCAATCCAGAATCTAGAGCTATATCCTTAAATACTGCTACAATTCCCAGGGTGGGACTAAATATTCTCTTTTTCGTTGCGATTACTTTGCGTGCATAGGTATTATATATTCATTCCAATAGATACTTAGGATCGTTATTTCCTTTTGAAAGTCGCTTAACAAAATGTTTCTTTGATTGTCCTGGCTTTTCATAAGCTGTTGACCAAATAATGTTTTTTTAATCATAAAAGTAGAGATTAAAAGCTGATGTATTAAATATAGGTTTAGAGACGACAAATGTTATGGATCACAATTAAGTACCTTCTAATTATATCGACATAAATATTTTATTTTAAAATGACAGCTCGTAATTTGGTTGTGGAGCTGTTTTCATCAGGACGAAGCTGTCTTTCTTCCCGTAGGTCTATTTGATTGTGTTTTTGTTGGAGCGTAAAAGTTTAGTCCCTATTCTAAGCCCCAAGTCATCTAGTTGTTTCTAGAACAACTTTGCTACAAGTCAAATTAGTTGGGATTAGACAAGAAACCAATTTGCGGACCTTAATCGAAAACTGGTTGGGAAAGGCCAAAGGAAATGGGAGAGAAAAGATTCATGGCTATTGTACTCGGATTTACTCATTGTATTTTTATAAATGTAAATCAAGATGAATGTTAAACATTTTTAGGAACACAGAATATTCTGACAAGTATAGAAATGTTGTAAGTAACAAAAAAAATGTGATTAATGCTTCATTAAATGTTCTAATAAAGAATGACCATCTATAGAAGGAATTTTTGATTAAGTATTAAAAAAAAAGTTTTAATAGACTCTAGGGCCACTTCGGAAAAGATACTTAACTATAAATTTAAAAACTTTAAAAACGAATTTATACAGCCCTCGCTCATTTTATTGGCATACTGTGCTATAAAACTTTTGATGAAAACCTAGCTAAAAAAGCAATTACAGGATTAAACTGTGAAAATCGTATAAAAAAGTAATTATAAACCTTTAAAGAGTTCCATCTTCAAGATATTGTCTTTTATGTAAATAAAAAAAAAATTGGATTGATGTCCGGAATCTTATTTATTTTTTCATAGTAAATGAGCTACGCTTAGCTGGTAATTGGATCTTTAAATTGAGTAATAACTAAAAATTATTAAACAAACAAAAACAAAATATAAATAAATAAATAAAAAGAATATAAATCAAATACTTAGGAACTAGAACAGAAAAAAAATAATATTAAACAAATAAAAAAAACTTAAAAAAGAATATTAAGTAGTAGTCACGAACCATGAGAAAAATATTTACGTGTGCACAAAGTTTGGCTATAATTTGCAAAATCTCTCTCTCTCTCTCTCTCTCTCTCTCTCTCTCTCTCTCTCTCTCTCTCTCTCTCTCTCTCTCTCTCTTTCTCTCTCTCTCTCTCTCTCACTCTCTCTTTCTCTCTCTCTCTCTCTCTCTCTCTCTCTCTTTCCTCTCTCTCCCCCCCCCACACACACACTCACACATATACACACGCAGAGCCACACATTACAAACGTTCCTTTAATATCTTTTTGGCATTCAATAGTATTTATTCATCAGAATGAGTAAAAAGTCCGTCACGCAGGGGCTGCGTAAATTAAGCAGATTTCCCAAATGAAGTTTTACAATATAGAAATTTCACGAGAGCCGAGCCATTCAAGGAAACGGCCGAACTAGCTTTTGGCAGGAAAGTAACTCTCGTCGGTTAGGTGCCCAGATTCAATAAAAATGCAAATATCTCGGTTAATATTCAAGATAGAGAAAAAATGTATATAACAATATTTATAGTAAATTTAATTTGCAATAAGATTAATTCTGTACAATTTTTCGATCCGACTTATAGTAACGGAGATACTTCGAATTTTCGAAAATCCTCCCCTCTAACCCCCCCCCCCTCCTACTAGTCCGATTTCACCGTTAACGAACTTGATCTTTCTTTTTACATAAAACGACTAAATATCGAGTTTGGTAACGATTAAACAAAAATTGCGACCGCTAGAGCGGTAACAGACATATATATATATATATATATATATATATATATATATATATATATACACAGTTTTGAACGGACCTCATTTTCGTCATCTACTACTACATGTGATGCCTGAAGCAAAGCACGCGGGCACTTGCATTGCAGCTATTTTTATTAAATTAAGGAGGCACAAGCGGGTGCAACATATTTTTATTATGGAGAAAAAACTAAATAATTTAGGTCTCCCAACACTAATTTGTACAGATATTTAGGTGTCCGTGACATCAGTAACATGCAAGGAAATTGGTAGTAGTATATGAGAGTATAAGTATAGGCTATAGTATAAGTTGAATTAGTAGAAATATACGTACCAAGTGTCATAAAATTCAGTTCAGCCATTTATACATGAAAAGGTATGAAACAAACAGATGCCATAGCCACAAATTGATATGGGAAACGAAAAAGTTTCGTGAAATTTCGAGAAAAAAATCAATCCACAGGCAGACGTTACAATTTTATATATATATATATATATAATTGTAACATCTGTCTGTACATTGATTTTTTTCCTCAAAATTTTACGATACTTTTTCGTTAGAAAAAGAATTGAAACAGTATCAACATTTTTTGTGTTTGTTTGTTTGTTACCTTTTCACACTAAAACTACTGAACCCAATTGGTTGAAACTTGGTACTTATATTACTACTTACCCGACTTAGACTATAATAATGTTTTCTGAGACGAAGAGGAGTGGGGGTTATAAGGGAAGCCTGAAATTCAAAATAGAGATATTACGAGCAATGGTTATTTTGAAATATAATAATGGAAAGTCTGTACATATATAAAACTTATTAAAATCAAAGATTTACTTTAGCAAAACCTTATTTTTATTTTATCTATTTTTGACCTCTTATGATTCATCTAGATACAGTATAGGTAAGGTATAATCTTTTCTTAACACTTTGACTGCGGCTGAAGACACGGTTTTGTGGGTTGGTCCCGACACGTTGTCGTCAGGTCATAATTGAAAGTTAAATAGGTGGGGATTACTTTCGCCTTTCCTAAACCATTCCGTATTTGACTCTAGCACATTGAAAGAGGTCCTTGAGGGAATTGCTTCTTCGCCGCAAGATTCCCTGTTTTTCTGCAGATTTCCCTTAAGGGAAATCAGCTATTGAGGTTGTACTCATGACGGAATTTTCGAAATTTTTCTTCAAATGTCCATCGATCCTACCTAGTAGATGACGAAAATGAGGTCCGTTCAAAACTGTATATATATATATATATATATATATATATATATATATATATATATATTTTTGTCTGTTACCGCTCTAGCGGTCGCAATTTTTGTTTGATCGTTACCAAACTCGATATTTAGTCGTTTTATGTAAAAAGAAAGATCAAGTTCGTTAACGGCTGAAATCGGACCAGTGGAAGGGGGGGGGGTTTAGAAGGGAGGATTTTCGAAAATTCGAAACATCTCCGTTACTATACGTCGGATCAAAAGATTGTACAGAATCAATCTTATTGCAAATTAAATTTGCTATAAATATTGTTCTATACATTTATTCTGTATCTTGAATATTAACCGAGATATTAGAATTTGTATTCTGCGTGTGGTCGGCAGTAGTTGGCTATGTTCGGACTTTCCGCCAAGAGCTTTGGCGGCCGTTTCCGTAACTATTCGTCCCTCGTGAATAGGTTTAGAGGTTTCTTACTACTACAGTTGTTATTAGGCAGATTTCTCTATTGTAAAACTTCGCGTGGGAAATCGTTAGTTTACACAGCCCCTGCGTGACGGACTTTTTTAATTGTTTTCGACTATTTTACAAAAAGGTAAATTTGAATGATTATTTTTTTTTAAAGTTATCGTTAAAAATAATTGATAATGATAAATATCTATTTTAAAAGTTGCTAAATGAATTAAAAAAAACCTGTTTTGTTGGAAAAATATTATTTCAAACCCGAATTTATATTTCCAAATTGTTTTATATTTTACGAAATATAAATAAAAAATCAATCAAGTTTCCGTCCCACTAAAAAATGTTGAAAATCTCTGCAGTCAACGTTGTTAATATGGAGGTGAATGATACTATCCCGCAACGTATTTTTGTATTGCGTGTCGATGCTTTTCATTACCATTATTCCTCTGCCTTCCTGAACTGTTTAAAGTTAAATAAATACACATAAGAATGACTTCGTTTACGCATTTTATACACCTAACAATGCATTTATTCGTTCGTTCTAAAGCAAAATTCTTCAATCCATTGATAAGTAAATCATTTTCCATTTAATACCCAGGAATATAATTGAGTCGACAGAATATTTATTTATCCTTTCCTAACTAAGAGGTTCAGTATTAGTAATAATAGAATTAATTTTTTCTGTAATCGTTGAATAATGGTAACATTACTAAACTGAAATGAGTGAAGAAAGTGAAACATTTTGCAATAGAGTGAAGAAAGTGAATTGCCTTCTTAATTAGTAATAAGTATAAATTAAAAAATAATTTGAAGTTGGAAATTAAATGCTATTAAATGTTTGTTAACATTGTAAGAATTTATTTTAACAAAATAAATTGAAATGTGAATGAATTATTGGTGGAAATAATCAATATATTTTAAACTTTAAATGTAATAATAATTACCTTCCTTGTTTATAACCTGCACTTGTTTATAACTGCACTACTTCAAATCATCACTAGTTGTTTTATAACTATGCTTATAACCTTTCACAACCATGCTCATAACCTACCAACAACATCCTAATTTTGTTCATATTCTGGTTAGATCTGATCACAGAAAAAATTTAATATTACACTCGTGACGAAAGTAGAATTTACAACTCTCGTGAAATTACCACGCTCGCTTCGCTCGTGTGGGTAAACGTTTCACTCGAGTTGTAAAATGATCTACTTTCGTCACTTGTATAATAAATAACTATTTTCTGCTAGGGACTACATTCCTTGTGGACCAGGACCTGAGCCATCTCCAAACCCATTTAGTATTGTCCTCCTATGACACAAGTCAGCAAGTTCCCACAGACCATCACGCGACTTCCACCAGGCTTTGTGTTTCCCGCCAACAGGTACTCCATTAACTTTGTTCCCACCCTTTCGGGCTCCTATCAACTTTGTTCTATTGACTGCAATTTACCTTCTTAAGATCAGAGAGGATTTCAAGTTCACCATACAAGACATTTGGTTCGTCGGTGCTACTGATAATCCAGTTTTGCTTCTACCTCACAGCTCCTAATATCTAATGCTTAATCAATAGGCTTGATGGATATCCATTTTTTTTAACGAGTCTACGTTCTACTGATATTCATAGTAGTTTGCCTTCTAACCATTTAGAATGTTTGCAACTTTGCTTTTCTGTAAGAAATCTTAAAGCTGAGTGATAATAACGTCTGCTTCCTGCTGCCATTCTTGATTTTATATCTGTTTCAACACTGTTATTCTTTTTTTTGGAAATCTGGACACCCCCGATTTGACAGAATATTCAGTACATTTAGAAGATGTCTTCATATATTTGTTCTTATTGTGCAAAATAGTCCTCAGTATTAACCATATTTCTACAAGTAATCCCTACATCGTCACTGTACGCTTTGGGTATGTGTGTATATATATATATATATATATATATATATATATATATATATATATATACACTCAACCGCAAAAAAAAAAACCAGACACTTAGATTTAGTCTTATAATTTTGTTAAATACTTAATATATATGTATATTAATCTTTTTAATTAAAATAATTGTTTAATCTATAGGTTATTTAAACAAAATCTACCAAGAGTGAATAATTTTTATTGATTATTTACACAAAAAATACAAAATAAAAAAAAAAAGAAAAAGATAAATTAACACATTTAAAAAAAAAAAAAAATTATTCTTCATTTTTATTACAGTGAATGGTAGACTTCGCTACCCCAAGCGTTTCGGCAATGTAACGTAAGCTCCGGCCTTCCATCTAAGTTTGAAAGACCCATTATTCTGGACCGAAATAAAAATAAAACATTAATTAAAGAAAATGCTTGGTTAATAATTAAAGATGTTTAAATGTGCGAAAAACTACTTACAGTTTAGAATAGATCAACTTCACGACAAATAAATCTAATCTGAGTTTTATCTAATTGTTTACTAATCCTGAAGGGATTAGTTCAATGGACTTAGACTCTAAATTCTCTGTAACAACTAGAATACCCACATAAAGAAAATTGCTGAAAATTAGCTTTTAATACGACAAAAATGAAGTGTCCGGTTTTTTTGCGGTTGAGTGCGTGTGTATATATATATATATATATATATATATATATATGGGACCACCTGCAATTTTTTATAGATTGTGATAAATGAATGATGTGTCTAGGATATTCGCCTTCTTACTTCTTCGTACGAAATAAAGAAAGTGCTCTAAACTCGAAAATATTAGGTTTTCAGATTTCAACGGAATTATCTGTATTGACTAACTCTTAAGCTCTAACTACTTAATGAAGAATGAACATCTTCGGAGCTTAACATTGCTTAGGAAGTAAAAAAAAATTATCGAACATCTCCGTTATTATACGCCGGATTGAAAACTTGTACAGATTTAATCTTTTTTTCGTATATAATTCCTTATAATTGTTCTATACTTTTAGCAGATTTCCCTTAAGGAAAATCAGTTATTGAGGTCATACTCATGAAGCGAGTTTCGAAAAATTTCTTCAAATGTCCATCGATCCTACCCAGGAGGTGACGAAAATGAGGTCCGTTCAAAATTATATATATATGTATATATATATATATATATATATATATATATATATATATATATATATATATATATATATATATATTTGTCTGTTAACGCTCTAGCGGTCGCAATTTTTGTTTGATCTTTACCAAACTCGGAATTTAATCGTTTTATGTAAAAAGGAAGATCAAGTTCGTTAATGGCTGAAATCGGACCAGTGGGAGGGGGGGTTTAGAGGGGGGATTTTTGAAAATTCAAAATATCTCCGTTATTATGCGTAGGATCGAAAATTTGTATAGAATAGAACTTATTGCAAATTAAATTTACTATAAATATTGTTCTGTATCTTGAATATTAACCGAGATATTTGCATTTGTATTCTGCGTGTTGTAGCTCTGGCGGCCGTTTCTATAACTATTCGTCCCTCGTGAATAGGTTTACAGGTTAGGTTAACAGTTTTTGGGGCTAGAAACTACTGGGTTATTACGCCCTAAATAATGTTTTAGGTTTAGAGGTTTCTTACTACTACAGTTGTTATTAGGCAGATTTCTCTATTGCAAAACTTCTCGTGGGAAATCGGCTTAGTTTACGCAGCCCCTGCGTGACGGACTTTTTTATTTTTGTATCTTGAATATCAACGGAGATACGTACCTGCATTTCTAATTTTCTGTCTTCTATAAACCCCACTCCATTTCATATTAACAATGCGGTAGTGAGATATTTTCTCTCATTTTCTCAATCCTCAGTATAGAATGATATTCAATGTTTATGATTCGTTTGTGTACGAAGAACAACATGCGTACTCAAACTATTAAACACTCACAAACAGAAGGAAATAATCAGCCACAATGAAGATGAATTAAATACCTGTGGGATATAATATAACTGTAGGTCTTTTTTGTTGGCCACCGCCATGCTGGCCTCCAGTCATCTGAAAAGGAAAAAAGAAAGCATAAGTGTATAACTTATCACCAATAATTTCGAAAACAAAACAAATAATGACAACCTTCAAGATAATTGTTCAAAGATTTCTTTTTCATGTACTTTATAATGGGAGGTTTTAAATGTTCACATTTGTATCTCTAGGTGTAATGTTGGTCGTGAAATAACTGACAAGTATTCAGAAATAACTTACTATTGCATATACTTTTTAGCAGATTTCCCTTAAGAGAAATCAGCTATTGAGGCCGTATTCATGACGCGATTTTCAAAAATTTTCTCCAAATGTCCATCGATTCTACCCAGGAGATGACAAAAATGAGGTCCGCTCAAAATTATATATATATTTGTCTGTTAACGCTCCAGCGGTCGCAACTTTTGCTTGATCGTTACCAAACTCGATATTTAAACGTTTATATAAAAATAAAGATCAAGTTCGTTAATAGCTGAAGTCAGACTAGTGGGAGAGGGGGTTAGAGAGGAGGATTTTCCAAAATTCGAAATATCTCTAGAATCAATGTTATTGAAAATTAAATTTACTATAAATATTGGTATATACACTTATACTCTATCTTGAATATTAACCGAGATATTTTCATTTTTATTAAGTGCGTGCGGATAACGGGCGAGATGAAATCGGCTTATTTCGGTTCTAGTCGTACGTTTCCGCCTAAAGCGAGTTCGCCCGTTTTCGTAACTGTTCGGCTCTTGTGAAATTTCTCTATTGTATAACTTCATGTGGGGAATCTGCTTAGTTTGCGCAGCCCCTGCGTGACGGACTTTTGTGTCTGATAAGAACATTATAGAACTCCATTATCTTTAGAGGTATGCGATTCTAGGCAGTGTTACACCCTATTAAAACATTTTTGGGGTGAAAATGACAAAGCAAAAGGGTGGTGGCGATTCCTCACCCATTCAAAAAAAAAAAAAGCTGGAATTCTCCCAGGTATGTTACTGAGTCCTCTAGGGGATCCTCTCAAATTATGCCCAAAACAATTTTTTGTGCCCTCTCCTAACCCTCTTGACTCCTTATCCCTCGCCCCCTCTGTCCCAGGCAACAACCCTTCTGAGGGGTTACATATTATCCAAGATGGCTGTTTATTTCTCAGTTTCTAGAGTAAAATTTTTTCTCTCTTTTAAAAATAATATAATTAAAATTTACGCAATCAAAATTTAACATTTTAAGTAAATAAGAATAAGAAGCAAACTTTTATAATTATGAAGTAAGCAATAGTTTAACCTAAAAAAGGAAATATCTGTTCTTTAGGATAAACTATATTAAAAATAAGTAAGCATAAGGACTCCCAATAAGGATGATATTTTTATTTTTTTTGGTTTTGAAACAAAAAAATCGGCTTGATAACTAATTACTCAAAGAAGAATGTTTAGTCACAATAAGGATATATTATATTAAATTTAAAGCAATATTTTCTTTCACGTAAATTAAAAAGAGGATAAAGGAAAATTAAAATACACCAGATCACTAGAGAATAACACACATCATCATTCTTAACATTTGACCGATCAGAGGCAGTAAGGTGGCAACGGTAGGTTCAGATTTGCAAAATGTCAACTAATGAAACATCCAGCAACATTGCTGGGAAGGAGCTTGCATGCTTCATAAAAATATAAAAATGGGGTTTACACTGACAGGTTACACTGAACGTATCAAAATGAAATAAATATGAATTAAATGTATGACTGGTTTGTGCGACTGCCCGAAAATACAGTGGTGAACAAGAAATAGAAAAATCGATATTCAAAAATAGAGAATCTATCTTCATCAGCCGATTTTGCCTATTAACGAAGTTTATTGATTTGAACTATAACGAAATGGCTGATTTTACCAAATGGTGGGCCTAATAAATTTGTAGTTCATTAAAAAAAATTATTCAATTCTGCCTCTGGGATTCTGTAAGTAACTTGAAGGTGTCTATTTGGGGGGCTACTCGGTTACTTGTCCCAGAGGGCGGTGTTCGGGGGACATTATGCCTGGACGTGGTGTCAGGCAGGGTGACCCTCTATTTCCGATCTTGTTTAATATGGCCATGGACCACATAATTGAGGAACCAGGACACGAGTTGGGTTCCTTTTAGGCACCGTCGGGGTATCGGTGTTAGCTTATGAGGACTTGATCCTTGTAGCATCCATAGTACATGGACTCAATGTTGCCTCAAATCAGCTGGAAGTGGCGCTTCGGGATTGTAGTTTGGAGCTAAACCCAGAGAAGTGTGTCGGGCTAGAGCTTAGATCATTAGGGCAACGGAGGTCGTCAAGGTGTGTCCGGCGTCTGAGCTGAGGATCTCGAAACATCCTGTTCGTGTCCTTAGCGTTGATGATGGTTGGGGCTACCTTGGCGTTCCTTTCTTCCCTCATGGTACGGAGCAATGGTACCTGATTGGAGGACTGTATTTTCTAATCTTGACAGGGCTCCATTGAAACCGCAGCAGAAGTTACAGGCTCTCTGAGGACCTACGTTTTGCCCCGGTGGTTTCATGGATTGGTGCTAGAAAAACCCATTTGTATTGCTACCAAGAGACTTCGAATCTGTCGGCACAATGAAGTGGTGCGCTTTGGAAGGCAGGGCTTTATAATGCGGAGATGGAGTACTTGGTATGAGAATTTATTCGTCACTTCTATTGGGGCCTTTCGGCAAGACTTAGTTGTGAAGTGGGAGGACAAGTGTGACAATTATTGATGTACATATCGTCACTGCAGCAAGACCATTAGGGGATATATTTCAAAGGAAGAAAGAGAAATACAACAGGTTGGAGCTGAAGAAGGCGGTTGCTCAGCTCGCCGACGTTGAGCCAGGCATGGTCCGAGTATTTCCAGTGACCCTGTCTTACCAAGGCGTCAGGTGTAAAAAGAGTGCCGACGGATTGTGGGATTTCTAGCAGTACGGCAATGCAGTCGATCAGCATCCTGGTACTTCGTGGTTCCTGGTCAGTTTGCAGCGAAGAATGGGCAACTGGGTAGAGGACAAGGCACTGGCTGAGGCTGGAAGAAGAACTCTTGACGAACGATTTCCAAGGCCAAGATGTTAAGTGGCATTTGTTATCCTTTGTTTTTTTAATGTATTATATTATTATTCTTGTTTTTTTTTCTTTCTGTTTTTGGATTGTAGATAGGCTGAACTCCTTCTCAGGGTGCTTGCACCTTTATTAATAATGTCCCCTAGGGACAATGTTGGGGTTAGGGAGCCCCCAGTTTATGTAAGGAGTTCTTTTGAGCCTCAATATATTGTGATATTGATAATGGTTTATTGTATATATTTTTTTGTATGAAGCCAATAAATAAATAGTTAAAAAGTTATAAAGTAATAATATTTGTTATTTGCTTCCCAGGTGAACTTTATGGGAAACAGGTAGTGGATGTGATGGCAGAGAAGGAGCGAGCTGCGAGACCACACAAGGACGGCCGCAGACCACATGCTAACACCCTGGTGTGATTAGGTTGACTGCCGGGCTGTTGGTACTACTGCTAGTGGTCAACTTCCGCTCTCAACAGGGTTGCCAACTACACTGTTCACCCCCAAAACAGTTTAATCAAGTGCACTGTCGTACTGTGTGTAGAGCAATGACTGCACTGCCATAAACTTCATTAATTATAAAAATAACAGCCATGGGGCTCACGTCACACATTATCCACGGATTTCAAGATAGTTTTAATATATATACGGAGGAGTAAGCATAGGCTGCTATATATATTGATATATTACTGGATGTGGAGGAAATCAGGATAAGGGGACGAAAATTACAGTCACCAAGCTCCTTCACAGCTTTTAAATTTAATACCAACCACTAAACTGCATACAAAAATTCATATCTTCAAGTCAGAAGGCGTAGGATATATGAAATATTTAACAATCTTTCACTATATGTGAGCGTATGGGCAATTTGAAATATGCCGAAAAAACAATATTTAATTTAAATCAATGAATGTAAACATAAGAGGCTCAACTTAAATTTTCCTAACAGTTGAAATATGAATTCAATATGTATTAAAATACAACTATAAAATCAGAAATAAATTTTTCGTTTTCCTGTTGAAACAAATAGTTCCACATATTTACGGCAATGTGGGAACTGCATATGTATTACTTCTTTAATTAATTTGGCTCCGTTATATGTTTGTAATCATAAAGTCTTGGTGGCAGGGAGAGATAATAAATAACATGTATCGATTTATAAGAGTACTTTATTAAAAACATTACTCCTATAGGTTTCGAATCTCCAACTATGTCATATCCAAGACTCATTAATGTGAAATTAAATTAAACGAGTCATAAAAATGTAATTTACAATCATAAAATACAATAAATTATTCCTAAAGTACATTTATTCATTCAGTATAAATGAACGACATTTTAGGAAAAGATGGACATCGTTATTAATTTATGTTTCCCATTGAATATTTTGAGTAAACCTCTTTCATGGTTTTATTTGAACATAAAATTCAGATTCTTACTCCTCAATAATTCATTGAGGAGAAAGAATCTTAATTGATACAGCACAATATAAATATAAAAACTTAAATAAATGGTTACAAAAACTTACAAACATGTTCAGTTTCTTACATATTATAAAAAAACTTTGCCATAAGATAATGAGGAATAAAATTTAGAAAATGAATTATCTTTGATTTGTATTAATACACGACCATGGCATTAATTTTGCATTGCCTCTTCAATAACTTTTCATTCAGTTCCAACAATTCATGATATAATGGCTTATTAATAGTATACGATGACTATAAGTGGAAGTTGATCTTTCTTTTTACATAAAACGCTTAAATATGAAGTTTGGTAAGGATAAAACAAAAATTTCGATCGCTAGAGCGGTAACAGACAAATATATATATATATATATATATATATATATATATATATATATATATATATATGTATATATACAGTTTTGAACGGACCTCATTTTCTTCATCTACTAAGTAGGATCGATGGACATTTGAAGAAAAATGTCGAAAATTCCGCCATGAGTACAACCTCAATAGCTGATTTCCCTCAAGGGAAATCTGCTAAAACTATAGCGGGAGGCAACAATTTTATTTTGCACAAAACACTCAACCGAACTAAATAAAATTCGGTGTGTGTATTAGCATTAACATCGTCATTATAATAAGCCATACCAACATTATTAGGGACGAGCAGGAGTCGGGGTTGTAAGGGAGGACTGAAATTAAAAATAGCTGTATTTCGTTTCCTATTGGGTTTTCGGTAAATAACACATAACAATAGTTGTTTATTTTGTTATTAAGAGTAACTTTTGTCATATACACTTTCGTCATATACTGAAGTATAAATGCGTAATACGCTAAAAATTATAGCGGGAGGCAACAATTTTATTTGGCACAAAACATTCAACCGAACTAAATAAAATTCGGTATGTGTATTAGCACTAACGTCGTCATTATAATAAGCCATACCAACATTATTAGGGACGGGCAGGAGTGGGGGTTGTAAGGGAGGCCTGAAATTAAAAATAGCTATATTTCGTTTCCTATTGGGTTTTCGGTAAATATGCACATAGCAAAAGTTGTTCATTTTGTAATTTAGAGTAACTTTTAAATATGCACTTTTGCCGTATACGGAAGTATAAATGAGTTATACGCTAAAAACTATAGCGGGAGTCCACAATTTTATTTGGCACAAAAGACTCAAACGAACTAAACCAAACTCGGTATGTGAATTAGTACTAACGCCTTCCTTATAATAAGCCATACTAACATTTCTAGGGACGGGCAGGAGTGGGGTTTATAAGGGAGGCCTGAAATTAATATTAGTGATTTCCTATTGGGGTTTCGGCAAATGTGCACATAACAAAAGTTGTTTATTTTGTTATTTAGAGAAATTTGTTCAACACTTCTTTTCAATATGAACTACCAGGTACCTCACCTTAAAAAATTAATTCAAATGAATGTCAATATGTTCTCCTTAATAATTTAAATCTATGCATAATGCACAGGAATCGGGAAATAATGACAATATGGAGGATAATGAAGTCTTACATAAGAGATTATTAACAAATCCAAAGAAACGACGGGTATTAACTCTAAACACTGGGACGGGTAAATGTCCAAATATTTTGCAAAGTAAAGTCTTGCCAAAAAAAATACCATCACCATTCATCCTCAAATGAATTCCCGAGCGAAGCCGGGTATCTGAGCTAGTATATATATATATATATATATATATATATATATATATATATATATATATATATATATACCTCATTTTCGTCATCTGCTAGATAGGATCGATAGACATTAGAAGAAATTTGTCTAAAATCGTTTTATGAGTACGACCTCAATAGCTTATTTCCCTTAGGGGAAATCTGCTAGTTTAAAAAAATAAGCGCTTATTTTATTCTGATATCTTCGTCTTTCTTCTAAAAGTAATCTGGAGTGAGTTCGAAGGAACTGATGAAGGAAAATGACGCAGTGTTTGAAAAAGCTCCTAGAATGATAAAGAGGCCAATTCAAAACCGCGATATAAATTACGAAAATAACAGCCCCTTAATATAAAGTACTCGGAGACATCATTAGACTTTTATTGTGCAGAAAACTAGCTCAAAAATTGGCTTGATAATTGGCAATACTTTAAATGGAGGGGAAAAATGAGAAATGTAATTTATTATACTTGGCCCCAATATTACGGGATTGATGACTGGGCTTATCCACTGAGAATATATTTGGAATTGTAATGAATATTGTCCATGTATCATCATCGGTCGCGATCTGGTACTGCAAGATATTGTATTATTCATTTTAAGTCTTGTCATCATGCAAGGAATTAATGGAGAATTTGTAAGACTTTTTTTAATTTTCTGAGTCACCATGTACATTTTCCTTCAGGGAAATCAGCTATTGAGGTTGTACTTACGACGCAATTTTCAAAACTTCGTTAAACGTCCTTCGAGTCCTACCATGGAAATGAGGATAATGAGGTCTGTTCAATACTACACACACACACACACATACAAACACACACACACACACACATATATTTATATATATATATATATATATATATATATTATATATACTATTGGACCTAACAGACGTTGTCCTTCATGATATATCGAGCGATTAGGATATTAAATTTAATAATATTATTTTAAAATCAAAAGCTACTTTTAATAACACAAAAAACAACTTTTATTATGTGCACGTTTTCCTAAAAACAAATAGAAAATGAAATATCGCGAATTTTTTATTCAGGCCTCCCTTATAACGCTTATGGACGCTAAACCTTTCAGGGTGTCACCCAAACGCGCACAAAAAAAACTCATTCAAATCGGTCCAGCCGTTTAGGAGGAGTTCAGTGACATACACACATACAGTAGAATTATATATATAAATATATAGATGTATTAGCCTGTTAACGCTCTAGCGGTCGCAATTTTTGCTTGATCGTTACCAAACTCTGTTATTTAAACGTTTTACGTTAAAAGACGGATCATGTTCTTCTACGGCTGAAATGGAACCATTGGAGGGGGGGGGGTTCGAGGGGAGGATTTTCGAAAATTCGAAATACCTCCGTTGCTGTACGTCAGATCGAGATTTTGTATAAAACCAATCTTTTTGAAATTTAAAAGATCTATAAACGTTGTCATGTACATATTTTCACTATCTTCAATATTGATCGAGATATTGGCCTTTTTTAGTTTTCGGCCTTCAGTAAACCCCCTCTCCCGTTCGGACTTAAAACAATTAATATAGCTTATAATCATGGAGGAACTAATGCCAATTAACATACCGATTTTTGTTAAGTTCGGTTCAACCGTTGGTGCCCAATAAAATTGTTGGCCACAGTTTACTTTTTTAGGGTATATCTCGTTTATACTTTGTTATACGACAAAAGTTACTCCAAATAACAACACAAACAACTCTTAACCTGTGCATATTTGACGAAAAACCAATAGGAAACGAAATATGGCTATTGTTAATTTCAGGCCTCCCTCACTTCCCCCACTCCTGCTCCATATGCCGGGCTGATTTGTGCTGCTAAACCATCCAGTGAGTCACCCAAACGCGTACAAAAAATCTCATTCAAATCGGTACAGCTTTTTAGGAGGAGATTAGAGACATTCACAGAATTATATATATAAAGATATATATACATGCTTTACATATGTTTGAATAATTAATTACACAGGAAGAAGGAGGTCTATTATATATGTCATACTTGTTTCTAGAATTGGAAATGAAAAAAAAAATTGATTTTTTTTTTTTTGTGGGGAGGGAGTTTGAAAAGTGTGACAATTTAATTTACATAACGGAGCTGCATAGCGTTTGAGAGAGATTTGGGGTTGTAGTTGAGCAAAATATTGAGTTGCGAGAGGCATGCTGTAGATAGCGCAGGATGTGCCGGAGAAGCCTATGCTGAGGCTGATGGTAATGAACCATATACATATTGGTTCATTGTTGTATAAATTAGCGACCACCTCGTCTAACCCCATTCATATTAATGTATACACAATCTGCCGAACGGGGGGACCTTCAGCTCGTGTTATATCGCCGGGATACACGGCGAGGATGATATCCTTCCTTATACATATATTATACTCCTTCATCTTCTATAATAAACACAAATATTATCCTTTCTCATTATTTAATACGTCCTTACTCACATATTGTCAACTATTTTCTGACAAAGAGTACTGAAAGCAATAATCTCTATGTAAAGATTCCGCCACGCAGGGATATTTCTTTTAAGTGAAAATCCCATGAGAAGAAGTACATAAATTTACTGAAGACTGAAAGCAAAGAAGTTCGAATATCTACAATAGAGAAATTTCACGAGAGCCGAGCAGTCAAGGAAACGGCCGAACTAGCTTTTGGCGGGAAAGTCACTCTCGTCCGTTAGCCGTCCAGATTTAATAAATAAAAATAGAAATATCTCGGTTAATATTCAAGATAGAGAATAAATGTATAGAACAATATTTATAGTACATTTCATTTACAATAGAATTAGTTCTCTACATTTTTTTGATCCGACGTATAGTAACGGAGATATTTTGATTTTTCCGAAAAAAACCCTCCTCTAAACCCCCTCCCCTCCCGCTGGTCCGATTTCAGCCATTAACGAACTTGATCTGTCTTTTTGCATAAAACGTTTAAATATCGAATTTGGTAACGATCAAACAAAAATTGCGACCTCTAGAGCGTTAATAGACAAATATATATATATATATATATATATATATATATATATATATATATAATTTTGAGCGGACCTCATTTTCGTCATCTCCTGGGTAGGATCGATGGACATTTGAAGAAAAATTTCGAAAATTCCGTCATGAGTACGACCTCAATAGCATATTTCCTTTAAGGGAAATATGCTAAAAATGTAAATACGAATTGTACAGAACCAATAGTTTAATAAGATTTTTCCTATAACATTTTTCGTTCCGACTCAAAATAATGAATACATTTTGAATTTTTTAAATCCCCATCTAATCCTTCCCCGATTTCAACCTTTAACAAATATCATTTTGAGTGAAACGCTTAAATACTTAGTACGATATAGATATAATAAATATTTTCGAGTTTAGAACGTAAAATATGAGTTGGTGACGTCATAACACACTTATTTGGAAGTGTCTCAACTTTTAAAAATGTGTTGACGGCGTATTGTTAATATGGCATGAGTAGGAGCGGGGGTTTACTGAAGTCTGAAACAAAAAAGTCCAAAAAAGGGGCTGCATAAACTAAGCAGATTTCCCTCATGATGTTTAACAATAGATAAACCTACATACTGGTAACACAACAGCACCGTCAACATCAAGTGATTAATTACAAACGATAATAAGAAACCTCCAGATGGGAAGAACCTCAAACTAAACAAACAGGTGTGCCAATTTCTCACAGGAAAGAAAAACAATTAAGGAAATTTATCAGAATGTAAGATATAAATTTTATAGAAAACTATTTACTGTATCTAGTACTGTTTTTCCTCAAAATGAAGAGTTTTTTTTCCTGTGCGAATGAAGTTGTATTCTATTGTTCAATATGACTTCTCTGAGCACATTAAAAGAATATTACCTTTAGCATATACATACTCGTTACCTAAATGCTCTCTCTTGTTATTGGAAATGGCAGGGAAGGAAATACTTGGTTCTAACAAACCTGGATTATATTTTAGGCTCTTTGTGACATCGACGCAGATAGTCCAAACTTATTTGCCCAATCATAAAAGAAGTAGAACACTTAACGCTTAGTTTGTAGTTTGCCCCCCCCCCCAGGACGAAGTTCGTTTTAGGTTGTTTTGAGTTACTCTAATCTGGAGAGTAATAACTCATCTGGATCTACAAGTTGAAAACGAGCTTTTCATATTTAAGTCCCTACGTTTGGACATCAATGAAATTCTAAAAAGTTCTTATACATGGGTCATTCCACATCAATTTAACCACACCATGACACCCATTACTTCAGATTTTGTTGAAACTTATTTTAGGTGTTCTATTCATTGTTATGAGAAACCATGCCAAATATTTTTGATATATCTTTAAGGGTTTGGAAGACATGTGATCTCTCACCTAAAGTAATGAAATGAATGGTTATTTGACCCTTTCGTGACTTGGAATAAAGAATGAAGGAGTCAAATAACCATTCATTTCATTACTTTAGGTGAGAGATCACATATCTTAGAACCAAAACACAAAAAGATTTCCATGATTATCCTTTTCCTTTTTGGAGATATTAAATTTAACTATTTAATGATGAATGATGATGGTGAAACTATTTATTTGCTTTCAGAAAAACTCAAATTGACAATTTGTAATTTTTTTCTGGTCACAAATACTTACTAAACTACATGAAAATCTCAAAACTTTAAGAGGCCATAAAATCCAAGCCGTTAAAGATATATCAACAATATTTGGAATGGTTTCTCATAACAATGAACAGAACAGCTAAATTAAGTTTCAACAAAATTTGAAATGATGGGTGTCAAAGTTATTTTTTTTGTGGTTGATTTGACATGGAATGACCCACATGTTAATCCCTGTATCCCAAAGAAAAATGGCACAGGGCAATGTAATCTGCTCTAACATTCCGCATAAATATACTAATTTGAAGAAGATTCTGACTTCTGCGTTTCTGCTTGAATGAAGTAAGCGATTCTAGTATATCCACATATATTTACGAGTACTTTGTGGCTTTCGTGCCTTACACACAGCCTGTTTATACATGTTTGAGGTGTTTAAAAAAAAATAGTTATTTATTATACAAGTGACGAAAGTAGATCATTTTACAGCTCGAGTGAAACGTCTACCCACACGAGCGAAGCGAGTGTGGTAATTTCACGAGAGTTGTAAATTCTACTTTCGTCACGAGTGTAATATTAATTTTTTTCTGTAATCGTGTAATACATGATCAGATCTAACCAGAATATGAACAAAATTAGGATGTTGTGAAGATTATGGTATGTTGTTGGTAGGTTATAAGCATGGTTATAAAACAACTAGTGATGATTGTGAAGTAGAGATTATAAACAAGTGCAGGTTATAAACAAGGAAGGTAATTATTATTATATTTAAATTTTAAAATATATTGATTATTTCCACCAATAATTCATTCACATTTCAATTTATTTTTTTAAAATAAATTCTTACAATGTTAAGAAACATTTAAAAGCATTTAATTTCCAACTTCAAATTATTTTTTAATTTATACTTATTACTTATTAAGAAGGCAATTCACTTTCTTCACTCTATTGCAAAATGTTTCACTTTCTTCACTCATTTCAGTTTAGTAATGTTACCATTATTCAACGATTACAGAAAAAATTGTTTCTTTGGTTTTTGTAAATCCGACCTATGGCGACAAATAATTTTGAAGGGCTATATTTATGGAAGACGTTATGCACTTGTAATTAATATTTTTTTTTAATTTTTCATTTTGTATTTATGGCAGCCGGCTCAGACTGACGGGTAGTCTCAGGGAGTGCGGGATATTTGTCACACTTTTAAAAAATCACTTTTTAAACAGTAGTCATTTAACGGTTCTACTAATCTGAAATTCAAATAGTTTATTTAGGGCTGTTCAAATGTAGAATTTGTTGAGGATCAGGCAGAAATGTCGGCAACTGAGAGTTACTAAATATACGTGGTGTTTCAAACTTCTATGCTCACTCCTTTTTCCCAAGAGTTTTGAACATTTCAAAATGAAACTTGGCAGGTTTCAGTTACGTAGCTTATGTTATGTTTTGTAGGTAAAGTCAACTCTCTAACCTCTTCCAGCTATTCAGGAGAAATCGTGTTAAAATTTGATTTTCTATAAGAATCCAACATTAAAACTATACTTTATCATTGAAAATTTCTGAGTTAGTTGTCCTGAATTGGAAGAATTGGAAAAGGTTAGAACGTTTGAAGGTGATCAGTGAGTTAGAAGTACCATATATATAGGGTGAACGAAGCACTTGAACATTCGAGGTTTTGGATTTCAAGAAACCCAACACGAATTTGCCATGAAAAGTAGATGATTCCCAGAATGAAATATATATATATTTTCTACATGAAATATGTGATGTAGAAAATGTGTAATGAAATGCTGGTTGACAAGTAAAAGGAAGGCTGTTTAGGAAACGGAGCTCCTCGACATCAAATAAAATCTGTGATATTAGAATGTCCTTGCTGGTAGTCTGTATTTCATATTACATCTGTACGCCCAGGAAGAATATTATACATGCCGAGGATATTTAAATTAATATATTTTAAATAAACCTTTAGCTTTTTTCCCTTTAGACTCATGAAAATCACTAATCAAAGACATTTCAAAAAAATATATCTCCTAATTTAGTTTAGGTGTCGTGTTCGTTTCTCAGTCTCCAATATATTCCAGGTTCGACAATGTCAAACGTTAACTCCTAATTTCTTGTCTAGACCATCTGCGCACCTCCTCCTCATCCCACACTACCCAGAACCTAGAAAAATACGCTACAAGAGATAACGTGAAACATTAAGGCTTGGTAAAATTAAAAGAAGAATTACTTGGCTACACTAGGCTCATTTTTGGCTGCCATAATCATGCCATAATAATAAATTATTCTTTTTATTTACCATGTATAATAATTATTCATTTGAAGTAATTTTGGAATGATTTTATATATTTCGGTGATCGATTTCTGTTTAGTTTATTATTGGCCATAGGATCATTCCACGTCAATTAAACCACGCCATGCCACCCATCATTTCAGATTTTATTGAAACTTATTTTGGGTGTTCTATTCATTGATTTGTGAAACAATACCGAATATTTTTGATATATCTTTAACGGTTTGGATTTTATGGCCTCATAAAGTTTTGAGATTTTCGTCTTGTTTATCGATAGGGAACAGCAAAATTAATTATTCTTTTGTGTGTATTCATAAATATATTTAAAAACAATAAAAAAAATAAAAAGTCCGTCACGCTGGGGCTGCGTAAACTAAGCAGATTTCCCTCGTGAAGTTTAGTAATAGATAAATATACATACTGCTAACACAACACAGTGAATAAATACAAACGGAAATAAGAAATGTTTCATCCAATTTCAATAGCCTGCCGACAGGAAGCGTTAGGTTAGAAATGTAAACAAACGGGTCCCGCCTCACACCGGAAAGAAAACAATTACTGAAATATATCAGAATATAACACATTAATTTTATTGAGAACTATTTACTATATCTAGTACTGTAATTAATAATAAGTCAGAATAATTGTTATCTCAATCAATAAAATTTTAGTAGTCCAAAACTTTAAGATGGGGGGGGGAGTCACCAGTGCATATTTGCATGTATCTCGTATAATAAAGGTCTCTTGAATACAATTTTTGGTATTTAAACTTCCAATAATGTGATTTATTATGTATCAGAGTATTGTTTACGTAACATGAGTAGAGGTGGCGGTTTGGTGAAAAATGCAAATATCTCAGTTAATATTCAAGATAGAGAATAAATGTATATAACAATATTTATAGTAAATTAAATTTGTAATAAGATTGATTCTGTATAATATTTCGATCCGACGTATAGTAACGGAGATATTTCGAATTTTCGAAATTCCTCCCCTCTAAACCCCCCCTCCCACTGGTCCGATTTCAGCCGTTAGCGAACTTGATCTTTCTTTTTACATAAAACGCTTAAATATGAAGTTTGGTAAGGATTAAACAAAAATTGCGACCGCTAGAGCGGTAACAGACAAATATATATATATATATATATCTATATATATATATATATATATATATATATATATAGATAGATATATAGATATATATATACAGTTTTGAACGGACCTCATTTTTGTCATCTACTAGGTAGGATCGATGGACATTTGAAGAAAAATGTCGAAAATTCCGTCATGAGTACAACCTCAATAGCTGATTTCCCTTAAGGGAAATCTGCTAAAAAAGGTACCAAGTAAGTATTTGTGACCAGAAAAAAATTACAAAGTGTCAATTTGAGTTTTTCTGAAAGCAAATACATAGTTTCACGTTAAATTGAATATTTTCAAAAGGGAAAAGGGTAATCATGGAAATCTTTTTTTGTTTTGGTTCTAAGACATGTGATCTATCACTTTAAGTAATAAAATGAATGGTTATTTGACTCTTTCATTGTTAATTCCTAGTTTAAAAATAAATATTTAGAAATTTATATGAATTAAAAGAAAATGATAAATAAAGGTAACTAAACAGGTAGTTACATTACACAGGTTTATTCTGAATGAAATATCCTATACATTATAGGATTCATCAGTCTAAAATGTACTTTGATATGTACAATTCTTACCTATCAATTATACTATATAGTATAATCACTAATGTCTGTGTCTTTATTGTTTTCTTCAGTAAAATTAGATGAGTTTCTTTCCACTTAATTAAGAAATTTTTGAAAAGCGCTCCACGAGTAAGGCCTCAATAACTGATTTCCCATAAGGGAAATCTGCTAAAACAAGGAGATGAAATAGTTAAATGGGTTATTGAATTTACAATAACTTCAAAAATGTACTATTTAAACTGCATTTTAAGGATTTTCACAACATTAGGAAGTTATACCAGACCTAATATGCAGCAGTAGCTAATGAGCTGTTCCAAATCCAAAAATCATGTTCCAATGATTTTTTATTTTAACGTTTTTAGTTCAATAGAATGCCGTGCCTGATTAATGCTTAATAGAAAATTAAGTAAAGACTTTTTAGGATAATGTGTCTCGCGTGTGTCGCCAAAAGTCCTTACTTCCGTATTATCAGTCATTTCTTGCTGTTTTTGTTCAGTTATAATTTTGGTGGATTCAAGATTACCACTATTACAAAAACTGGCTCTTCTAGTAAGTTTCAACCCCAAGTTAAGTAGGTTAAGACGTGTTGAGGTGATATGTGCAGTTCCGTCTCCTCAAGTTACCTGCGTTCCAACTAAACTAATTAGAAGAACTGAAAAAATAGTTTGCTAGTCTGTGATGCTCAAAATATTGTTATAAATTAATCAACATTGTACATTTTAATTAAAGTATTGTAAATACAATAGATGATTAGCTAAGAACAATGCTTTACAACTCGGAGTTTTATATAAATGAAAGTAATTAGACAAAGTGATCTATATTTCATTTTAGTTTTTACGTTGTTGTTTATCATTTAATATTTTTAGTGATGAGGGGTTTAGTAAGATGTTGGAGAACAGAGGTAGGGAAAGGGAGAAGAATGGGGAAAGAGAGAGAAAGAGAGACTAATATGATTGAGAAATAGAAAGAGACAGAGTGATATTAATACAGCTAAAATGTTCGGGAGGGGGGGGCCCGGTTTAATTCCAAAGGAACGAGAATGAGGGGTTCCTTTTGATGAAACGCGCTGTTTCTTAATATTTAAAATATCTTAGGCATTTTTCTCGGCTTTCATATTTCTTTTGTTTTTTTTAAAAGGATGTTTTATTTTTTATAATCCCCCTTGACTCGCAATTACCAGAAAATTATTTTTTTTTTAAATCCTAGAATGAAAAATTATTTAATAGTGTTTTTTTTTTTCATTTCGTTGTAGTAAGAAAAAAAATACTTATGGAGTGTAGCTCAACGACATTTTACCAGTTAAACGATCCTGGCTTACTTGATATAAGATGGCAAGGAAGTCATATATATATATATATATATATTGTAACGGGCTAGCATCTAGACCTGAGTGATTAGTCGGGCCGTCTATTTAAATGATTAGATTAGTAATAGGGCTCCATAAGAGAGGGTAGCACCTGTCAAGGAACAGTGGAATTACTTAATGAAGCCATGGACCGAGAGAGTGCAGCCCTGCGAGTCCAAAGTACAATCCAGAGGACAGGAATCGGGGAGTCGGTGCCGAGACACGGAGTGCCCTTTAAGTATTATTTTCTATATGTGCCAAGTGACTAAGACATAGCAATTATATTTGCGGATCTGTGAGTAACCTGAACAATTTAAGTTATATAATAGAGACGGTCGGACACTATGAGTGCTTTCCGTGCATGATGGCCCTGAGAAGTCCATGTGAGCCGCCGGGTAAATTAATTAAAATTTAATAATAATAATAATAATTAACTGTAATAATATATATATATATATATATATATATATATATATATATATATATATATATATATATTGTTGCGAAAATTAAATACATGAATAATCCTTCAGAGAGAGAGTCACGTATTTGGGAAGTGCGAGGTAGATCGAAAGAAGCCGACAGAGAGTCGAGCTCCTACTAGACCCTTCAAGTCCAGAAGTCAAAGAGACCAGCCAATTCCCCTTTGATGTATGCCGACGACCTATATAAAGAACCCCGTCAGCCGCGAGCGAGTCAGTTTTCTTCTCAAGTGCTCATATGTGCGTTCGGTGCTACAGTGCGACTTAGTGCAATGCGGTAAAGTGTTTTTATGTGAAGAACAGTGTTGTGCCGTGACTGTAAGTAACAGTTTAGTGCAGTGTTTAAGTCATTGCAGTGCCACGGAGTAAAGGACAGTGCAGTGCCGTCTTTTGGCGTACTTCAGTGACCGTGAGTGAATTATTGGACTGTGTAATCTGAAGAACAGTGACGCTATCAGTGTATACTGTGAGTAGTAATTAAGAATAATTACTAAGTGTATAGTGCATTGTGAAATAAATTGTGCAGTGATAAAAACTGTGAAACTTGTGAGTATTTAATTTTGCAATCCAAATGAACTCTTATTAACAACGTTTATTACGGTTTTGGAATAAAAACGAAACAATATATATATATATATATATATATATATATATATATAAAGGAGCGTGAGGTTAGAGGCATGGTTCTAGGGCGAAAAACTATTAGGTTATCATGGCCCTGTAATATCTATAACTCTCGTCTTAGTTAAGTACCTGCATTTTGAGAGTAAACTGTGTTTATGTAAATTGTGGATATTGTAATTTTTGTAAATTTGTATTGTATATATTCTCATTCATATCGCCATTTCAACAATATAAATAAGGATAAAAAAATTGTAATTTAACTTTCTTTGTTTAAATTCGTAATTTTCACAAAATTAAACAATTTATCTATCTCTTTTGGGTCATCTCCAAGGGCCACTGCTATATTATTGGAAATATTGTATCGTTTCGAATATCTGTATATGCATGGCATTCCATTAATATGTGGTAGATAGTTAAGTCTGTGTTACACCCCACCAATCAGGGGTTGATCTTTTGTCATAACCATGTGTAAATTTTGTGTGCTCTTTTCGGAGTCTTCCTAACACGACTTCATCTCTTCTGTTGTATCTTATCGAATATTTCCATGGCCCATAATTTGGATTGAAAAAAAAAATGTGATAGAACCATTGATGCTCTACTACTACTGTTTTATGCATTTATTTTTGTAACTCAAATATTACGCTAGTTGCTTCTACTTTGTCCTATTCAGTCTTCAGTACGCCTCCTCTTTTATTCATAGGATTTCGTTCACGAATAGAGAATATATGGTGAGATGACACCAATAGTGTGCCACTCTGCACGTAATATTTTTAACTTTATTTTTTACATATAATTATATCGATTTTTCCTATCCATGTTTAATAACTAATTAGTTCTATTTTTGAGGCTGCATCGCTGGGAAGTATCGTCATTATGAGGATTTCGGCTATCTGCTCCAGCGGTTGGAATTTTAGTTTTGCAAATTTTCAATGGAAATGCGTCCATTGGAATGCGTCCAAATCCGTTCATGGAAATGCCTGACGAAGATGGACGCATTTCCATTGAAAATTTGCAAAACTAAAATTCCAACCGCTGGAGCAGATAGCCGAAATCCTCATAATAACTAATTAGTTGTCAATATTATTTTTCTTGTGTTTACTTTTTGTGTTACATTCTTAAGTTTAATGTTTTTTTTTTTTTGCCATTTATTCTGAAGATTATTTCAGCCATTTAACCGAGTTTTATTCAATCATTTTTTCAAAAACCGTAATGTTGATTCTGTCTTATAAATAATGATGCTTGCTATAATTGACAATATGTTTTTGTAGAATAGGCTTCTGTTCTTTGGAAATTATTTTTTAGAACAAGTTAACCTGAAACTAAAGTTTGTTGTAAGTTTCCCTAACTTTCTTAACAAGTTGTAAGCTACTAGGGGCTTAACCTTATGGAATTAGTGATGTAAGGTATACACATAAGGACACACGCACACACACACACACACACACACATACACACTTTAGGCCTTTGCATGTACGTAAAAATATTAATAGAGTGATCTTATATCATTCTAATAAATTATTATTTATGAGATATTATACCATTTACTTTTTAATTTTTAATTATTTTTCAATACGTCTGAATTAGACGTTATATAAAAAAGTCCGTCACGCAGGGGCTGCATAAACTAAGCAGATTTCCCACGTGAAGTTTTACAATAGAGAAATCTGCCTAATAACAACTGTAGTAGTAAGAAACCTCTAAACCTAAAACATTATTTAGGGCGTAATAACCCAGTAGTTTCTAGCCCCAAAAAACAATAAACCTAACCTCTAAACCTATTCACGAGGGACGAATAGTTATGGAAACGGCCGCCAGAGCTCTCGGCGGAAAGTCCGAACATAGCCTACTAGTGACCACACGCAGAATACAAATATCTCGGTTAATATTCAAGATAGAGAAAAAATGTATCTAACAATATTTATAGTAAATTTAATTTGCAATAAGATTAATTCTGTACAATTTTTCGGTCCGACGTATAGTAACGGAGATATTTCGAATTTTCGAAAATCCTCCCCTCTAAACCCCCCCTCCCACTGGTTCGATTTCAGCCGTTAACGAACTTGATCTTTCTTTTTACATAAAACGACTAAATATCGAGTTTGGTAACGATCAAACAAAAATTGCGACCGCTAGAGCGGTAACAGACAAATATATATATATACAGTTTTGAACGGACCTCATTTTCGTCATCTCCTGGGTAGGATCGATGGACATTTGGAGAAAAATTTCAAAAATTCCGTCATGAGTACAACCTCAATAGCTGATTTCCCTCAAGGGAAATCTGCTAAAATGTAATAATAAACTTAACTTAATTTTTAAATGAACATTTTCCATAGTCTAAAAGTTTTATTTCTTTTGCTGATCTTGAGTTGCATCGGATTTCACTTAAGTTCAACAAACAAATTGGGTTTTATTGTAAGCTTCAATCATATGTCGGGTTTTCCAATAACAGATGTCCACCTTCGCAGATCATCCTCCAGGTCATTAAACCTCAGTTGCCTGGACCTAACTCTATTCTTACATTATCCTGGAACAACATATAGTAAATTCATGGGGAGTGTGGCATGTCAAATTCAATTCATTTAACATTTACCGTCTTCTGCAGGCATTTTTTGGTACAGGTGGTCAGGTTCGCCATAGTATTTCATTTAGTTCGGCATTACGTCTGATGTGCCGCCGTCTAAGGTGCTCTAATATTTTTCCCAATGCTCTTCTTTCCCAGTTCTCCTTTCTTTTGTGTCCACTTTTTCACTGCCATAAATAGCCACGGAACTATCACCGTATTATTTATCGTTACTTTCCAAAAAAGGTCCTTCTACAGGGCATAAAAGCATCTGGTTCTTGCAATGATATTAACTTTTATACGTTGTTTTAAACTTCCTCGCTGGGAACTTATTATGGTTGTCTTGTACGGCTATCTCCAGCGGTGTTTTTAATGAGGTGGTCCACAATATTTCGCCGATTTTCCAACCGGCTTCTTCTGGTGGTTCCTAATTAGTAGCTGTCACAAGCGCACGCCCAGCATGACCACCAGAAGACGCCGGTTGGAAAGTCGGCCAAATATTGTGGATCACCACTTTATAGACACCACTGGAGATAGCCGCACACGACAACTATAATCAATTTTAATATTATTTCATATCTAAATTATTGTGACATTTTGAGTAGACTGAGGTGTTCTTTTATCAATGCGTTTCAGTCAATGTGGTTTACTTTTTATTATTTTTTTTTTTATATACCACAGCGTTGTAGTATCTACGAACCGTTTCTGTAGCGTTGTCTGTTATTCCCGATATATCAATCCTAAGGGTATCGATTGTAAATATACTACCCAATGATTTCAATGATTGTGAATATAAAATTTTTCAAAAGTGATTTTCTGTAGGAATAACTATATTAAATGCATTTCTGGTAGGTCATTAGTGAAATTATAAATTCGATTGAGAATTTTAAATTTTTTTTTTATCCTGAATGAGGATTGAATTTATGTTAAAAAAAACCTTCTATTTTTTTTTTAGCTTTGTCAACAAGTTTAATAATGAGATTAAATAATAGATTCTATAGATTAATTGATAGATAATTACGTTTAGATAATAACAATGCACTAATATATATATATATATATATATATATATATCAATAATAAAACCATTATCAATTGTTACCTTTATTACTAGTTTAATGTAATATTTGTAGTATAGTATTTGCTGTTTTTAAAACTTGTCTGTTTATTTATCGTGTTTAATTTTCTATTTTGTTTTTTATTGTTGATACAGTTTTTGTTATTTTTCTATTATCTTGATTTTATTACATTATTAAATTTTGAGCCAAATCTCCTAGTTATGGGCGTTCCTGTATAAATATATAAATGATAGATTACAATATCCATCGTCGATGACAGTGCTGTGTATTTGGAGATCTGAGTCAATTCATTTTAAACCTCTCGACATAGAGAATCATCTGATTCTATTCTAATAAACATTACATAGATGGCAGCGTGTATTAACTCCGTGGGTTATATATTACCTTGGAAGAGACAAGCCACGTGGATATAACTAATTCAGTTCCTGGTAACATCTCGTGTTAAATGTTGATACGTTAATTACAACATATCCCTTATTCAGTTCCACTTACTTCTCTCCCCAGTCTGGGCAAAATTGAGTTTGCCCTTAGTTCACGCCGTAAATTCCCTTTGCAATATTCTACACAATATTACATGTAACTTTTAACTCTTGTAATGAAGTTTGGACAAAATTGCAACAATTACACCTCCATCTTTAATACAACTAAATTGTTACAGTGTTTAAAGCATGGGAAGTATTTCTGAATAATTTTAGCAGATTTCTCTTAAGGGAAATCAGCTATTGAGGTTGTACTCATGACGGAATTTTCGAAATTTTTCTTCAAATGTCCATCGATCCTACCTAGTAGATGACGAAAATGAAGTCCGTTCAAAACTGTATATATATACTGTATATCTAACCATCTATCTATATCTTTGTCAGTTACCGCTCTAGCGGTCGCAATTTTTGTTTGATCGGTACCAAACTCGATATTTAGTCGTTTTATGTAAAAAGAAAGATCAAGTTCGTTAACGGCTGAAATCGGACCAGTGGGAGGGGGGGTTTAGAGGGGAGGATTTTCGAAAATTCGAAATATCTCCGTTACTATACGTCGGATCGAAAAATTGTACTGAATCAATCTTATTGCAAATTAAATTTACTATAAATATTGTTATATACATTTATTCTCTACCTTGAATATTAACCGAGATATTTGCATTTTTATTAAATCTTGGCGGCTAACGGTAAATCTGGACTTTCCCGCCAAAAGCTAGCACGGCGGTTTCCTTAACTGCTCGACTCTCGTGAAATTTCTCTATTGTAAAACTTCACGTGGGAAATCTGCTTAGTTTACGCAGCCCCTGCGTGACGGACTTTTGTTATTTTATATTGGTTATTTCAGATTTAATCTATATTATTCTTTAATATACGACACACCAAAAGAGAGGTTTACATACTTGTAACTCAATTACAACCCATGAAAAACGTTCTTCTGAATTACTATTTCGTTTCTATAGACCTAACTGACTTTCTAAGGAAAAATGATATTTCCCATTAATAAAGAAACATCACAGGGGCTGCGTAAAATAAGGAGATTTCCCACGGGAAGGTTTACAATAGATAAATATACTTACTGAAACACCACCGCAAATATTAAGTGTATAAACACAAACGGTAATATGAAATCTTTCAGTTACAAGTTGATAACTCTACAACGAAAAGCGCCTGAATTGTAAACAAACAGGCCAGCCAACCTCAATTCTATACCTGAAATAAAAATCATTAATGAAATATATCTTAATATAACATATTAATTTCATTGAAAACTATTCACTATAGGTAGTGCTGTAATTTGTAATGAATCAGAATAATTTTAATCTCAATTGCTTAAGTTTTAGAAATCCGAGTACAAAAAAGGGGCGGGGTCAACGGAACGTATTTGCATATATCTAATAAAGTAAAAGTTCAATGAAAACAATATTCCTTATTTAACATTGTAATGAAGAGGTTCACGATATAACAGCTTATTATTAATATAACATGAATAGGAGTGGGGATTTAGTAAAAGCGGAAAACTATAAAATCCAAATATCTCGGTTAATATTCATGATACAGAAAATATGTATAGAACAATATTTGTAGATCATTTAATTTGCAATAAGATTGGTTCTTTAAGAGTATATTTTGCTGATTAAGAAGCATTCAGAAACTGAGTAAGTTACCCTTAAATCCCGATCAGAAGATAAATATTTTGTTTCAAATTTCTTTGCTGGAACGGGATTTGGTTTTTGAAAAAGGCCTTGACTCCAGCGATGTTAGAGTAGAGCAGTCACAATATTTTTACAATTTTGGAATCAGCTCCTTCACGTGGTCTTTTTTTGTTGCGGCATTTTGGAGACACCAAAACAAATTGGAGAAAATATACAGGGTTGCATTCCTCGACGCCACAGGAGTTAAGGCCTTTTCGAGAGCAGAAGATAAATATTTTGGATCAAAAATATGTTTCGTAACCTACGCTGGAGCTGCTTAAAATAAGCCGATTTCCCATGTGTTGAAATGAAACATTGATAGCGCTTTCTCACGTTCTGTACTATATATCTCCCGTAATAAAGAGCTTGTACAAATACAACTTGAAAGTTAAGCTGGAAAAGTGGCATTTGGTTTAATTGACACTGTTGCTTTAAGTTAAACTCACATCAGTAGGAGTTTAACTAAGATGTATATTTTAAGATGGTTAACTAAAGTTTAATAAAAGAGAAAATAACTTGGTTTATATTTTATTTACTGAAAAATGTATTACATAACTGTTAATAGTTGATCTCCTGAAGTGCATACCACAAGGCTTTTGTGTGGTATAAGATGGTCTATACTCAACCTTGGCAGTCCTTAAATCACTCATTCTAGAAGAAAAAAAGTCTGTCATGCATGCGCTGCGTAAACTAAGCAGATTTTCCTCTTGAAGTTTAACAATAGATAAATCTACATACTGCGTTCACAACACAACCGTGAATAAATACAAGCGGTAATAAGAAATCTTTCCCCTCCCAACGGGAAGCGTCTGAAATGTAAACAAACAGGTCTGCTAACCTCTCACCGGAAAGAAAAACAATTACTGAAATATATCAGAATATAATATATTAATTTTATTGAAAACTATTTACTACATCTAGTACTGTAATTTATAATGAATCAGAATATTTTTATCTCTATCAATCAAATTTTACAAGTCCGAGGACTAAAGAGAGGGGGGGGGGGTCAATAGAATATATTCCCATGTGTCTCGTATAATAAAGGTCTCTTGAAAAGAATATTCAGCATTTAAGTTTCGAATAATGTGGTTCATATATAACACAATATTGTGTATGTAACAGGAGTAAAATAGAATAAATGTATTTAACAATAATTATAGTAAATTTAATTTGCAATAAAATCGAGACTATACAATTTTTTGAATCCGACTTATAGTTACGGAGATATTTCAAATTTTCGAAAATCCTTCCCTCTAAACCTCAACCCTCCCATTGTTAAGATTTCAGCCATTAACGAAATCGATCTTTATTTTTAAATATAACGAGTTAAATATCGAGTTTGGTAACGACCGTTGGTAATATGGAGCGTTACCAGACGTTAAGGTATATATATATATATATATATATAATTTTGAACGGACCTTAGTTTCGTCATCTCCTGCGTAGGATCAATGGACATTTGAAGAAAATTTTTGAAAATCACGTCATGAGTACGACCTCAATAGCTGATTTCCCTTAAGGGAATCCGCTACAAAATATGCTTTGCTTACAGTAAATTTCCCAGTGCATATAATTCCGTAATGGCCACTTATGCCCCGAACCTACTTATATGTAAGACATTTAATAAAGGATTTGATGGTCATTTCACTCGAGGAAGTCACTTTTATTGAAAAGGAAAAGACCTTAATTTTGTTAGTGAAAATCAATATATTTCAACGACTAGATGTCTGTTGACTTCTCTTGCTCCAAGTGCATCGCTGTCATCAATGTGTCTGTTAATCTTGTATCATTTCATGCCACTCTTGTTAATTACATAAGTTAAATCCGTCATTGCAGCAAGTTTTAAACACTGCCACAATTTCTAGGTATCATTCCTAGGGTGAACTGCAAAAACACAACTGTTGAGATAAACCTAGGGCTGAAATGGGTGATTTATTAAGGGGTTCTCACCCAAGGTGGAAGAGTTGATATAAAAGTCCAGGCAAGTGACGCTTGGTTAGAACAAGATTCATAGTCCGTTTTGAAATAGGGCATGGCAAGTATAAAATAATGAATAAAGCAATCTTTCTACAAGCCTTGCATCGAATTACTTAATGAAAAGTATGGCGTATGGAGTTAAAAAGTACAAGGACAATCGCACCTAATCATTACTGAGCCACATTTAAATATTGCAAGCAATAAAAGGATCTTAAGTTCTCAAAATAAGCAATCATTATTATCTTTTTCCACTGGGAGACGTTTCGCCCTTCTGGGCATTAAAATTATTCCTCCGAGTCAAAATATCCACAGGAGAAAAAAAAAAAAACTCCTATAATGATCCATCTTAAACCAAGTGGTAATTTGTCAACAATACCTAATCTTTAACGATTATTGACTTGGAAAAAAAATTCCAATTCAAAATTATCGTTTAGGATTTTTTTCTGTAATAGGTATCTTCTGAGATGGTAGCTGTATCCATTGATGTCTTTTTATTGTTTCAGTTTTGTCGAAATGTGAGCTCAGTCCAATCTTCATTGTAGAGGAAATGAAGGAAGGAATAGATGAGAAACACGTGAAAAATCCTCCACTGATTTATTTTTCCTCTACATGTTTGGCATCCTAATCCAGAATTCCTAGCCCTTTTCAGTACCACTCATCCTCAAGTCACAATGGCCCAGAGATCTCCTATAGAAGCGTATAGTGAAGTGATAAAGAAAGTGATGTTTTCTTATCAAGTGCCATTCCTCCTTAGCTCTTGACTTCCTTGCCAGGCAGGGAGTGGCTGCTCCTCTCATTGTGGTGAAGGGGTGTAGCTTCTGTCGAAAGTGATGGAGGACGATTGTATTGTACAATCACATTACCAAATGTATTTAAATACAGACTGTAATATTTTTAATAAAATAATAATAATCTACAAGCTAGGCGTCTTCTATGACGCCTCTTCGGGCATAATACACTTATTATAAAAAGATCCGACATTCCCATCAAGAGGGTTGATTTATTCAATGTTGCAACCTGGTTGTAGAAAAACCCTGTATTTTTCTTATTATAACCCTCTGTTTTATTCATATGAAGTAAATTAATGTAATCACAATAAGGCAAATGGTTTTTATAATATGCTCTATTTATGATTGGAAATGGAACTCCGGAGAAAAGCAGAAAGGCAAAGACAAAATGGAAACGGAGGAGATACTCACTTTTGTTATGTTAATTTGAAGAAAAACAAAATTCATCATTTCCCTTCAATTTATTCAAATTTATCTTATGAGTCCTGTCTGTGACACTTAAGGTGCCACGACACTCATACCTTGAAAGCCTTTATTTTCTCTTCGATATTCACAAAAAATGGTCCTTTTTATACCGCCAGCGAACGATTTTGATTTGATCAATCATGCATTACCATACTATAAATATTTATGAAAAGCTTACCTCTTCTCTTCTTCCCTTTTCAATTTCGTTTCCTTCAGTCTTTCAATTCTGAAAACAACGAAAATAAAATTAGTAATATCATTTAAAGCAATTCTTTCGAGTATTATTCCAAATTCTTGGCAGCTGAATTTGGTTAAGAGCAATCAACTATCCACGTATCCAGTACGCCAATTTGGAGAAATGTTTTATGATCTACCGACAATATCTATTTCATAATAAAATCTCCAAGCCTCTAGGATAAACTCAGCATATTTCCTACGTGTTGAAATAAAACGATGATGTCATCTTGCTTTCTATTCTCTGTTCTTTTCTCCCGCAATGAAGAGCCAATACTTTGTGAACGATGAGCAGGAAAAGTGACGTTTAGTGGTATTGTTGTTTATTGTTAAATTCATATGGGTAGGCGTTTAACTAAGTTTTTTATTTTACGATTTTAAGGAGGTTATCTAAAGCCTAAAATAAAAAAATAAATTAAGAAAAAACTCAGTTGATATTTGCTTGAAATGTGTTTAACAAAAAAAAATGTACTATTTATTTGTAATCAGTCCTTGGTTCTATCTCTTGAAGGGCCATGCCACAAGGCGTTTATGGGAGAACAAGGTGTCAGCATGATTCATTCCTTTTGTATTGTTGTGACATTATGAACCCAATGACTATCTATTCAAGTAGTAACTGAATTGCTTCCAGATGTGTAGTGGGCAATAGAGAACCTGATAGAAGTTCAGTGGGGTATGCTCGCGTTGCTGAATAAAACCTAATGTGGTATCCGTGGGCCCTAATTTATTTAGTCAAAACTAAAGATTGTATGTGTTATTGGCTGAAATATCCAACCAGTTTCGTCGAAATGTGAATGTTATATGGTTGAAATAATAATACAAATGTGTGACACGCTTGCCCACAGGCGATTTGCAATTTTGTAAATAAGTTTAATGTGTTGACATTTTTCGAACCGGGGCAAAATAACGGACGTACACGTGAATGTATGCATTTGTCCTTATACACCTACTTCTCTTCGTCCTTTTTCATCCATTACCAAAGTTAGTCTTTAGTTTTACGTGAAATGAATAAATATCAAGTATGGTATCGATCAAATAAAAATTGAGGCTTCTAGGGAAATGACTGTGCATTGATGACAATTATCAATGCATCTCACACAGTAAAGGTCCAATGAAAATAGGAAGTTGTATTTATGTTCCGAATAAGACGTTAAGGATATTTATTCACTTATTCTTAGTGCAAAATGAGTATGGGTTTATCTTAGGCTTAAAAGTGGTGTTATGGCGGGAAGCTTTTTAAAGGCGAGAATAAGAGAGAGCATTAGACTTAACCATTTTTCTATTTCTATTGGAAAGATGAGGGGAAATAACACAAAGAACTATTTGAGTTTTCCTAAGAATCAAGTATATTGAATTGATTAAAACTACATATAATACACGTTATAAATAGAGGTTGAACAAGAAACAGAAAGAACTTAACCTTATAAACTAATTTAGCGGCAATATATATATACATAGAATGAACGATAGGTCCTATATTGTGTGAGTACTCATTTGATAATTTGCGTAAATAATGCTAGCATTATTAAAATAGGCACCTGCGGGAAACGAAAACGTTCCTAGAAGTGGAGTCCTCCTTCGTTGCTATTTTCTGTGTTCCGTAGAAGATCCCACTTCCAGCCGGTTGCGGTGATCCGCACAGGATGGCATCTTTGCGGGAGATGAAAAACTGACTGTAACTCTATGACGGGTGAATTCCAACTGCACTGTATCCTTTTTAGCTAGCCGATGCCTTCTTGAACTGCAACGTAGTTTCCGTTTGTAAGCCACAGCCTTGGCGATCTGCATGTGTGTGTGGCGGGTTTATGAACTCAGCGAGCGCGGGAAATTCAAATTCAAACTGACGACTGAACAAGTGGATGTGAACAACAGACTGAACAGCAGTTTTACAATTGCAGAATATTACGTTCTCATCAATGTTGATTGCATTACTCCATTAGATCTGGCTCTTAAAAAATTCAGTCATGGAGGAGCTGCGTAAACTAAGCAGATTTCCCTGGGGCTGGTGTAACTGATGAGTAGAAGGGGGCTTACAGACGGCAGAAAACAGGAAAGTACGAAGAACTTCGTTAATACTTGAGTTATGCATAGAATAACAATTGTAGAGCATCAATAGTTATAAGATATAACTACTAATAACAAGATTGGTTCTATAACATTTTACGATCCAATTTATATAATTGAAATACTTTGAAATTTCTAATTCCGACGCTCTAAACCCCGACTATTCTAGGTCCGATTTCAGCCAATAACAAATACAACCTTTAGTGTTGACTAAAATGGTTAAATATCGAATGGTATGGATGAAATCGATATTTTCGGGTAAATAACGAAAAATCTTAATCGATAATTTAATCACAATATATTCGCATCTATTTCATTATAAATACCTTATTGTGCAATTGAGAATTAGGTAATAGAAAGCTTTCTGCTCCAGCGGTATTCTCGTCACGCTTCATTATGCTAATTTTCGGTAGCTCAACGGCTACCTTCTTCAGGCTATTCATCTTAGCTTTGTTCGATCCGGTTGGGTCACAGTCCGTCTAAAAACGTTATTTTAGGCGGGGTCTAATATTTTATTTTTCTATTACTTATTAAAGTCAACGTTTTGCTACTACAGCTAATTAGGACGGGTTATCTAAAGGTTACCACCCATTTCTAGCAAGTGTGGGAGTATGGATTTTATTTAATGAGTCCATCACCCAAAAATATTCCTATTGACCTGGTGGGAATCGAACTCGCCGCTCTAGGTTTAGCGTGTGAGATTAAGGCCAACGCTTTAACTCATATGGCTAACCTGAGCCCTCAAATATTTTAGGACCCTGCATGTATCTCATTGTACATATCTCATTGTACATATCTTATTGTAAATTTAATTACCTATAAATGTCGATATATATACATATTTTCTCTATCATGAATATTAACCGAGATGTATGGATTTTTTAGTTAACTGCCTTCAGTAAACCTCTCCCTATTCATGTCATTTTAACAATAAGCTGAATCACAGCCATGAATCACATTATTCTAAGTTTCAAGTCCAAATAACGATCTCAAGAGACCTTTTGAAATAATAAAAGTCCTTGTGTGACGACGTTATCAGTTGAGATTTTATGGTATTGTATCGATTTTATGTTTATTTGATCTATAACATACTGGTTATTTAATCATTTTAGATAACACTAAAGATCATATTTTTTAGCAGATTTCCCTTAAGGGAAATCAGCTATTGAGGTCGTACTCATAGCTAGTTTCGAAAAATTTCTTCAAGTGCCTATTGATCCTATCCAGGAGATGACGAAAATGAGGTCCGTTCAAAATTATATATATATTTGTCTGTTAACGCTCCAGTGGTCGCAATTTTTGTTTGATCGTTACCAAACTCGGAATTTAATCGTTTTATGTAAAAAGGAAGAGCAAGTTCGTTAATAGCTGAAATCGGACCAGTGGGAGGGCGGGTTTAGAGGGGGGATTTTTGAAAATTCAAAATATCTCCGTTGTTATGCGTCGGATCGAAAAAGTGTATAGAACCAATCCTATTGAAAATTACTTTTACTATAAATATTGTTATATACATTTATTCTCTATCTTGTATATTAACCGAGATATTTGCATTTTAATGAAGTCTGTGAAACATGTGGTTGGGTATAGTTCGGATTAGTTCGGCCATTTCCGTCATTACTCGGCTCAGGTGGAAGCTCCTTCTAACCTTACCTGTCGTTTCTAACCTTAACTTACCTTCTTTACTTTGTGAGATTTATACAAATATGTTCTGTTCATCCGCCCCCCCCCTCTTTAGTTCTTGGACTACTAAAATTTGTGTTATTAAAATATAAATTATTCTTACAATTCAGAAGCCCTTTCAGTGGGGAATCTATTTTAATTAACTGAATGATTCCTCATTACCGTTTGTATTTAATCATGATGGAGTTGTGCTACCAGTATGCAGATTTCTCGATTGTAAAACTTCACAGGGGAAATCTGCTTAGTTTACGCAGCCCCTGCGTGACGGACTTTTTATTGGCTGAAATCGGATCCAATGGTTGTTCTACGTATTTTTTCTAACATCACATATTAAGCGAGTTATTCCTACTTTCTTGTCTTCTGTCTTCATTAAACCCTCTATTCTAGTAATCGATTGTTTACATAGAAATAAACAGTATGTGTTGAGATGAGATCACTAACGTGTAATATCTGCAAGTGAGAAATCTGCTCAGTTTACGCAGCACCTGTGTGACGGACTTTATTTAAGATTGGGAACAGTAGATACTATAGATACTATACAGCCCCTAACATTGTATAGTGCTTCATCTTGGTTCATCAGAAGACCTATTTGCTTTGCAACTAATATAAAGTGGAAAAAGGTATTAATAAGTGAGAATTAGGTAATAGAATTTGTGAAAAAGTAATCCTTAATAGCATGAAACACAGATGACTTCATCTGTATATGACCTCGAAACCCGCGGGAATTCTGTGTAGTTAACCTAATCGAAAATGCGTGATAGTCTAGCTTTCCTTAGTAGTAATTCTGCAAAGTGCAGGAAAATAGGGATTGTTAGAACACGTGTTATTGCCTGGCACAGGTGTTTTCTGATTACTTCTGTCGGATTAGCATGTAAGTTTGCATGACCGGATGTAATATACTTAGAAGCACATATAAGATAGTAAGTTGGCCTCTAGTTGTGGCTAGTGCTTGAAATGTTGTCGGTTTAGTTATAACTGAACATTCTGCAACAATCAGCTGATTGGTGCAGACGTAGTCTCCTATAGCTATAATTTCCTACTGGATCCACCCCATTTTACCCAAACTAGGAAAGGTCCGTCACGCAGGGGCTGCGTAAACTAAGCGGATTTCCCAAGCGAAGGTTTACAAATGATAAATATACATACATGTAACACTACCGTAAATGTGAAGTGAATAAATAAACGGTAATGAGAAATATTTCAGTCAATTTACAATACAAGTTAATAATTTCTACAACGGAAAGCGGCTGAATTCTAAACAAACAGGCAAGCCAACCTCGTAACGCTGAATATATATATATATATATATATACATATATATATATACATATATATATATATATATAGTTTAGAACGGACCTCATTTCCTAGGTTGGATCGACGGACATTTGATGAAATATTTCGAAAATCGCGTCATGAGTACGACTTCAATAGCTAAAATAGTTTTACCTGGTGTCTACCTGTATAAATGAATTTATCGATTTTATTTGGCAATACATGCAGACATTAAATATTAATACGTTAAATTTATTAGATTGGTCCGAATTTAGAAAGATTTCTCCGCTTTTTCATCAGTTCTACCTAGAATTTGTCAAATACGTGGTCTCTTATAATTTATCTCCTAATCTCGTACGACACAATACATGATTACATTTGACGACAACTTCACATTTAATAGTTATTTATTATACAAGTGACGAAAGTAGATCATTTTACAACTCGAGTGAAACGTTTACCCACACGAGCGAAGCGAGTGTGGTAATTTCACGAGAGTTATAAGTTCTACTTTCGTCACGAGTGTAATATTAAATGTTTTCTGTAATCGTGTAATACATGATCAGATCTAACCAGAATATGAACAAAATTAGGATGTTGTGAAGATTATGGTATGTTGTTGGTAGGTTATAAGCATGGTTGTGAAAGGTTATAAGCATAGTTATAAAACAACTAGTGTTGATTGTGAAGTAGTGAGGTTATAAACAAGTGCAGTTTATAAACAAGGAAGGTAATTATTATTATATTTAAATTTTAAAATATATTGATTATTTCCACCAATAATTCATTCACTTTTCAATTTCTTTTGTTAAAATAAATTCTTACAATGCTAAGAAACATTTAAAAGCATTTAATTTCCAACTTCGAATTATTTTTTAATTTATACTTATTACTAATTAAGAAGGCAATTCACTTTCTTCACTCTATTTCAAAATGTTTCACTTTATTCACTCATTTCAGTTTAGTAATGTTACCATTATTCAACGATAACAGAAAAAATTCTTTACATTGTTGTTTAACCGCTCCAGCCTTCGAATACCACACCTCATAGCCTTGAGGTGTATAATTATGGAATTTCAAATTCATCGAACAACTTTATCACGTTATTACAAGACCATTCTGGATTTTCTATATTCACCGTCCTCCATACGACTTGAATATCAAGAGTATGAAGTATATAAGCAGGACACAATAAAGAAAAGAAGCTGGTGGATGAAACTGCTTCTTGTAATTCTTTTAATTGTATCCCACAATTTTCTTCATTCCTTCATATACTCATTTTCATTCATATACAGCCGGTTATTAGATTACAAAACTGTGTACCGAAATTAAAAGAATTTTTAACTTTCTATAAATTTTAATATCTCTACAATGAATTGAATTCTACCAGCATTATTAAATGAAATCAGTTACGCAGATGAAAGCTACGTAAACTTAGTAGTTTCTCCTTCCTTACCAATGACGTCTGAATGAAGAAAATTTGCCAAATAGGACTAGAAGTTATAAATTGGGGGATGGGATGTTTATTACTAAAATTGCTTTGTTTTGTAGTGAGGGTTCACTGAGGGCTGAAAACAAATACAAATATCATCGTTTCGCATAATATTCAAGATACGACGACAAAGTATAGTCAAATTAATTTACAAGAATATTGGTCGTATAACATTTTATGATCGGAGATATTTTGCGTTTTTTATTTCCCGCTGTAAGCCCTCCCCCATCCATTATACTATCATATTAAAATAAACTGATTTCCCCCTCCTCCTTACCCGATTTCACCCATTAACGAGCTCTATGTTTCTTTCTACAAAATCCTGTATAAAATTATTTTTTTATGATTAGGTTGCCATTGATATGAGCACAGATACCACTTTAATAATAATTCGTTTACTGGGTAGTGCTTTTGCCCTAATTGGACATATCAGTTCAGAACAGTACTGAGTCGTTCACGTCTCCAGGACTAACTGTTCTACTGTTCTGTGCATCGATTCTTGATGCACAATTATGGTGAAAGAATCATTTTTATCCTCATTATAATTGATAAGAATTATCATCATCAATATATAAATCAGTATTCTTATTATATAAAAAAATCTGTGGTCACCTCAATAATCTAGTTGGAAATGAGTTTCACAGTACCGCTTCCAATCATTTTTTCCAATCCCCCCCCCCCCGAATTTTGCCAGATGTTAAAATTCAGCGATTTTTAAAGTTCTTCCAGATTTGCTCTTATTTATACTTAATGTTTAATTTTGAACTAAGATCAAGTATTCTGAAGAAATAATAATGGTCAAAATTAACATAAAATAATAATTTATGATCATGTTTATTCCCTTCATTTTTTTTCATACTTTATGAAGAATGGCACTCGTAATTATGTAATAGAAGACTGATAATGAAGCATGTCAATAAAAATACAATGGATATTACAAATTTACATGATTAATAAAATTAAAATGTTTTATTATTTCCAATGTGTTATTTAAGTGTGATATATAAGAATATGTATGCCTGTGAGTGCAATGAATAAACTTTTTGACAAGCCTGATAATAATGCTTTTTCAATTAACAGAAAAATATACATTTCGTATTTACCCTTCCGGTGAAAAGATAGGACCTGGAAACTGATACAGAAAAAATCGTGTTGACTGTTGTCAGATGACCATTGGGTTTGTTTACTCTAATCAACAGTCTAATTAATTATTTCAGGTGTATTCGTGGATGGATATTAACATCCTTGCCATAACGAGGTATTCCCTCCTCTTGGTTGCTCCATCTCGGTGCTCTACAGCCCCAACCTCACCCCATCCCACTCCACATTGGCCTGGCTAGGTTATTTCCTGAATTAATTAGCTACTCTATCAATTGGAACAAGAAATGTATAGTTCCACATATTTATAATAAAGTTTTTTTATTTATTTTTTTTATTTTATTTATTTTTTTTTTACCTAAATCACAACAAAATTTCAATGATTAATTGTTTTATCATTATCGTTCCAGAAAATTTATTAAAGCATAATAATTCCAGGGCAGTTTACCTTTCAAGGACTCACTAAAAACTGTAGACAGTTGAATACATATCCATTCAACTACATACATTCATTCATACTAGAAATAAAGAAAGTATCGATCGAGTATATTAATGTTCTTGATTAGATGCTCACTTCCTTCTACCAAATGTGAATCACCTCAGATGTGGGCCATAAACAAACAAATACTAATAAATAAATAGTGAAATATAGCACTACAACGAACGCTAACCGAACTCTAGCGCTGACTGCCTAAATTACCCATTTTTGAGGTGCAGGATAGTGAAGGAATTATTATCTCAGGTAAGAAAAGAAAAGGCCTCGTTCCTTCACAGTTGCTTATTCAATGCGACAGAGTGCTTTCAGAGCATACGTTTCATCATCAGTGCCCTCTTCACAATGATGTTACTGGAACCAAGGATTTCCCGTGACTCTGGGCTACAGGTTATACTAAGTTCTAATTTATGTTTTTAAAATAGCTATAAATGGCACAAATCTAAATATTTATTTCCCGTGAAAACTGTAAATGGATCCTATACTTAATGCAATTCTCCTTTAAAAATAAGGCTTGTGAACTATGCAACGATTATGATTATGTTGAAGTTTTAAATTTAAATGCTTGCGAAAGACATTTACTGAAACATTGGTATTTCACTACTTTATAAAGATACTGTTGATAGTTTCATTTGTTTCTATATGCCGTCTCTTAATGTTAAAGAGATTTTAGAAATTACATTTTGTCACCCCCTTTCTGATTACCTAATGTTCTTGTTCTGATTTAGGTCATTAGTGGACTTAATGTTTAGTTATGCAAGAAACATTGATACATTGAGTTTGAAAATATATATAATTCCACTGTACCTCATTTTTATCGTAGATTGGACAGGATCGGTGAACACAAGAAGAAAACTCAACCCAATCTATTTGGGAAATAAGTAAAACCTCAAAATCTCGTAGCTCTTAAGGAGTATTTTTTAAACCAGAAGGTAACATGGGCATTCCCGTGTAACGCATAAGTCGTTATGGCAAAATCTGAACCATCAACTTGTTCCCTATGTAATAGACTACTAACTGTAAAACTCTTACTTACTGATTGCAGAAGACGACATAAAATAGGCCTACCTTACAATCTGGACGAACTACTAAAAAGTCCGTCACGCAGGGGCTGCGTAAACTAAGCAGATTTCCCTCGTGAAGTTTAGTAATAGATAAATATACATACTGCTAACACAACACCGTGAATAAATACAAACGGAAATAAGAAATGTTTCATCCAATTTCAATAGCCTGCCGACAGGAAGCGTTAGGTTAGAAATGTAAACAAACGGGTCCCGCCTCACACCGGAAAGAAAAACAATTACTGAAATATATCAGAATATAACACATTAATTTTATTGAGAACTATTTACTATATCTAGTACTGTAATTAATAATGAGTCAGAATAATTGTTATCTCAATCAATAAAATTTTAGTAGTCCAAAACTTTAAGATGGGGGGGGGGAGTCACCAGTGCATATTTGCATGTATCTCGTATAATAAAGGTCTCTTGAATAAAATTTTTGGTATTTAAACTTCCAATAATGTGATTTATTATGTATCAGAGTATTGTTTACGTAACATGAGTAGAAGTGGCGGTTTGGTGAAAACTGAAAAATGCAAATATCTCGGTTAATATTCAAGATAGAGAATAAATGTAATAACAATATTTATAGTAAATTTAATTTGTAATAAGATTGATTCTGTATATTTTTCGATCCGACGTATAGTAACGGAGATATTTCGAATTTTCGAAAATCCTCCCCTCTAAACCCCCCCTCCCACTGGTCCGATTTCAGCCATTAACGAACTTGATCTTCCTTTTTACATAAAACGATTAAATATGAAGTTTAGTAAGGATTAAACAATAATTGCGACCGCCAGAGCGGTAACAGACAAATATATATATATAGATATATATATATATACAGTTTTGAACGGACCTCATTTTCGTCATCTACTAGGTAGGATCGATGGACATTTGAAGAAAAATGTCGAAAATTCCGTCATGAGTACAACCTCAATAGCTGATTTCCCTTAAGGGAAATCTGCTAAAACGAAACGGTCTGGACGATTTATTAACATATTTAAAACAAGTTCATATAAGGAACACATATTTGTTTTTAGCTGGTGGTAAGGGTGATGAATCAGGTTAATCAGACACACTTTTTGTGGCTCCTCACAATTTATTTTTTAAAAACGCTTAGCGCTTTCGGAAATTAAATTCCCATCCTCAGAGCTACAAAAAATAAAACACCATAATTAAGGAGTCTAAAAAATATTAATTTTAAAAAAAAATCAATTAAAAGTTAATGGAGAAGTATAGCCATAAAGGTTTAATTCCAACACAATCTAATACCAAATGTAATGCATAATTACCTTTTGTGCTACCTTGTGAGTGACTCCGTCTGTATGGGTGAGTGCGTGCGTGAACACGTGTATGATTCTGAATGCTTGTGTAAGGTTTTACAAATTTTTAAAAAAAAAATCTGGCTTATTTATTATAAATTATTACTAATCATAGTTTTATTTACTTTTATAAAATATTTTTGTTTGCGAATTTAACATTACGCTTTTGTTTCATTTTTTGTCTTTTGTTAATTATTGGAGTTCTGTTTCTATTTCCTTTTCATGACTTTTCCCGTTCAATAATTCTCTCTGTTTTAATAGTTTTTATTTCATCAGTTCCTATTTTATTTTCCATTAGTGATATCGCCCAGCAGTAACTATAAATTTATACTTAATATACCGAACAATTTGGAGTATTTTTTCAAATCGCTTCAAATTGCGTGACACTAAACAGACAAATAAATCTTATCTAAAATTTGAAATTGTTCAAAGAAGTTATTGTTTAATGTAAGCCCTCATGTAGTAATTCACTTGTGCTAAATGGTACACGAAACAATTCTTTTTCCAGCGTTAATTGACTGTTTAAAATGTTACTCATTAGTGGTAGATCATGTCGACTATACACACTCCATCAGTTTCAGGTCTAAGTATAAGTACGGGTACAAGTTGATGGAGAAAAGGGAACATGTAAGCAGAGTTGGAATGGGTTGCTGACTGTTGAAAGCGACGAGGCCATGCTTTGTTTACCCTAATCAGCTGACTAATTAATAATTTCAGGGAATTCGTGGATGCATATTAACTTCCTCTGCCATAACTAGCTCTTCCTCCCCTAGGGTGCTCCATGTCGGTGCTCTCCATCCTTCATCCCAAGGCATACATTAGATGTCTCTCCACAAATCATTAAATATTCGCTACTCTCTTTACCTAAGCGACCACGAAATTTATGTATGAATATATTTAAAATAAGGAGTTCAGAAGGAACGGACTATAAGTACATTTTTTATAGTACAGAAGAAACTTAATTTAAACATAGTATGGCTTCAGAATACTTTTATGATTTCAAATGAATTTTTATTTGACTATACTTAATATTATTATTTTATTTTATTAAGAATATTACAATCTGTATTTAAATGCATTTGGTAATGTGATATGTACAATACAATCGTCCTCCAACACTCTTGACAGATGCTACACCCCTTCACCACAATGAGAGGAGCAGCCTCTCCCTGCCTGGCAAGGAAGTCAACAGCTAAGGAGGAATGACACTTGATAAGAAAATAGCCACTGCTATCACTTCACTTTACACTTCTATAGGAGATCTCTGGGTCATTGTCGCTTGCGGCGCCGTGGAGGGGAATATGGATGAGTGGTACTGGAAAGGACAAGAACTTCTGGATTAGGATGATTGGATAGCCTGCTGTGGAATTACTGAATCTCATGGGAATTAGGGCCTGTCCCTTTACGAATGAGATATTAAGATGTTTATGGGGCGTGTGGTTTGTTATATAATATGGAGCATCTACTATGGTGCGCAAGACTTTGGATTGGAAGGTCTGGATGCGTCTGATGTTCGAAGGTTTTGTTGTACCCCACACTTCTATTCCGTATGTCCATATTGGTTTAAGTAGTAACTTGTATATTGTTAGTTTGTTTTCGGTAGATAAGTGAGATCTTTTATTTACCAGTACGTAAAGTTGTCCGAATCGTCTTTTAAGTTCCTGTCTTTTAATTATTGTGCGGGATTTCCAAGTAAGTCTGGTGACCAAATGTAGTCCAAGATAGCGTACACAATTAGCTGGTGGTAAAAGAATATTGTTGAAATGAACAGCAGGACAGAATCTTCGCCGAAGGGAAACAGTGATATGGTGCGAATTACTTTCGTTAATCTTTATTGCACCATTTTTCAATCTAGGGTTAAGTGGAATTGGAGATTCTTCGCAGTAGTAATAGGATCGGGATCGGATACAAGGATTGCTGTGCCATCTGCATAGGTCACCAGGAGAGTTGTTGGTGATATAGGAATGTCAAATGTGTATATGAGATACAGGAAAAGTCCATGGCCACAGGATAGTAATCTGAGTATTCATTTCCTTCTTTGACTATACTAAACTTAATTTTAGTTTAAACTTTATATTCATTTTCACCTCCAAATATTATTTATCCGACATTAAAAATTACGTTAAAATCTGTTAGCACTAACTGATTATTTCCGGTGGATTCGAGGATGCATGTGAAACATATTCCCTTTAACTACTCAGTTTAACTAACCCTCGTCTGCCTTCATGGTACTCCATATTATCTATCTCTGCCTAGTTAAGTAATATATATATATAATATATATATATATATATATATATATATATATATATATATTGCAATAATTTAAAATAAAGATAGGGGTTCAGAAGTAATGAGCTAAAAATACATTTTTTTTTACTTTGGAGAAAATGGTAATTAAATGTTCACAAGGCCAGACTATTCTTTTAGACTGTCAACATAATATAGATATATATTTTTTTTTTAATTTAGAGCAAAACAACCATAAAACGGTAATATAGTATAATAGATTTTCGTGCCAAATAATAATTATCAATTCTAGAGAAAAGGTATTAAATTAGGTATATAAATATCTTCGCCATACCTGCCTCGTGCCTCCCCTGGGATGCTCTATCTTTCATCGGATAGAAGAGCACCTAGATAGATAAATTTATTTATCTACGTGGATCTACAGCCTTCGTCTAAACCAAGACATAAAATATATTTGCTTAATCAGATACACTCTTTATCTATTCATCCAAAAGGTTACAAAAGATTATATTATGAACGTGTAATGGCGAAAATTGGACTGATTGACCTCATTTCGAAGCAAGATGTAATACACTACTAGCTCTTGAAAACTACAGAAAACGCCCTGCGCAATAACTCAGTCGAAACGTCCAGCGCCGAACCCCAATATATATATATATATATATATATATATATATATATATATATATATATATATTACCGGGGATATAAATGAATGTTTTTTTGTTAGAGGAATACCTAAATTATATTGGGTAAATGAAAAATTAATGCAGGTTTCGTCCATTGCAATATCTTAACACAAATTCTGTAAACAAAGCTAATCCTAATATTCATTCCTTATATACCACAATAAACCTTATCTATTCTTGAAAACTGAGAAAACGCCCTGAGCGATGCTAATAATAGCTGGAATGGATATAAAAGCAAAAAAAAATGTCGGCTGTGCATTTACAGTTTCTGAGAGAGAAGATGTGATTGCCTTTCAAACATTTGAATTAGGATGACATTGCACAATTAATTAGGCCGAGTAATTGGCTATTTTCAAATGCCTGCTTTATATTCAATCACACCAAACAAAATACGATGCAATTACAATTTACACAGAAAATAAAATAACAATGCAAATAACTAAACCACCAACAATTCTATTCAATGCATTACCCTCTGTCAGAAGGAACTTGACACATTAATTAATATTGTAATCTCGACAATAATTTGACGTATATTGGATTCGTTGTTGATCGGATTCGTAGATATTCTGAAATTTTAGGTATTGAGTCTGACTAATGCGCTAAATTGAGCTTCCAAATCTTCTTATGTTGCAGCACGCTTCTCAAAAAGTCCGTCACGCAGGGGCAGCGTAAACTAAGCAGATTTCCCACGTGAAGTTTTAGAATAGAGAAATCTGGCTACTAACAATGACAGTAGAAAAGAATGTCTAAACCAATTCACGAGGGACGAACAGTTACGAGGTTGGAGCACTTACGGAAACGGCCAAACTAGAGTTTGGCGGAACGTCCCAAATATGGCCAACTTCTGCCGACCACTAACACAATACAAATGCAAATATACCGGTTAATATTCAAGATACAGAATAAATGCATAGCACAATATTTATTTTAAATTTAATTTTCAATAAGATTGTTTCTTTACAATTTTTCGATCCGAAGCATAATAACGGAGATATTTTGAATTTTCAAAAATCCCCCCTCCCATTGGCACGATTTCAGCCATTAACGAACTTGGTCGAAAACGGTTAAATTCCGAGTTTGGTAACGGTCAGACAAAAATTGCGACCGCTAGAGCGTTAACAGACAAATATATATAATTGTGTCCATGTTTTCGACCCAATATATATATATATTTATTTATTTATTTGTTTCCTTCCTATAGTAACCCTATAAGAAGGCCGTTTATTTGTTTCTGCATGCCCCATGCAAGTTAGCATATCACATGCATTTTATATATATACTAGCTCAGATACCCGGCTTCGCCCGGGAATTCATTTGAGGCTGAATGGTGATGATATTTTTTTGGGAAGCCTTGACTTTGCACAATATTTTGACATTTACCCGTCCCAGTGTTATACGGGCTAATACCCGTCGTTTCTGTGGATTTGTTAATAATAAAATTAATTTTTATGTAAGACTTCACTGTCCTCCATCTGTCATTTCCCGTTTCCTGTGCATTGTGCATAGATTTGAATTATTAAGCACAAAATATTAACATACATTAAAATTAATTTTTCCAGGTGCTGTACCTGGTACTTCATATTGAAAAGAATTGTTGAGCAAATTTCTCTAAATAACAAAATAAACAACTTTTGTTATGTGCATATTTGCCGAAACCCCAATAAGAAACGAAATATCACTATTATTAATTTCAGGCCTCTCTTATAACCCCCACTCCTGTCCGTCCCTAGAAATGTTAGTATGGCTTATTATAAGAAAGGCGTTAGTGCTAATTGACATACCGAGTTTGGTTTAGTTCGGTTGAGTTTTTTGTGCCAAATAAAATTGTTGACTTCCGCAGTAGTTTTTAACGTTTAGCTCATTTATACTTAGGTATACGACAAAAGTGTATATAACAAAAGTTACTTCAAATAAACAACTTTTGTAATGTGTATAATTGCTAAAAATGCAATAGGAAACGAAATACCGCTATTTTTAAATTCAGGCCTCCCTTATAACCCCCCCCCCTCCTGCCCATCGCTAGAAATGTTGGTATGGCTTATTATAATGAAAGCGTTAGTGCTAATGCACATACCGAGTTATATTTATTTCGGTTGGGTCTTTTGACCCAAATAAAATTGCTCACTTCCACTATAGGTTTTAGCGTATATCTCGTTTATAATTCGGTATACGACAAAAGTGAATATGATAAAAGTTACTCCAAATAACAAAATAAACAACTTTTGTTATGTGCATAATTGCCTAAAATTCTATAGGAAACGAAATATTGCTATTTTTAATTTCAGGCTTCCCTTACAACCCCCACTCCTGCTCGTCTCTAGAAATAATGGTACAGCTTATTACCATGAAGGCGTTAGTGTTAATTCACATACGGAATTTTATATAAATCGGTTGGGTCGTTTGTCCCAAACAAAATTGTTCACTTCTGCAATAGGTTTTAGCGTATATCTCGTTTATAATTCGGTATACGAAAAAAAGGTATATAACAAAAGTTACTCTAAATAACAAAATAAACAACGTTTGTTATGTTTGTATTTGCCGAAAAACCAATAGGAAACGAAATATCGCTATTTTTAATTTCAGGCTTCCCTTATAACCCCCACTCTTGTTCGTCTCAGAGGATATTAATATAGCCTAAAGTCTAAGTTACGCTAGTAGTAATATACATACCAAGTTTCATAAGATTCGGTTTAGCCGTTTATGCGTGAAAAGGTAACAAACAAACAAACAAATAAACAAACAGACACCAAAGAAACAAAATGCAGTTATGATGTCTATGACATGTGAAACGAAAAGTTATCGTGAAATTTCGCGAAAAAATCAATGTACAGGCAGAGGTTACAATTTTATATATATACTAGCTAAGGTACCCGGCTTCGCCCGGGAATTCATTTGAGGCTGAATGATGATGGTATTTTTTTGGTAAGCCTTTAGTTTGCACAGTATTTTGACATTTCCCCGTCCCAGTGTTTAGGGTCTACACCCGTCGTTACTGTGTGCATAGTATTTTTTTGGGCAAGGGTTCAATGTTTACTACACTTCCCGTCTGGGCGTATTGTTTTCCCGCGAGGGTCAGGCAGGCGACTTATAAATGAGAAATTTTACCGTTGAGAATAAATAAAAATGTGTTCTTAATCTATCCCTTTCCACTTTTTAAGTCTCCTTTTTGAATACTTAAAATCATAGTCATGGATTGCATTTATTACAATTAAGTAGATATATAATGAAACTTATTTCCCGTCAAATACCAATCCGAGCACATGTAGTTTAAGCATAGTTTTGTACATTAGATTATATTCGTAATAGCATAATAGCAGAGCTCACGGGAAATCACTTCCAGGAATGGCAGCGTTTCACTGGAAATAAGATAACTCAATTAACTGTTTAGGCTCCTGTTATCTTCCCGTCCAGCATAAGTGCTAAACACCATGTTTTTCTTAAATTATTGATTCAGAGTATTATTTTAATAATTTATCTACCTGACAGAATTAAATAATAGTATTACCCTAAAAATAATTTCATTCATATTCAAAGGGATAGGTGAGGGAAAGAGATTGTAGCCCTCCCAGCAAAATAAGTAATACTTTAAGTCATATTAAGTTTAACCGGATATTGTCTTTTTTCATAATGGCATTACCATTAACGTCAAATTGTTATGATGGTACATATTTATTTCAATAACATCAAAATATCGGAAATAAGATATATAATAGCAGAACCAAAGAGTTTGCTTCCCTACTACTTCCGCTATCGCTCCTTGTGCCAATTCAGCATGACTTTGTTTAAATAATACATTATACAAATTAAATAACGGAAATGCTCTTATGGTTTACATTTCTATTGGAAATAAATAACAATGTTATTTTATAGGAAAAATAAATAAATGAGAAGGAGGCGACGGAGATATATAACCTCACTAATCCGAATCATATTTAGAGTTATCATATGTGACTAACACAAAATCATTTTTCATAATATGCATTCATTAAAAATGCTTAAATAAACACTAATAAAATGAATGGCTCCGACTATAGTTTTAGCGTATATCCCGTGTTTACACCATTTTACAAAAAAAGTGAATACAACAAATGTTAATCAAAATAAACAACTATTGTTATGTGCATATTTATCGAAAAATCAATGCGAAACGAAATATCGCTATTTCAGGTCTCCCCTACAACACCCACTCCTGTTTGAACCTAAAAATTTTAATATAGCTTATAATCTTGGAAGAATTAATGATAATTCACATACCGAGTTTTTTTTTAAGTTCGGTTCAATCGTTAGTGCCCAACAAAATTATAGGCTCCCGCACTAGTTTTAAGAGTATATCTCGTTTATACTTCATTATACCACGATAGTTTATATAATAAATGTTTCTCTAAATAACAAAATAAACAACTCTTGTTAAGTGCATATTTCCGGAAACCCCAATAGGAAACGAAATATCACTATTTTTAATTTCAGACCACCCTTATACTTCACTTCCGCTATAGGTTTTAGCGTATATCTCGTTTATAAATCGGTATTCGAAAAAAATGTATATAACAAAAGTTACTCTAAATAACAAAATAAACAACTTTTGTTATATTCATATTTGCCGAAAAACCAATAGGAAACGAAATATCGCTATTTTTAATTTCAGGCCTCCTTATAACCCCCACTTCTGTTCATCTCAGAGAATTTTAATATAGCCTAAAGTCTAAGTTGGGCTAGTAGTAATACATACCAAGTTTCAAAAAATTCGGTTCAGCCGTTTATGTGTGAAAAGGTAACAAACATACACGAAAGAAACAAAATGCAGTTATGGTGTCTATGACATGTGAAATGAAAAGTTATCGTGAAATTTCGCGAAAAAAAATCAATGTACAGACAGAGGTTACAATTTTATATATATATATATATATATATATATATATATATATATATATATATATATAATTTTGAACGGACCTCATTTTCCTGATCTCCTGGGTAGGATCGATGGACATTTGAAGACATTTTTCGAAACTCGCGCCATGAGTACGACCTCAACATCTGATTTCCATTAAGGGAAACAAATGACAACGAATTTCGACAAGGACAATACTTAAAGACTTTTATTACCGTTATTGTACAATTTTGAAGGACAAATTTACAACTATAGACTTTTCCACATCACAAATACCACCTCAACATGGCTCAAGTTAAAGTGTACCTAAAGAGATGTAAACTGCCAACACAACTCATTATATATTTCAGTATATCCGATAGCCTGTTGATGATAATGATGATTCTATTTTATTAAACGAATGAAAGGTACTTGGGATATTTGCAGAAGATTTGATTTGTACCAGATAATATGATACAGGAATAACAGTTATCGGTTAACAAATAAAACACTACAAGTAACACTACTTTGAGCATTTTGCATTAAGTTTAAAATATTGCTCGTCAACATATTTTTCAGTCCTTTGCTATAAGTGTGTTTGTATGTGTATAAGTTGTTTATAAACTCAGCAAAAAAAATATATATATTGTTGCGAAAATTAAATAGATGAATAATCCTTCAGAGAGAGAGAGAGAGAGAGAGAGAGAGAGAGAGAGAGAGAGAGAGAGAGAGTCGCGTATTTGGAGAGTGTGACGTAGATCAAAGAGACCGATAGAATGTTCTAGGTCTGACCAGTACCTTCCAGCCAGACGTCGAATGAACGAGACAATTCCCCTTTGATGTATGCCACCTCCCTATAAAAAGGAGCTCGGGCCAGCCGTGAGTCAGTTTATGCTCAGCGATCTTGATGGTCACATCAGTGCTACGGTGCGACTTAGTGCAGTGCGGTAAAGAGTTTTTATTAGAAGAACAGTGTTGTGCCGTGACTGTAAGTAACAGTTTAGTGCCGTGTTTAAGACATTGTGCACCCACACCGAGGAGTGGCTACAATGCAGAAGGCACCTAGCCGCAAGGCCTTAATCCTTCTGCACCAATCCAACAACCTCGTGGAATACTGAGGCACTCGCTCCGATGGTCAGAAGCGAGCCCTATGGAACGGGACGGTCCCCTACTACCCAGCTCCCACACGAGAGAAGAACTCCAGTACATGTACCAGTTTTCCTGGCCTGTACGTCCTCGTGCTTTGAACACACGACCACTACGTCTATGACCGGCAGTGAGGCCGTGTTTAAGACAGTGCAGTGCCGCGAAGTAGAAGACAGTGCAGTGCCGTGAAGTAAAGGACAATGAAGTGCCGCGAAGTAAAGGACAGTGAAGTGCCGCGAAGCAAAGGACAGTGCAGTGCCGCGAAGTAGAAGACAGTGCAGTGCCGCGAAGTAAAGGACAGTGAAGTGCCGCGAAGTAAAGGACAGTGAAGTGCCGCGAAGCAAAGGACAGTGCAGTGCCGTCTTTCAGTGAATTATTGGACTGTGACTCATTGAAGAACAGTAACGCTATCAGTGTATACTGTGAGTAGTAATTAAGAATAATCACCAAGTTTATTGTGCATTGTGAAATAAATTTTGCAGTGATAAAAACTGTGAAACTTGCGAGTATTTAATTTTGCAATCCAAAAGAACTCTTATTAAAAACGTTTATTACTGATTTTGGTAATACAAAAACGTAACAATATATTTGACACATTGAACGTTACATGTATATAATATATTCCCTTTTGTAGGATTACTTCCATGACAAAATACATGTCACTAAAGTACGTCTTGGAATGCAGCTTGACTAGCTCATCTGTCATCATTTCCCCCACGTATTAGCTAACTTCCTACTGAAATAGCCAATTTGGAATCCAACAAATTAAAGTACTTTTCCACTAGCCTAAATATCCGTATAACTGGATATAAACTAATTATCCCTGATGTTAATTAGCAATCACTAGTGACATGAATCTGCCACGTTGTTAGCCTATTGAAATTTAATTACATTGTTAATTATATTAGCCTTGGAAGGTCTGATATTAATACACTTCCGACCTAATATTGGTTTAATAGATTTTAATTTTTATTTATAACTCATTTTAGTTTCATTTCCGAAATCCTTTAGAATTTATAATATTATATACTTTGAAGGAATTTATATATATTCATCAAATAAAGGCCTGAAGTATAAAAATATTAACAGCTGAGTAATTGCTTTTATATAATACCATTGAGGCGAAATAATAGGCTTTCTCACATGAATGAGTCAGGAGGGATGCCGCCTAACCATTCGTTCTGAATATAATATATCCAGTTCGAAAGAATCCCAATACTTACACCCCTCAGCTTTTAATATAAAGCTAATAGTATTATATTTCCAACATTTTAATTACAGCAAAATTAAGAATGTTGATGTACATACTAACGCTTCGAAAATATATTATACAACAAAGAAATATCAACGGAGAGTCTCGCTGGAGAAGTCGGCTAAATAGGGACCAGCTCTAGAGCACTGAAGATGGGACGGTTCGCTTCGAAAGTACTCTGTCCTTAATAAACGAAGCATTACGAGTGGAGGTGTGTTTGACCTTTTGATTCTTCCGTTGATAATGGACTTCCCCAGCCAGCCCAAATCCCGAACAATGAAATATGCTTAATGAAAAAAAAAAAACCGCTGCAAAATCTTGCACAAATGAGTTATTCATAAAGTGATCTCATGTCATGGACAAATTAAAAAAAAAACGCTTAGTAAGCTCTTTATTTAAATAAATTGTTTATATATATATATATATATATATATATATATATATATATATACTAGCTCAGATACCCGGCTTCGCTCGGGAATTCATTTGAGGCTGAATGGTGATGGTATATTTTTGGCAAGGCTTTACTTTGCACAATATTTTGACATTTACCCGTTCCAGTGTTTAGGGTTAATACCCGTTGTTGGCATTTGTTAATAATAAAATTATTTTTTTATGTAAGACCACTGTCCTGCATATTGTCATATTTCCCGTCTCCTGTGCATTATGCATAGATTTGAATTATTAAGGAGAAAATATTGACATACATTTGAATTAATTTTTTCAGGTCAGGTACCTGGTAGTTCATATCGAAAAGAAGTGTTGAGCAAATTTCTCTAAATAACAAAATAAACAACTTTTGTTATGTGCATATTTGCCGAAAATGCAATAGGAAACGAAATATCACTATTATTAATTTCAGGCCTACCTTTTAACCCCCACTCCTGTTCGTCTTAGAGAATATTAATACAGCCTAAAGTCTAAGTTTGGCTAGTAGTAATATACATACCAAGTTTCATAAAATTCGGTTCAGCCGTTTATGCGTGAAAAGGTAACAAACAAACAAACAAACCTTATAATAATCCATACTAAGATTTCTAGGGTCGGGCAGGAGTGGGGGTTATAAGGGAGGCCTGAAATTAAATATAGTGATATTTCGTTTCCTATTGAGGTTTCGGCAAATATGCACATAACAAAAGTTGTTTATTTTTCTATTTAAAGTTACTTTTGTTATATTCACTTTTGTCGTATAGAAAAGTATAAACGTGAAATACACTAAAATCTAAAGCGGGAGCCAACCATTTTGTTCGGCACAACCGAACTTAGCAAAACTCGTTATGTCAATTTGCATTAATTCTTCCATGATTATAAGCTATATTAAAATTTTTAGGTCCAAACGGGGGTGGGGATTATAAGAGAGGCTGAAATGCGAGAAATCTAATGCGGGAGCGGAAGATGACGGGAGCCTTACCAGTTAATTGAGTTTACTTATTTCCCGTCTGGCATTACTGGAAGTGATTTCCAGTGAGATTCACTATTACAAATATAATCTTACGTGCAAAACTTTGCCTAAACTATTTGAGCTCGGGTTGGCTTTTGAAAGAAAATATGTTCATTATAGATGATATTTAATTGTAATAAATGCTACTCATGATTATGGTTTGAATTATTGAAAAACGGTGAGTCATAAAGTGTAGAAGGATAAATTAGGAACACATTTTCATTTATCCTTCAAAACTAAAATTTCTATTCTATTAATCCCCAAAAGTTACCCTTCAGGGTTTGCTATTTCGAAAAAATATTACGCCGTGAAGGGCAGTGTAATTGTACACATTGAAGTCTTACTATCAAAATACCATCAATAGTCAGTCAACAATAATTTCCCGGGCATCGCTGGGTACCTTAGATAGTATATATATATATATATATATATATATATATATATATATATATATATATATATATATATATATTACGTCTTCTGCTAGGCAGGATCTGTGCAAATTTGAAAGTCATGAGTGTAACCTCAATAGGTGATAGGTGAGATTTCTTACCAGCTGATATGACAAAGACGGAACCATCTTTCCTTATATTTTCAATCACACCGTCAGTAAGATCAATAGAACACTATTGTAAGATATTTTGGCAACAAGATTGGAATGAGTGAATAATATATATATTTTATTATCCTTTTAAATTGTATCACAATACAAAAAAATCTACAGAAATTTGGGTTAACACATCTTGAGTGGCAAGTTCGATCAAACTCTTATTAGTTCAAATAAATTCAAATTTATACTTTTGGATTTTAAATGAAGTTTAAATACCTAAAGGAACAGGAAAAAATAGAAACGAGATTGGTAATGTACGTTTTTCCAAAGTCTAATAATGGAAAAATTTTTAATGTAACCCTTTACTAACTCACCCTTTTTTCTCCGATTTTGCCCATTTATGAACTCGTTCTTTAATTGAAATACAGAGTCTTTCAAAAAGAATGAACTGATTTCAAAGCTTTATAGTCCTTTACACCAGCAGAACACGTTGCATGCCGTTACAAAGAACGTAGTTGTAAGATGTCGAATGGTTGCCGGTAGTGTGCTCTATCGATACTCCTCTAGTGCTCTGCCGTAATCCCTACTCACAACAGTTCCAACAGCAATGGCTACACCTGTACAAAAATCGTTCTGTGCTATTGATTTCGCCAAGACCAATTCTGTTGTCACAGTGCAACGTGTTTTCCGTAGGAGATTCAACGTGCAGTATAGGGGCTCTCTTCCAAGAACACCCAACGTTGGTTCGTACAGTTACGGGACACTGGATGTTTGTGAACATTTGTGAGAGGTAACAAAACTTCAATCTTGTATTACTGTCAGTTAATAAGAAATGAAATCGGTTCATTCTTTTTGAAAGACCTTGTACGTTGAGCTCCGTAACAATCAAGAAATATTGTGGCCGCTAGATAGACAAATATGAGTTGACCTCAGTTTCGGGTGTATTATATTTTCTAAAGATAGAACCACCGAGGATAAAATATCCTTTCATAGATGACCTACATTATAGTCGATTTATTAATAATCGACTATTGTTCTCCAGTTGGAGCAGGTTCAGAAGAACGAAGACTTTCCACAGAAAACAGAATAATTCAAGACTAACTAACTTTTTCTTTAGCCTCAAGATTGCCGGTGGGGAAACATTCTTTAATCAGTAAATTGGTAGGGGAAAGTCTGATAAAGTTGCTCATTGTGCTCGAGTGAAACTAGACAGAATTAATGATAGGAAAACAAGAGATGCGGGAAACCATTATGGCGGGTTGCTTGTCCCCACTCTGCCAGCTGAGTAATATTGGCGTGATCAGTTTGACTATTAATGTATTGCAGATTGGTTTCCCCCACTCCACTGCCTTCATCCCTCCTCCTCCTCCCCTAGTCCGCCCCCCACCCTAATCCTATCTGTTTATCAACTATTCACCATCCCTTACCTTCCTCTCTTTTTTTTTTCCTATCTCAAAAAGTAAATTCGTTTTCTGTCTATTAAGTAACAAACTAGGTACTGAGCCTAAATTTCAACGGTTAATTATGTTTTAGCAGATTTCCCTTGGGGGAAATCAGCTATTGAGGTCGTACTAATGACGCAATTTTCGAAAAATTTCAAATCTTGATCAATCGTACTCAGGAGATGACGAAAATGAGGTCGGTTCAACATATATATATATATATATATATATATATATATATATATATATATATATATATATATATATACATCGATCTATTTATTTGTCTGTTACCACGCAATTTGTGTTTGATCGTTACCAAACTTTTTATTTAGTCGTTTAAGTAAAAATATGGATCAAGTTCGTTAACGGCTGAAATCGGACGTGGGGAGGGGGGGTTAAGAGTGGGGATTTTCTTCAATCTTGCAAAATATTCTGCTACTCTGTGAAGGACCTGAGGGAGTCTCAGATGACTAAGAACCCTACCTACTGAACCACAATTATAAAATCCTAACTTAGATTTTTATAATTTTTATTCATCTTATTTAATGAGTCGTGCGTGGGCTCGATCCATATATATATATATATATATATATATAGTCATCATATTTTATGTCAAGGGCCTTCAATAAAAAACTTTTTTTCGGCGCACACTTTATTGAAACTGCCCTTTTTTTAAACATGTTTCGTGGCCTACTTGCCACCTCTTCAGGGGCTATCCAATTTCAAAAAAAGAGATATAAAAAATTATTAATAACATTAATTTAACACATCCCTTAATAATTCTTTTGCTATATATTGTATTAATAGGTGCCTATATCTATGATATATTTATTAAATGCAATTATAAATTCCTACTTACATTTCTAAAGTGCTCGTTCGGAGGTAGTTGATACTGAGAGGTTCCCGAGGTAGGTTAAGTCAGCTGACTACAAATCGATTATTCACAAGTCAATCTTGAACTCGATTATTTCGCGTCATAATTTAAAATCGATTACTTTAAGATAAAATGTTACAGAATATATGATTAAGGTATTTGATTTCTGTTTTTTGTACTGACCTTTTTCTATTTTTTATTATGTGGATATTCTCTTCTATTTTCCATTTAGTATTATTTCTTTCTTCCCCCCCCCCGTTTCCCTGAGTTAGAATGATCCGACAGAGCAGTTTCATTTTCATTATTGTCTATAATTTTTACGTGGTGTTTTAACCTTTTATTTAGCAGCTGCCAGGCAGTTTCAATAAAGTGTTCACCGAAATAAGTTTTTTATTGGAGACCCTTGCCATAAAATATGTTGAATATATAAACAATATTGGGTCCAGAATAAGATAAAATAAATATATTCATTATATGAAACAGAATAGGAAGAGGTTAGTAAGAAAGATTGTTCCTTTATTTAGCGTAATATTAATAACAAGTTAAAACATTTCAAAGGTAGATAAGAGAGATATAGAGATTGTTAAATGCGACAATAATTATTATGTTTGGATTGAAATAAAAATAGTGTATTTATTTTTTTTTTAAAAAAGAGAAAAAAAAAACAAGTACTGGCCGGGATTGGCAAGAGTGATTTTTGGCCTATAGAAGGTATCATAAAAAGAATGACCAGTAAAAGGAGGGGGTTGGCAGCACTGGGAAGCAGCTAAATACACAGGGCTCCCTCTTCCAGGAGGTTGGCAGTTAGGCAAACAGTGTGGGTTCCACTCCCAGTGTTACCAAACACAGCTATACCTTACAGACGGGCAGCTGGTCTTTTATAACCTTCATAAACCTTTTATAACGTTCCGATACCGTACGCAGTTGGCAGAATGGAGTGGTCCATTCTGTCCACCATTGACACATTTACTTGAGTAATTTTTCTCAAATATTAAGCACATTTATTTTATTTGGTGAGCTCGGCAATCAGGCGATGTCGCTCAGTATAGTTCATTTTCAATTCCTTAAATTAAAATGTTAAAATAAACAAATAAAGAACAATGTTTTCAAAATTATTAAAACATAGTATAATATATATATATATATATATATATATATATATATATATAAAACTAAGGAATAAATTAAACTATGTAAAACTATAATTTTTTGCGATAAATCCTGGCTTGAGGATGATGAAAGTCTAAGGCACATGTTTAAAAATGTATTATACAGCCTTGTTCACAAAAAACACAAATACGAATTGGTGACATAATTTGAGATAAAAAAACGTAGAGAGATGAGTGGAGTAGGTGTGGTTTAAAGTTTGTTGTAAATTTTAAGTGCCTTCAAGTGATTTAAGAGTGTGTTTATATGTGGGCTACCTTCTGTTAATAGTTCGTACAAGTCGTTCGGTATGTTCAGATGTTCACGTAGTCTACAGGCGGTCAGGAGATGTTTAATGGTCAGTACTGTGTTACAGTGAGTGCATGTAGATCTATCTTTTCGGTTTATGAGCTATGAATGTGTAAGTAGTGAATGTCCGATTCTAAGCCTAGTCAACATCCCTTGATCTCGTCTGGTGAGATTTTCCAGAGATTTTCCTTTGTTTGGATTGTCAAGAATTTCTCGGAGTTTGTTGTCAGTTTGTAGCCAGTCGGTTTGTCCAGTCATTGAGTAATCGTGTTTTAATTACCCGTTTCATGTCTTGTGCAGTCAGCCTGTCAATGTCCACAGTTCTTTTCCTGGCTGCTAATTTAGCTTTTCTGTCGATGTCAGTACTTTATATTCTGTATGTCCTGGTAGCCACATCATATTAAGAACAGATATTGCTATAAAAGTTCGTCAGTAGAGGCTGCGAAAACTAAGCAGATTCCCCAAGTGACGTTTTACAATAGAGAAATTTCACGAGAGCCAAACAGTAACGGAAACGGCCGAACTAGCTTTTGACGGAAACTCACGACTATACCGGAAGTTAGCCGATCTCATCCCGTTCTTTATCCGCACTTACACACTTAATAAAATGCAAATATCTCGGTTAATATTCAAGATAGTGAATAAATGTATATATCAATATTTGTAGTAAATTTAATTTGCAATAAGATTGATTCTACGTTTAGTGACAGAGATATTTCAAATTTTCGAAAATCCTCTCCTGTTAACCCCCCCCCCCCTCCCACTGGTCCGAATTCCACCTCCTCATTAACGAACTTTATCTTTATTTTTACATGAAACGTTTAAATATCGAGTTTGGTAACGATCAAGCAAAAATTGCGACCGCTAGAGCGTTAACAGACAAATATATATAATTTTGAACGGACCTCATTTTCGTCATCACCTGGGTAGGATCGATTGTCATTTGGAATTTCTTTTTGAAAGTCGCGACCAACCTTAATAGCTGATTTCCCTTAAGTGAAATCTCCTAAAAACCCGGTGGCAGTACTGTGGTACACCATTGGATTTATCGATACAGATTCCAAGTCCACACCCCAAATCACTCTAAATTTTATGTTCAGTCACAGAGATGTTAGATTAAATTTGGGCCAGTTTCCCCTACTCCCACTCAGCATTATTAGGCAGTTGAGTAGCTACTGGAATAAAGAAGAAGTCATTCTTGGTTTGGAATGTTATCACACTGCGCCAGGGAGACCTTGACATCCCAAAACCGTATGGCTCCAGAGAATGGCTGTCGACACAACACGAAAGATATCTTTCAATTTAAAAAATAAAGAGCCGCCAGTGCCGTTTATTTGGAAACAATTTAAATATGATTCTGAATATAAATTCTTTCATTTATCTAATAAAAATTATGCTTTCACCTATATATGTTCGGCAAAAATCGCGTATTATTATGAAAGACTCCCACTCCCTTGGCTTCTCAAGGTTTGGCTATGTCAGGGTTAACAATTTTTAAATAAGCAGTATGAAAATAGACTAGTCTAATTATGAAATATAAAAAAAGTCGAAATTACAATGAACTCGCAATGTGAAAAACCTTGAGAAAAAACTAAAACGACGCCATAATTAGTTTTGGCAAGTAGCTTTGAGCAAACAAACACATAGCTATCTCTGATAGAGGATCTGTGGATATATATGGACTCCCTTTGAAGCCGTGTAATTGGATCAGGTGTGGAACCCTAACTGCATTAACCAGCTATGCCACCTTTTCAACATCCACCCAAACGAGGATGATGTTTCAAATAAACACAACCTTTTTTATTCAAACATTAATTAGAAGTCAGCTAATGAAGGCATTATTTTAATCTAAAGCCTAGTAAAGCCTGGTTTATGAAAGAATGCATGAATAGTTTTTTAAAAATATTTTCCTTAGCCCCAGAATATTTTCCAGATTTTTCTTAACCCTTCAACATATATCTCCTACAATATTATTCAATGTCTATTTACTGTAAGTTACAACTATTATTCATTCTTATCAAATAAAATATATGAGTAATTAATCATTAAATTTTATTTAACAATCACCAAATATTTTTCCTTAATAATAACCAGCAAAATAGTTCATGAATGTCTAATCATTGGGTTATCCTGAATACTTTACTAAATAGTTCATATCAATATTTTATTGATTCTATTTATTATATGTTTTTCCTTACAATGTTAACAGCCATCAAAAAGTATTAATCAGTGATTTTTGGGGCTCAGATTGGCCATGTGAGTTAAATACGTTGACCTTAATCTCACATGGTAAACCTCGAGTGGCAAGTTCTATTCTTGCTTGGGCGTAGGAATTTATTTAGTGACGGAATTCATTAAGTAAAATCTTTAGTCCCATCCTGGCTAGAAAAGGGTGGTAACCTGTAGACAACCCGTCCCAATTAGCCTTAGTTACAAAAAGTGGACGTTAATAAATAATTTGGCAATCATTGATTTTCTTTAAAACTTTACTGTATATCTCTTTTCAGTACTTTATTGACTCGCTATTCTCTGTATATTTCACCCAAGTTAACTAACATATATAATCCTGAATGTATAGAAATTGATTTTTGTTTGTATTTACTGACTATTTCTTTCCAAATATTATTGATTCTACTGTCTGGACGCTTCCTCCATATTATCTGAAGTAATAAATAGAATGCTTTAAGACCAAATGCTAGGCGTTATTTCTTCATTTCTTTTTATTTATCTATTTACATATTATTTACAATCACTTACATAAATTGCTCATTAATGACGTTTTTTCCACTTTTACTCATGGATGCCTAGTGAGTTAGCTGCTTTATATACATTTTTTTTCACTTTTTTTATGCAGAGCAATCCTCTAACATAGTAGTTTATTTAAATATTAGGTGCTCCATCCATTGGATACTAATGCAAATTTCTGTAACTTAAAATAACGTCAATAATAAACGGTTCATTGCCAATGAAAGTAATATTTTGTAATATTCATTGAAACTGTAAAGTTTTACGGGATTTCATTTATATTCAACAACTATGTTACTTTATCATTTCTACCATTTTGATGTAAATCAGATTAATTTCTGCTATCACAAGGACCTTTATTTATATGATATAGTAAGATATCTCCTGGCAATCCAATTCACTGCAATTATTCTACTTTTTAAATGTTTTTATTATATTTCTTCTCAAATTAAAAGAAATAACCCCATATTTATTTCAATGCATATGCTCTCTCTCTCTTTCTCCCTCCCTCCCTCTCTCTCTCTCTCTCTCTCTCTCTCTCTCTCTCTCTCTCTCTCTCATAAACACACATGTACGGTGGGCCATAAAGTTGGACGGATTATAAAAAAATATATAAAAAAAAACTACAAAGCTGCGGAAAGAAAAAGTATATTTATTGTAAAGTAAACAAATGGGAAATTTATTTTTTAAAAATAACGGTGTAATTTAAGATCTTTAGTCAAAATACGCCTTAATGATGTTCTTGATATGGCGAGCTCAGCTGATCTCTTTCGGGACGACTGTTGGGGATCACGCCGTACGGACGCCACAACTTCGCTTACATTTTCCTCCGTTCTTACCGACCTTGGACGTCCCGCAGGTTTTTCAATTAATGTCGAACCCGAAGACTCAAACTTTCTTACCCACGATCTGATCGCTCTATCACTTGGACATTGGTTTAAATCATGTAAATTAAAATGCGAGCGAAATAGACGCCGCGCAATAATGCACGAATCGCCATTTTTGTAATAGGCCTTTACACAGAACGCACGTTGCTCACCGGTGAAACGCTCCATGGCGACTGAATTTCCGAGAACCAAGCTACCTATCCCTGCTACCCGCACCCCTCTCCCGCGTTCCTGTCACGGGTAATGCGTTTTTGAAATCCGTCCAACTTTATGGCCCACCCGTATATATTAAAATTTATCATCATGATTTAAATTATACGAGGAAGACGCAACGTAGCGACCTTGGAGTTCCATGAGATGCTACTCTTTTCATATACTTTATCCACTGAAGTAAATGAAAGGCTTGATGTCTCGAAAAATTACTTCCTGGGCTTCTCTTCCCTTATGTAGAATATTCTTATCTTCAACTACGTTGTGGCTTAAGATATGCACAATGAACTTCTTTACAATATATGTATTCCTAAATAACATTTTACTGTGTAGTATCTAGTAAATATATGATGAATAGACAACGAATATACATATCCTCTTCCTCCATGTCATTCTTTATTTCTCCAGTAGTAAGAAGCCTTTGCGAACTTGAAATCTAAGCTGAGCATAAGGTGTTTAGTGGTGCAGTCACTCCAAAAGAAAAATCTCATAGTGGTTGGGGTTAATTGAAGGCGCAAAATAAAGCAATACAAATAAGCGGGTTGTTATTTGTGTTTGAGAAATATAAGTAGCACAACAATTGTGTTACATTACTTTACAAGCCCGACAATGAAAAATCATTTTTAGCCTTTCTCTAAATCTCCTTTTCACTTCATCTGATTAAGACATTAAGGAACACTACGAGAAACAGAAGAAAGTCGGATTTTGTTTACGGGATATGAAATATTAATTGAGGCCTTATTACATCGCACACTTATCTATTTTTTGTGTTCATTTTTTGTTATGGGTTCCATTTATGTTTTTGGCTTACATCTCGTTTTGTGTTGCATTTTTGTTTTCGTGTGAAAGTTCTGTTATGTGTTGCATCTTTGTTTTCGTGTTCAATTTCTGTTTTGTGTTGCATCTCTGTTTTTCGCGTTCAATTTCTGTTTTGTGTTGCATCTCGGTTTTCCTTTTCAATTTCTGTTTTGTGTTGCATCTCTTTTTTCGTGTTCAATTTCTGTTTTGTGTTGCATCTCTGTTTTTGTGTTCAATTTCTGTTTTGTGTTGCATCTCTGTTTTTCGTGTTCAATTTCTGTTTTGTGTTGCATCTCTGTTTTTCGCGTTCAATTTCTGTTTTGTGTTGCATCTCTGTTTTTCGTGTTCAATTTCTGTTATGTTGTTTTATTTCCGTTAAATTAATTTTTATTCGTTTTTTAATTTTACACAGTATTTTTTTGTCCCTGAGCTACATCGACACAGCTGCGAAGCTTCAAATAAATAAATAATCGAAAAATTCATACGGTATTTAAGCTTGCATTAAGACGCGTCGTAGCTTGGTAAAATAAGTAGGAACGGGGGTGTAAAATTGATATGTATTGTACCAGATAAAAATTACGAATGTAATTTTAGTTTATTTAATGTAATAAAAAGAGCAAAATGAAGTATTTCTCCCATAACGGATTTCGGATCGAATAACTTATGTGACCAATGTTATTTCTATAGTATCCATGTGAAGAAAGACTGGAGGTACGTTAAAGATAAAGCATGTATGCTCACATTGGCAAAATGCCATGTCTTCAGCCAGCTCTTTTATGATAAGGTTTACAGAGGGATGGCTCTGTAACATTGGAAATTTCTTTACTCATGGCTACATGGGCATGAATGGAATTTTACTCATGATCTCTTCTTCATTGGTGAATGGTCTGATGCAGAAGGCAACGGTAACCCACTGCATAGCTTTTATGCCCTCCCTTTATTCCTTACAGTCCTCCTAAGTTTCTGAGGAAATTAGGATTCCGTGTTGAGCGAAAACCAGATGTCGCCTGTAGATTCACTCTAGCACTGGGGAAATATGCCCAGTTGAAGCAGCTCCTATATGACTTTTTTGGAATTTCGTTTCAGTCTTATAAAGTTTATTGATACAATGAATAGAATTTATATATTTCAAACTTATATTTGTATTCGATTTCGACTTGCATCTTAGGATATATCTAAATGAATTATAAATTTTACTTTTGTATTAACGAGAAATTCTTTCTATAAATATTGAAAGCTGTACAAGTAGAAGGTTAGTCTTCAAATGGTGTATTTTCGTCTTTCTACATTAAAAAACGATTTTTGTCTATTATAAAAATCTGGATAAACCAAAAAAAAAAAGATTAAATTGAAGGTTTCCTGGAATTAATGAAAGGGGTGTAGTTGGCAATGGTCTTAATCCAGAGTAATATAGAAGGGATGAGGCCTGAAATTGGTCATAATTTAAGGCGGGGAGGACACCCATTTTAGGATATTTTGGGCTGGAACCAAGCCAAGGTAGAGTACTGGCCGAGGACTTTTAAGCCAAACAATTTCTCTTTCCCTAATGTAACGAATTCAAAAAGCCTAACAATAATCCAGGCTCAATTATTTTAAATTCAATTGATTGAAATTGATTTCTTGAATTCAAAGAGTACAAACATTTTCAATACTCACCTGTTCTTTAATTTCTTTAGTAATAAAGAAAGCCATCTCCAAACTTCAAAAAAAATCAATTTTCTGTAATGGGCAATCTACTAAATATTATAAAATCCACTTTAATTCCATCTAAAAATTGCTAAATATAAAGACTGCAATGAAGCATCATCCAAGTTCAGTTTAATAACACAGGTCTACAACCAAAAATTTGATTAGATAATTTAAGCTAAATTTTATGTTTTTTGGTGTGCTGAAACCGAAAATGAAGTCCGTTTTTCTCTATCACTTACAGATTTTTTTCAAATCCATAGAACATAATATACCTGCTATACACATAAATTTGGTAAGAAGTTGGTTTTTTTTTTTTTTTTTTTTTTTTTCCAAACGATTTCTCTTTTTATAAACACATATCTTTCACTAGGTGGTGTAGGCAATGACTCCCTCAGTAGATGTTGTAGGCCTGATGGTGTCTAGGCACGACCTGTTCAGACAGGAACGTACTTGTTAGGTCTCAGTAGTCACCGTCTAAAGCTAAACGAGATTGAACTTGTTGTATCAGGAACTTGGAGCTAAATTTCTGTTCATTCTCTCAGTTCAGTAGTATCAACTGAAGTGAACACATTCACTGAGGTCTCTTAGTTGTGTCAAAGTGATTAAGAACGTATTTTAAGGTTTGAAAGTGCATTATGACAAAATGTCTCATCGTCGTTGTGTTACCAGTCCAGAATACTTCTGTTTTATCTGTGGTGACTACACAGTTAAGAAATACCAACGAAATATAACAGGTTTTGTCAAAAATATATAATATTATGCATATTTTGGCTTGAGAATAGGAGATCAAGATAAAGTGTCGGCTCCTCACAAATTATGTCATAGCTGCGTAGAAAAACTTCACTTATGGTACAAAGGAGAGTTACAATCTTTCAGATTTGCTATCCCAGTGATGTGGAACGCATGTTGAAGGCATTTCAATTACAAGGTTGCAACATGAGTTTGAAGGTTCACTTTTTACATTCGCATGTGGACTATTTTCCGGAAAACTTAGGGGAAGTAAGTGAAGAACAAGGAAAGGTTCCATCAGGACATCAAGGAAATGGAACGTAGGTATCAGGGCAAATGGAACGTAAACATGATGGCTGAATATTGTTGGATGCTGCAGCGTGAATCATCTGAAGAGTCCTACACCCGGAAACGAACACGGAGAAATTTTCAAGAGAAAAAAAAATGTTTTCATAAAAATAATAACTAAATATGCCACTGTTAATTCTGAAGCTGTTATTTCTACACATTTATGTATTTTGTACAGTAAACAACATTGAAATAAATAAAAGATCATGGAAATAAATGAAAACTCTTATTCGCCAATTCTGTTTTCTTTTAATGGTAGTACCTCTGCCCTTACTTGAGATTGAACAATTTCCTTACGTGAGAGAAAAAACTGACCTCATGTTCGGCTTCAGCACACCAAAAAACATAAAGATTGGCCAAAATCATCAAATCAAATTTCAGAAAGATTATTTTTGTAGACCTGTGTAATTTACCGTGGAAGCAACTTAAGGGGCTGAAGGCCAGACATCGGATTGGGTCATACTACAAAAAGAGATGCCATCAGATTGGAAAGCCACAGAGTTGAATATGTGGAAGAGTATATTTGGGCAGCTGTTTGCATTTAGGGATAGATAATAAAGAATTTAACAGAAGCATATCGCTGGATTGCAACAAATAGTCCATGAAGAGATCATGAATAATAATTTTCCTCCAGAAATCAATAAATGGATTTTTGATAAATGATTTTACTTAACAATTTCTTATAGTTGCCAGATTTATCAACTTATCGAAGCCAACTCAAACAAACTACAAACTTGGCAAAGTACAGTAGAGAGGAGCAAATATATCAAATATAAGTAGGAAGGATAAAACGAGGTGTTTTGTGGTAAGGAAAAACACTGGGGAAGGCATTTATTTAATTTTCTTTTAGAATATATTTAAAAGTCATTATTTTGCTTACTCTTTTGAGTGCAAAAAAAAAAAGGCTTTAGATGCCGTGTAAAATATGTATGTTTTCAGCAATCTATAATAGTTACTTCATAAAGATGGATATATAAATTCCTATTCAGCAGGGGTACTGCATTATAAAAAAAAATAGTTGCTTCATTACTTTATTATTTCTTGCATATGTTTATACTTGATGAATTGAATATCTTATTTTTTCACATACTAAACGTTATAAATAATTTACAAATAGAAACTTTGCATTATTACTATGACTATGTCAATGAATTCAAGACTCATTACTTTTAGCAGATTTCCCTTAAGGGAAATCAGCTATTGAGGTTGTACTCAATAGCGGAATTATCGACATTTTTCTTCAAATGTCCATCGATCCTACCTAGTAGATGACGAAAATGAAGTCCGTTCAAAACTGTATATATATCTATCTATCTATCTATCTATCTATATATATATATATATATATATATATATATATATATATATATATATATATATATTTGTCTGTTACCGCTCTAGCGGTCGCAATTTTTGTTTGATCGTTACCAAACTCGGAATTTAATCGTTTTATGTAAAAAGGAAGATCAAGTTCGTTAATGGCTGAAATCGGACCAGTGGGAGGGGGGGGTTTAGAGGGGAGGATTTTCAAAATTTCGACATATCTCCGTTATTATGCATCGGATCGAAAAATCGTATAGAATAAATCTTATTGCAAATTCAATTTACTGTAAATATTGTTCTATACATTTATTCATTATCTTGAATATTAACCGAGATATTTGCATTTGTATTCTGCGTGTGGTCGGCTATGTTCGGCCTTTCTGCCGAGAGCTCTGGTGGCCGTTTCTGTAACTATTAGTCCCTCGTGAATAGGTTTAGAGGTTACTTACTACTACAGCTGTTATTAGGCAGATTTCTCTATTGTAAAACTTCACGTGGGAAATCTGCTTAGTTTACGCAGCCCCTACGTGACGGACTTTTTCAATATGACTTCCTGCTTTCTTGGTCTTTCTCACTTAAAAATTAACTTCTTAAGAATACAGCAAGAGATTTTATTCCCTAATCGATTCTAGTCTTTTGTTGAAAGGGAAGTGGAAGGGAGATAGTGAATGGTTTCCGTGACGTTACCTACTGCCTAGGGGTGTCGTCATTGGCTACCTTCAGCCAGAGTTCCAATAACCTCCATGGCATACACTGAGGTAGGAGATATTACTTCCCACCCCTTTTCCAATACACTCCAACCACTTTATCACAACTACTTCTTCTATTAGTTCTATCTAACAATGGCTTTTCATTTTTTTTTTCCGAATCAGACAGCGTTTCCGGTGGGGACTGTTACTATCCCGGTACCTTTATTTTCTTGTAGGAACATAATTTTCCTCCAAATACAGAAAAATGTAAAAGTGACCTTCTTCTTGTCTTTTTCCATTATTTCACATGCACCTTTTAGCAGATTTCCCTTGAGGGAAATCAGCTATTGAGGTTGTACTCATGACGGAATTTTCGAAATTTTTCTTCAAATGTCCATCGATCCTACCTAGTAGATGACGAAAATGAGGTCCGTTCAAAACTGTATATATATATCTATATCTATATCTATATATATATATATATATATATATATATATATATATATATATATATATATATGTCTGTTATCGCTCTAGCGGTGGCAATTTTTGTTTAATCGTTACGAAACTCGATATTTAACCGTTTTATGTAAAAAGACAGATCAAGTTCGTTAATGGCTGAAATCGGACCAGAGGGAGGGGGGGCTTAAAGGGGGGATTTTCGAAAATTCCAAATATCTCCGTTATTATGCATCGGATCGAAAAATTGTATATAATCAATCTTATTGCAAATTAAATTTACTATAAATATTGTCATATACGTTTATTCTCTATCTTGAATATTAACCGAGATATTTGCATTTTTCAGTTTTTAGCAAACCGCCACTTCTACTCATGTCAAGTAAATTATACTCTGCTACATAATAAATCACATTATTGGAAGTTTAAATACCAAAAATTGTATTCAAGAGACCTTTATTATACGAGATACATGCAAATATGCCCTGGTGACTTCCCCCCCCCCATCTTAAAGTTTTGGACTACTAAAATTTTATTGATTGAGATAACAATTATTCTGAGTCATTATTAATTACAGTAATAAGATATAGTAAATAGTTCTCAATAAAATAATGTGTTATATTCTGATATATTTCAGTAATTGTTTTTCTTTCCGGTGTGAGCCGGCCCGGCCCGTTTGTTTACATTTCTAACCTAACGCTTCCTGTAGGCAGGTTATTGAAATTGGATGAAACATTTCTTATTTCCGTTTGTATTTATTCACGGTGTCGTTGTGTTAGCAGTATGTATAATTATCTATTACTAAACTTCCCGAGGGAAATCTGGGACTTTTTAATATGTAAACTAATCAAACAACAGAAAGGTTCGTGGAACTCCAAAAATAATTTATAACACAAATTTTAAATTCGTACCAATAGTGTATTTATAATTGTTTAACTGTTAAATTAGTATTGCTGTCTTCAGCAACATTCACTGTCACTTTATTAGCGTAAACAATGTTGCTGATAATACAGTCTTGCCAACGCATTTATTACTCCACCACCTTCCTTGGCTTTAATCCTAGCAGCACCTATATTTTTCGTCCCATGCCACTCCACGGGGAGGTGGGTGGAGCGGAGTTTGTTGTATTCAACGTTCTGCACGATACCACTATATTTCTTGTTCTTTCTGCATCACATAAATTGATTTCATCCATTACAAAAAGTCCGTCACGCAGGGGCTGCGTAAACTAAGCAGATTTCCCTCGTATAGTTTAGTAAGTTTAGTAATAGATAAATATACATACTGCTAACACAACAACACCATGAATACATACAAACGGAAATAAGAAATGTTTCATCCAATTTCAATAACCTGCCGACAGGAAGCGTTAGATTAGGAATGTAAACAAACGGGTCGGCCCGGCTCACACCGGAAAGGAAAACAATTACTGAAATATATCAGAATATAACACATTATTTTATTGAGAACTATTTACTATATCTTATTACTGTAATTAATAATGACTCAGAATAATTGTTATCTCAATCAATAAAATTTTAGTAGTCCAAAACTTTAAGATGGGGGGGGGGTCACCAGGGCATATTTACATGTATCACGTATAATAAAGGTCTCTTGAATACAATTTTTGGTATTTCAACTTCCAATAATGTGATTTATTATGTAGCAGAGTATTGTTTACGTAACATGAGTAGAAGTGGTGGTTTGCTGAAAACTGAAAAATGCAAATATCTCGGTTAATATTCAAGATAGAGAATAAACGTATATAACAATATTTATAGTAAATTAAATTTGCAATAAGATTGATTCTATATACTTTTTCGATCGGACATATAGTAACGGAGATATTTCGAATTTTCGAAAATCCTCCCCTCTAAACCCCCCCCCCTCCCACTAGTCCGATTTCAGCCATTAACGAACCTGATCTTTATTTTTGCATAAAACGTTTAAATATCGAGTTTGGTAACGATCAAACGAAAATTGCGACCGGTAGAGCGTTAACAGACAAATATATATATATATCTATATATCTATATATCTATATATATATATATATATATATATATATATATATATATAATTTTGAACGGACCTCATTTTCGTCATCTCCTGGGTAGGATCGATGGACATTTGAAGAAATTTTTCGAAACTCGCGTCATGAGTACGACCTCAATAGCTGATTTCCCTTAAGGGAAATCTGCTAAAACCAGATAATCACCAACCGAGAGCAAACATCTTACTGAGATGGATAGCCAAGCTAGTATATATCGCTTCAGGAGTCTCAGTCTAAGACAAAAAAAATCGAAATAATTTACAAATTTTCTACTTAGGGTTCCATGTAATTTTAAATGATATAATGTTTATAATATGTCCATTACTATTACATGTTTATGATATGGCCACCACTTAAAGTGCTGTCGAGAATTCTTCTCAAACGTGTTGCAGCATATCTCAATCTACTGAATAGGCTATTGTTATTGGTTGTTAGATTATTTGGCCAGCAGGTAATGGTAGAACGAAGACTTTATTGTTTACAAACCACCAACGAAACAAAAAAAAGACACTAACCATGAGGCCAGGAGATTAGCAGGTCAACCACAAAAAGTCCGTCACGCTGCGGGGGCTGCGTAAACTAAGCAGATTTTCCACATAAAGTTATACAATAGAGAAATCTCCATACGATAGCCGAACAGTTACGACAAAGGGCCGAACTAGCTTTTGGCGGGTAATTCAAAAATCCGTAATCGGCCCAAATTTAATAAACATGCAAATATCTCGGTTAATATTCAAGATAGGGAATAAATGCATATAACAATATTTATAGTAAATTTAATTTTCAATAAGATTGATTCTGTACAATTTTTCGATCCGACGTATAGTAACGGAGATATTTCGAATTTTCGAAAATCCTCCCCTCTAACCCCCCCCCCCCTCCCACTAGTCCGATTTCAGCCGGTAACGAACTTGATCTTTCTTTTTACATAAAACGACTAAATATAGTGTTTGGGTACGCTTAATTAATAATTGAGACCGCTAGAGCGGGAACAGCAAAATATATAGATATATATATATATATATATATATATATATATATATATATATATATATATACAGGTTTGATCGGACCTCATTTTCGTCATCTACTAGGTAGGATCGATGAACATTTGAAGAAAAATGTCGAAAATTCCGTCATGAGTACAACCTCAATAGCTGATTTCCCTTAAGGGAAATCTGCTAAAAGCAATAGTTTCATAGACCCCTTGTTGACTAATCCTAATCCTTAGCTAAGTCAGTTTTTCCATTCAAATATGCTAGAACTAATAAGCTACAGTACCCTTTCTGTGTTTCATGTTGAAAAATGAATTCAATTGAGGCGGCTTCAGTTAAAAGAAAGTCCGTCACGCAGAGGCTGCGTAAACTAAGCAGATTTTCCACGTGAAGTTTTACAATAGGGAAATCTGCCTAATAACAACTGTAGTAGTAAGAAACCTCTAAACCTAAAACATTATTTAGGGCGTAATAACCCAGTAGTTTCTAGCCCCAAAAAACAGTTGACCTAACCTCTAAACCTATTCACGAGGGACAAATAGTTATAGAAACGGCCGCCAGAGCTCTCGCTGGAAAGTTCGAACATAGCCTACTGGTGACCACACGCAGAATACAAATGCAAATATCTCGGTTAATATTCAAGATACAGAATAAATGTATAGAACAATATTTATAGTAAATTGAATTTGCAATAAGGTTTATTCTATACAATTTTTCGATCTGACGCATAATAACGGAGATATTTTGAATTTTCAGAAATCCCCCCTCTAAACCCCCCCTCCCACTCGTCCGATTTCAGCCATTAATGAACTTGATTTTCCTTTTTACATAAAACGATTAAATTCCGAGTTTGGTAAAGATCAGACAAGAATTGCGACCGCTAGAGCATTAACAGACAAAAATATATACATATATATATATATATATATATATATATATATATAATTTTGAACGGACCTCATTTTCGTCATCTCCTGAGTAGGATCGATGGACATTTGAAGACATTTTTCGAAACTCGCATCATGAGTACGACCTCAATAGCTGATTTCCCTTAAGGGAAATCTGCTAAAAGAGTTTTCAGTATGTTCTCGTAGGTTCCCTCTGCTGCCTTCAAAGGGAAATGGTACTGGAACGTTGTGGCGGTAATCTGGCAACCATCTGAAACATGGAACCTCTCCTTTCAAACAGCCACTCCCTCATTCTGAATAACACTTATACAGTATTTATTAGCATAGTTCATATTCATAACGGTTAATGTGATCGGTTCATTCGTCTATAATCTCATTGTACTATTAAGGTATTTGCTTAACTCTAATCAAATTCTTGAGGAGGCCTTGAGATGTCTCCAAAAGAAGAAGGATGGACATGAACGATGCATAGAGATAAAAATAGCAATAGCCAGCTTATATAAATGCTGATATACAATAACAAATATGGGAGCCATTTCTAAAAGAAATGAAACAAGCTGAAGAGAGTAGTCTTTGCTTGCTTCTCGGAATATTAAGTTTCTATAACGCTCAAGTGATGATCCATTCTAGAAGTCTGGTTTCCCTATGGACATGGAACACAAAATTCTGAATTAATTTAACGCACCCCAAAATGTCATCACCAATTAAAGGGCGAGCTCTTTCTGAAGCAAATAAGTGTTAAAACCCGAACTATTGGAATGCTATACCTGGTGAATTACAATTCCAGCGACCCAACTATGTTTCGATCTGTCGTGGCAGTCAGCTGTATATAGCCGTAGTATTGACTACTCGATATTAAACCGTTTCATATTATTGTCAATAGATGAAACGAGGCCAGGAGTGAGGAGAGATGGTGTAGACAGTAAAATCGGACTAAAAGAAAATTCATAGATGTCATTGATCAGTAAGCAGATGCAATTAATTCATTCTGATTTAAATAATTTGATCAGGCTCTATCAGATAAATTCTCTAAGCACGTAGACAATCACTAATCAATTTTGTCTCTGAGTGGTGAATCGGAGAACGAAATGTCTTTGTGGATTGAATAAACTATTATGGAACAAAGGAAGGTAGGGATGGAAGAATAGGGAATGTTGTGTGCCCTCTTTTCAGGGACTAAAAGAAAAAAATACATGAAATGCAGTGCCTAAAACTGTAGATAGATGGCAGCGTTTACCAGAGCCCAAGCAGAAATAAATTAAATTTATTACAGCAATGGTCTCCCATTTTCCGTAGAACAGTCTCTCGACTTTTCTACAGGAAATGAGACCGTGGAACGGATCGAGAGCCACGCAATTAATAATATTTTGCTGATACTCTAGGTGTATATTTCCAACATAAAATATTTACATTATACTCATAAGTACCCTATTTTAATACTGTTGGACGCTTAATAAAGAGCATATCGTGTAATGAAAGTCACTTTCATGATAGCGCAGCTAAAGAAGGAGAAAAAAATTCATAAGATTGTTCAAGGATATTAAAGTTAGCCAAAGCTGCGTTAAGTCAATTTATATAGTATATTTTTCCATCGTAAAAGGTTTATATTATAACAAGTAGTGTTAGACGTCGTTGACGGGTACAAATAGAAATAGTTTTCCATCAAAATATATAGATTGGATTATCTTATGAAGAAATCATTTCGTAATTTTCATCACCTAACAGAAATTACGTCCTGAAACATTTACAATAACTATACAGTCATTCAGTTTTAATACCCGTGATATAAAATGTTTCAATTGGACGAATTTAATTCATAATGATTACCCGTCCATATATAAATATTTGGTTAACTTCTCTCTGACTAATCCCTTTGTTATCGTGAATGTGCAGAGATTTTGCTTTACTCGGAAGGCATGGAATGGCTATTGGCCAAATATTAACAGCCATATTCTCGTCCATGAAATCAAAAAGTCTAGTATCACATCATAAAATAATGGCTGCATCTTCCCCTAGCATTCAACTAAATACTACAATAAAATTCTTTTCAGTCATTATCCATTACGATATGAGGTCGGAAGTAATAAGGTGGCTGTGATACTCGTCGTAGAGGGTTGAGATAAAAATGGTTTCAGGCGGAAATTTATTAAGGTTATTGCAGGTAAACCCTAATTACTAACAATCGTAGAAAGCCATGAAAATCTATTTTGGGTATTCTTATAGATTCCTAATAAAATCCATTTTGTGAGCGAAAGCTGGAAATCAGAATTTTGAAATTTATAAATCCTAGTAACTTATTATTGCTGAAAAATATATTTTAAACACAATATGATCCCCACTCCTGAGGGAAAAGTGTAAAATATCACATGTTAATAATACCCATTTCCTTAACTCATGAGCGAAACATTTTCACTTCTATTTAGGCATTTTCATAGAACAAGAATATCATCTTTGGAACCCGTAAGTCGGAACTCAAAACCAAAATTTATAACAGCGAATACAGTTTTAGTGTCGAAATCGTCATCGTAAGCTCAGTACATTATGCAAATTTTCTCGATAATACGATTATTAAAGAAGTTATTGGGGAAAATGTGTTATCAAATCGAAGTAACCGCTCCTCATAGTTAAAAATTCGTGTTCTCATATATCCTCCTATGTTGTACCTGGGGATGGCTGACTTATTAACATAAAAATCCATAGCAATCCACGTAGCAGCTTTTAATTGATTGTGTAAGAAACACAGAAATTTTGATTCCATTTTTCTTAGAACTGTCTGAAACTTGATAAAAATTGATCCCCACCTAAGAAAAAAAGAAAATCAGATAAACCTTAGAGTTTTATTTATTTAGATTTATATATTATAGTATACATATGCCTTTAGGACTAAAGTGTCCTCGCCTATGGAGGCAAACTAGTAGGTAGCTTCAAGTGGTGATTACTTTGATAAGATAAGCCCCAGCTCTTTTGTAATATTAAAGTAGCTGCTCTTTATGGCTACTCATATCGCTGGGGGCAGAGCACCTTCCTGACTGCCAAACTTTCCCTATATATTCTAACTATATTGCCTCGTTACGTATTCTGCGCATGTCTCATATTAAACGTTCAAAACGGTGCCATGCTAGTTAATGACAGGCTGCCGACATGAGTAGCGTGATAGCATTATGGATCTAAATGAGATCTTAGGAGTACTCGAAATGGCGGTTCTATTGTAAGTGATGAACTGACATTAAGACAGGTAATAAAGCTTTATTCGCTATACGGATTAAGCTTTCTTCTAATGTCCTGGCATAATGTTGACGAATGGAGGACTTAAATGTATTTCAGCATTGTTTAATTTAATTATTAACATGCTAAACCTTGATATTTAAATATACACTTATATTCTAGATTCTACTCTCCACGGGTGACCTGGGAACGTGCTTGCTGTCTCAGATAGGGTCCTATAATTACGGGCATCTTCTCTGAACCCATTTTGCATAATTTCGGAGTGACATCTGTCATTACCTCGCAACACTAGAAAAGTCCGTCAAGCAGGGGCTGCGTAAACTAAGCAGATTTTCCACGTGAAGTTATACGAGAGCCGAACAGTTACAGAAATGGGGTCTTTTCTACTTTACCCACTCATTTTCTGAATGTGAATAACAGTGATTCAACTGTGATTTATAAATAATATAATACGGCTAGAACCTGTGTTGATTTCTAGAGAAACAATTAAACAACATAAAAAGATAATAAAACAACTAACATTTACGAGACCAATAACGAGCAATACCCTCTAGGATTTTCATAAATAAATCCTCCTTTTCATATTTCCTCCTCCACATCCACTCGCAGAGATATGAATCCAACATAGATCTTCTAGTACCACACTCCACCTTGTTTCTTCGTTTGACACTAGACCAAACAGACTCTATCCTTTGAGTATGACCTCCTGTTTTTAGGTCAACAAAGTTTTTAGTGTGGTCTACTGTGTGTAATGCTTGATATACATTCCATTACAATCTTCTTTAGCCCATGATACGATCTGAAGCAGTCTGAATATATCATAGTTCCAGGTCGGATCGCACTTCCGATACAGTCTGTTAAAGTTGCTGCAGTTCTATCTGGAACAGCATACAAAAACACCTCTCTAGTTTCTCTACACACTCCTCCAAATACCCATTGATTGGGGTATAACATGCCTCGGTTGCATATGCTTAACACCTTGAAGACACAAAGCACACTAAACCAAGCCTAACCTTTAGCTAGTGGAACATATGTTTTCACTAATGCTAGGTAGCTGTTACTTGAGAAAGTAACCAAGTATTTAAATAGTAGCATGAGTGGGTAAAGTAGAAAAGACCCCAGAAATGGCCGAACCAGCTTTCGGCGGAAACGAATAGAGCCGACCCTAGCCGATCTCATCCTGTCCGTTTACCCACACACCTAATAAAAATCCAAATATCTCGCTTAATATTCAAGATAGAGAATGAATGTATGAACCAATATTTATAGTGCATTTAATTTGCAATAAGATTGGTTTTGTACAATTTTTCGATCCGACATATAGCAACGGAGATCTTTCGAATTATTAGAAATTCCCCCCTCTAAACCCCCCCCCCACTGGTCCAATTTCAGCCATTAACGAGCTTGATCTTTCTTTTTACATAAAACGATTAAATATCGTGATTGGTAACGATCAAACATAAATTGCGACCGCTACAGCGTTAACAGTTATATATATATATATATATATATATATATATATATATATAAAACACTTTGAACGGACCTCATTTTCGTCATCTCATGAGTAGGATCGATAGACAGTTGAAGAAATTTTTCTAAAATTGCGTCATGAGTACGACCTCAATTATGTATTCCTGCCGAGATCATTCATTGAGATCAACGCTTCTTTGATTTCTTTTGGATAATTCCCACTTTTTCTTGACCTGCACCACCATTCTTCTTCATTCCATTTTAAATTTCATGTCTTGTTTACCAAAGGTTCTATCTGACAATGAGGAGAAAATAGTGATATAGTTCATTTCACAACTTACTTTACGAAGCCCTTATTTTACTGGAATTTTCGAATTAATTGATTCAAAGCCAAAACGTCGTTTGAACAAAGAATGACAAAAAATTCAACATGCTGAAAATTAGTGGAATTGAGATGAATAGCAGGTATTTTTTATTTTAATGATTTGACATTTAATGTGTTCCCGCCCAAAATATCTCTCCGTTTCAACAGCCTTTGAAATAATTGTATGTTTTAAAAGCATTTATATTCTGAGTCTCTAAATATTAATAAAAGCAGAGGGATCTTTATTTACATTGTCAGATTATTTTCTGCCCTCGAGAATTCGATATAAAATCTCTTTTAGGAACCATTATATGGAATGTTTGCTTTTTCATTAAATAAATATAGAAGATATTTCTTTATTTCCCTGTGCAAACCCTTAAACTCAGTGATGATGTCGAGAGTGCTTGTCCATAGTATATTCAAAAATAATAATTTCTCATCCCTTCTGAATTGCTTGCATAATTTGAGGTAAATTAAAATGGCCCCCTAAAATTATTCAAAACGGGACGAAGACAATCTCAATCCTAGTAGACACGACTATGACTATTTTGATTTATTAATGAGGTTCCAATTATCTTTTCAATGACACCCATCTTAAAATAACATGGATTGTAACAATTTTAGAGAAAAAAAATTGTTGTACCTTAATAATCTTACATTATAACTTAAAAAGAAGTTTTACTACCAACAACAACAAAATGAGTACTCGAGAATCGTTTATGCGATCCTTGTCTTTTTAGCAGATATACCTTAAGAGAAACCAACTATTCAGGTTTTACTCATGGCGCGAGTTTTGAAAAAAAAGATCTAAAATATCCATGGTACGTTCAAAATTATATCATTTATGTATATTACCTTTTGCGGTAGATTTTTTTTTTTATCGTTACCAAACTCGATATGCAAGCGTTTCATGCAAAACTAAAGATGAAGGACATAAACAGCTGAAATGGAACAATGGGAAGGCGGGGAGGAGAAAATCTAAAAAATAATACATCTCCGTTATTGTGAGAAATGGAAAGAACAAATTCTGCCAAAAATACCAACAGTCCCCAAAAATTCCCATATGTAAATTTTGTTTTCTATCATGTATATAACAATATTTATAGCAAATTTAATTTGCAATAATATTGTCTCTATACAATTTTTCTATTCGACTTATATTAACGGAGATATCTCCCTCTAAACTCCCCCCTCCCACTGGTTCGATTTCTGCCACTGGTTGATCTTTCTTTTTACATAAAACGATTAAATATCGTGATTGGTAACGATCGAACATAAATTGCGACCGCTACAGCGTTAACAGATATATATATGCAGTTTTGAACGGACCTCATTTTCGTCATCTCCTAGGTAGGATCCATGGACATTTGAAGAAAAATTTCGAAAATCGCGTCATGAGTATCTACGATCTCAATAGTGGATTTCCCTTAAGAGAAAAGCTGCTAAAACATTATACAGGAATACGAGATCATGCGTATTCTGATCATAGGATATCGATCAAAATAGTGTATAATATACTGAGCTCAAGTTGTTGTATAAGAGAGATACCCAAGATAGGTCCAGCTGGAGGATCAGCCTTCAAGATCATATTATTGGAGAATATCCTCTTAAAGGCCGCCGTATTCCAGTAGGAAGCGATCCTCTGGGGGATGAACCACTCACCGGAAGTAGATCCTTAACTACTGGATTAGATCCCGGGACACTTCAGACCACAAAGGGATAAGGTCTTCCGCAACGCATTAAATGTCAGCCTATTTCTGATTCATGAGATTTCTACCATCGTATGCTGAATATAAAACACAGTGTAGCTGTGTAAACTATGTAGATTTCCTACACGATAAAAGAATAGAGTCATAGACCCATTTTGCTATTTATTTCTCCAATAGTACGTTTTATACATAAAAAAATTCCGTCACGCAGGGGCTGCGTAAACTCAGCAGATTTCCCCCTTGAAGTTTAATAATAGATAAACCTACATAATGCTAACACAACACAAATTTTTCCCCTAGCAGTGGGAAGCGGCTCAAATGTAAACAAACAGGTCGGCCAACGGCTCACCGGAAAGAAAAACAATAACTGAAATATATCAGAATACAATATATTAATTTTATTGAAAACTTTTTACTATATCTAGTACTGTAATTTATAATGAATCAGAATAATTTTTATCTCAATCAATGAAATTTTAGTAGTCCAAGAACTTGAGACGGGGGAGGGAGGGGGTCAAGAGTACATATTCGCATGTATCTCGTATAATGAAGGTCTCTTGTAAGTATATAACAATATTTATAGTACCTTTACTTTTCTCTATTATAATACTCATAGCACATATAATTTTCAATAAGATTGATTCTATACCCTTTTTCGATCCGACGTATATTGACTGAGATATTTCGAATTTTCAACATTTTCTGCCTCTGATTCCCCTTCTCCCTTGCCTGATTTCAGCCGTTAACGAACTTGATCTTTCTTTTTACACAAAACGACTAAATATTGAGTTTGGTAACGATCAAACAATAATTGCGACCGCAAGGGCTGTACCAGACAAATATATAGTTAGTTATATAAGACAGTTTTGAACGGTCCTCATTTTCGTCATCTCCTAGGTAAGAGCGATGGACATCTGAAAAAAATGTCGAAAATCGCGTCATGGATGCAACCTCAATAGCTGACTTTCCTTAATGAAATCTGCTAAAACACAACACAGCTGGCCATAAAATTTTGAATGATATAATAGCTTAAACAAAAAAATCATCAGTGATAATATTAATCATAAACTCTTCTTCTTTACTGATTTTCAATTAAATTACGAATTTGGAAAGTAGTAACTATATTTCTTTTTTACTTAGACGAAATATTCTAATATTGGATTGATTTCTGTAATAAAGCAAGACCCGACATCAGCCGATCTTTATCCGTGCAGCCTTAATAAAAATGCAAATATCTCCGGTTAATTTTCAAGATAGAGAATAAATGTATATAACAATATTTATAGTAATTTAATTTGCAATAAGATTGCTTATTTCATTTGCAATAAGGTTGCTTATTTCATTTGCAATAAGATTGCTTGCTTCTATAGAAGTTTTCGATCCGACGTATAGTAACGGAGATATTTCGAATTTTTGAAAGTCCCCCCGTCTCAATCCCCCTCCCCCATTTCAGTTTATTTCTTTACATTATTTCGTGTTCCATTTCTTGTTATTTCATTTACATTTTTTTGTTTTGTTTTTTCCCCAATTTTAAGAAGAGCCACGTCGCCATAGTTGCGGAGCTCTACATAATAAATAATAGGTATTAAACCTTGAATGGCTTTGATTATTTGTATTAACTCCCAAGTATATTTATTGGGACATATGTATGTTTAAAGTCAGTAAAAATTGCCCAGGAAAGAGGAAAGTGTCCTAGAAACAAGCTAAAGTTTTTCTTAGCGTATGCTCCACAGACCTGGCTGAATGTTTGACGTTTCATAAACGGGAGAGATGAAAGGATTTGTTAGGGTAGCTTTGAAAAGATCGTGATCTGGGAGCGAACATTCTGCACCAAGGTCAGGGGTGCCTTGGAGAGACCCCTCTGTCACATTTCATCCAGGTGTATTATTTTTCATAAAGAATTTTCTCATTCTTTTTCTATTTTATACAAAGAATGTAAAGGTCCATTTTACTCGCCAAGGACCCTTATAGTCTCACCAGCTTGTTCGTCCGTCCTTATTTCGCACTTTCACATCATCAAAATAAGTTGCGTCTTTGGGAATATGGTTGAATATGTATCCTGTTACGGATGATCATTATCTTCAGACACGCCTATATAACACCTTTCATCTGGGAGGAATAAATTTGAGATGGTTGCCAACTCTTTATAATTATCAACATTTGAATTTTATAATCCCGAAAAGGTGGATCGAGGGTCGGCTGAAGTTTGCATTAACCTGGCATTTCTATTTTCCGTCTCTATTAGGAGAATGTTTGAAAAATTTCACAGTTAATATAATGTCATAATTATGTTGTGGGATTTTTTTTGTGGCAAAAGTAACGCTATATTGTTGCAAAAACTACGTATATGAAAAATTAAACAGAGTTAATCACATATTTGGGAAGTACGAAGTAGATCACAGGAGCCGACCATTGGTCTAGCCCGTCTTCGGCAAAACTCGTCCGGGATCTGAAATTGTATGCCCAATTCCCTTTTGATGTCTGCCGTCCGCCTATAAACCGTCCCGAGAGTTAGCTGGTTCTCAGCTCTCTTCAAGTGAATAACAGTGCGTTTTAGTTCCAGTGCGGTAAAGTGTTTTATGTGAAGAACAAACTTCAGTGATCATGAGTGAGTTATTGGGCAGTGTAATAAGAAGCTATGAACAGTGAAGCTCAGTGCATACTGTGAGTAGTAGTTAAGAATCACCAAGTGTGTAGTGCATTGTTAAATAAATTGTACAGTGATAAAAATTCTGGATCTTTTTTGAGTTTAATTTCGCAATCCAAAAGAACTCTAATAAACAACGTTTATTACTGATTTTGTAATAAAAGTAACAATATTTTTAGAAACTGCTAGAAGAAGCTCAGCTAAACATAAATATATTTATTTAGCCGTGTGAGTTGGTAGACCTAGGAGTCACGGGCTCGATTCCCATGTGGACAAAACGAATCCCACCCTGGCTATCAAAGGGTGGTAACCTGTAGATAGCCCGTCCCAATAAGCCTTAGTAGTCACGAAGTGGACGTTAATAATTGCAGATGAAGAATGAGAAAGGCATGGTTTTAATGTTGCAAATGCTTGCACGAATAAGTTAATTACCACTATTATTACTAATTCTTAGTGAATAAAGTATATGACTAGTGTGAATCACTGAAATAGATTTGGTAAAAATAAATAAATTAGTAAATATATATCTAACCCTTTTGAACAGTTTTAGAAAGTGGAAGTATTTTTTTAAAAAGTGTACATTCCTGAAGGTTTCCCAGTGTCCGTCGACATCGCTAGAGAAGTCGATTATTTTTTTAATTTCTTCTTTTTTTATTAGTATATTGCGGTATTAAAATGTCACTGAACTCCATTGGTATATTATTTTATGTCTCCATCATGATTCGGTTCTTGCTTAATTTGGCTTTTTTTTTTCGTTCTTTCAAGATAGTCTAAAATTTCAATATGGCTTAAAATGCTTAAGTAACAACACCCGAGTAAAACTAAAACTGATCTGCTTTCAGTGAAGGAAATTGTCTTAGTTTACGCAGCCATAATAGCATCACAGGCCTTTTTTAATTTCAAGTCATTAAAAACTTTTCTTTTCCAGAATGAAACTCCGTAATTTAGCGAGGGGGAGGTGGAGGGAGCAGAAATTCTGCACATTGCCTCGACTTTATTATGGTATCCTAAATAAGAAAATGAATAATAAAAAGTTATGACATCCCTCCCCCCAAGCGCAGTTTACGACCTCCTGTTTATTGTAATAAAAATGATATAAACATTACAGTTTCTTCTTTGCCTGCCTTCGGTAAATAAAATATAACTTGTCAAAATCATATTGCTCTAAATTATTATAGGTGGTACAGAATGACATTCCCATTTGCCATCACCAGAAATTACCGTTGCTAAATTATTTTTACCCTAAGAAAACTATCTCAAGACTAAAATAACGGCTTTTAATTACATATCATGTTTTCTTTCTGACTGTCTACTACTATAAAAATAATATTGTTGCGAAAATTAAATACATAAAAAATTAAACAGAGATAGCCACGTATTTGGGAAGTACGATGGAGATGAAAGGAGCCGACCGATGAATGACTAGTGGTGCCTGCAGTGTCTACTAGGGCCTGCAATGTTCCCCTTCTGGCCATTCTGTTTTATGTTTGCAGACAAGCTATATATAAAGAATCCTGCCCGACCCGAGTTTAGTTTGTTCTCAGCTGTCTTTAAGTGAATAACAGTGCCTTCAGTGTAGCTATAGTGAACAGTGCGTTTTAGTTACAGTGCGGTAAAGTGTTTTATGTGAAGAACAGTGTTGTGTCGTGACTCTATAAACAACAGTATACCCGTAGTGCCGTGTTAAAGACAGTGCAGTGCCGTTAACTTCGCGAAGTAAAGGAACGTGCAGTACCTTGTTTTCTGTGAACTTCAGTGATCGTGAGTGAATTATTGGACTGTGTAATCTGAAGAACAGTGAAGCTATCAGTGCAACCTGTGAGTAGTAATTAAGAACAATTAACCAAGTATGTAGTGCTTTTTAAGTAAATTTTGCAGTGATAAAAACTCTGAAGCTTGTGTGTGTTTAATTTTGCAATCCAAAAGAACTCTTATAAACAACGTTTATTACTTATTTTGTAATAAAACGTAACAATATTATTGTTTAACAAGTCGTCTTACCCCCCATTGACGGTTACATTTTGAAATGATTGCACCTGTAAATATTAAGATTGGATTAATTTATAGTGAAAACAATAAGAAGAAATTTCATGAAACATGTACAATGACTGTATAGTCTTCAGTTTTAATACTCGTGAATTAAAATGAGGCAATTGGACGAATTGAATTCAGAATGGTTTTCCGTCGAAACCGAAATAATTAGTTAACTAAGCTCTGAGTAATCCCTTTTTTATCGTGACATTACTCCGATAGGAATGCCGTGTGCTTTATGCGTGAGGCATGGAGTGGCTATTGGACGTGTATTGACCAACTTATTATAGTTTATGAGGTCAAAGAAGTCTAATTCCCGTCACAAAATAACGATTCTGTCATCCAAGCATTCAACGAAATAATATAATCAAATTCTTTTCAGGCATTATCCATTGCGAGATGAAGCCGGAAATAATTAGATGGCTGTTACTCGTCGGGAAGGTAGGGTTGGAATAAAACTGGTTTCAGGCGGAAATTTATTAAGTTTATTGCAAGTAAACCTCATTACTACGAATCGTTAAAGTCCATAATATAGCGGCATGGTGGCATAATTTACTCCCTAAATATATACTCAATTTCACAATCTACTTGAGCCATTCCTATGGAACTCTCACAAATTCCATTTTATGACCGGATGCTGGGAATGAGAGTTTCAAACACAGTGTGATCTTTACATCTTTCTGATAAAAACCAATATTAAGAAAGATATTGACGTCGAAGTAAACCTCGATACCTGAGGATTTAAGCAAGGTATTAACAATATCCATTCTCTCTTTAGACATTCGCAAAACATTTATGACTTCTATTTAGGCAGTTTCATAGAACACGAATAATGTCTGGTGCCCATAGTAGGAAGTCAAAGCTTCCAAACTTATAAATGTGAATAACATTTTAGAACCGAAATCGTTATTCTAAACACTATATATGCTCTTTACATTCTCTCAATAAATCAAATATTAATGAAGTTCATATTTGACAAAAAAAGTATTTCTACATCTATGTAAACCCTCTCCATCGTTGAAAATTCGAATTCTCACATAGCCTATGTTGTGCTTTGGGATAGTCGACTCAGGAAATGTAAAAATCCGTAGAAATTCTTCTAGCCGTTTTTGGCGATTTAGTAACAAACGGATGGACAGAGAGACTGACAAGATTTTCAATTGTGATGCAATTGTTCTCAGAACGGTCGGAAACGTGAAAAATGTTTATCCCGCCGAATTTAAATTGAAAATAAGACAAAACTTAGAGTTTGATTTATACTGATTCCAATAATGTTAGGCTAAGAACTTTATTTATTAGAAATAGTGATAATACAAGTTTTATTTAAAATATGATTTCCAGGTTTCAAAAATAAGGTTATTCATCATCTAATGAAGTTGAGTTTATTCTTCTATTTGGGGGCCAGTAAAGATTTTCTTGTTCTAATTTTTATGAATGTAAAACTGGTAACATTGAATTTCAATGAATGGAGAACCTGATTTTTTTTTATCCACGCCTCATGGCGAAGAATAACATCGTGAGTAATATGATAGGTAGTGTCAATATGTTTTACTTATCAACAACGACATATATACATAAATATGGTGGCATTGTTTTGAATTTCAAGGATTATATACAATAGTGTAATAAAATTAGTTTGCATTAACTAGACCATACATGCAATTAGATTTAGAGAATTTTAAAGAATTACTGCAGTCATAATTGTACGAGAAATGTACAAGGTAGAAGAGTATATGATATGGTAATGAAGATTTTGATTTTTTTTTTTTCCAATTCCTTGTTTATGAACACAAATCCAAATTCAAAATGGAAAACAGGTACAAAATATTTTCCTTATTATTAGCTACTGGTCTTTCCAATTTGCTGTAGGACTTTTTTTAGATTCTTAAATAATTAACATGCATTTATGTCTATTTATATATTCTTAATTAAGGAGGCTGGGTCGTCTAATCCAAAGTTAGTTCATCGCCTTGGAAGTGCACAGAATATAGTCCATTGAGAAGAGGCTCATTTGAGGAGGTGTCACAATTCATCATATTTTCTTAATTGTCTGCTACTAAATTAATAGTTTATGTCAACCATTAGTCTCAGAAGTGACTTATCTTGCTTCACTGGCTTGCTGAATTGTCTCTTCTCTATGCACCATCTTAGGGTTTTCAGCGCAAATTGAAGAACATTGCTAAATGGAAATGAGTAACTTTATCAGAACCTTTCTCATAATTCTTTTTGTTCTTTCTCCATTGCAAGATATCTTACTTTTTTCTGCAATAATTTACTACTCCTTCTTCTTATACAAAACCAACCGGATCTTTATACTTGTTACGAGTTTTTGTGTGTGTTCTGTTAGTCTAAGGGATGCAGTCAAAGAATTTTATGGGTCAAGTGTGAACCTATTTCATAATCGTATTTCTGAAGTAAGCTTAATGTAACAACGGCCTCTGTTGGATTTCTGGAACACTGGAATATAATGTGCAAAATTTAACTATTTCAAACTAGAGTTCTTAATAGTTTACTTTTCTCTTTCACCTTTGAAAATGTGGATTTCCAAAACCGATAATTTGGATGTGTTTTGATCCCCCTTCCACACACACACACATTGCGCAATCTTCAGAGGGGTAGGGACTTCGTGGAACGACAAATACCTCAAGAATATATGAACGAAAATTTAGCAGTCTTTTTAAAGATGAAACATATTTAATCTTGCGTAAGGTAAGCCGATGATTGCAAATAAATAATATCATCACTTGGGTTGCCCTAAATTTTATGGTATCATGTGACAAAAGAAAAAAAATATTTACTTAACGTTTGATTAACTGCAGACATGTAAATTTGGGCGAGGGCGAGGGCGAGGGAGAGGGAGAGGGAGAGGGAGAGGGAGAGGGAGAGGGAGAGGGAGAGGGAGAGGGAGAGAGAGAGAGAGAGAGAGAGAGAGAGAGAGAGAGAGAGAGAGAGAGAGAGAGAGAGAGAGAGAGAGAGAGAGAGAGAGAGAGAGAGAGAGAGAGAGAGAGAGAGAGAGAGAGTTAGAGAGAGAGAGATGAGAGAGAGAGAGAGAGAGAGAGAGAGAGAGAGAGAGAGAGAGAGAGAGAGAGAGAGAGAGAGAGAGAGAGAGAGAGAGAGAGAGAGAGAGAAGGGAGAGAGATGGGAGGGAGAAAAGAGAGAAAGATACGAGAGACAGGTTGCTCATTAGAGGGAGGTAGAAGAGGGGTGGGGGCAGGGGGGGTTAGCTCTAATCCTCTTAATGAGCCGACTATCGATTGGTGAGTCGATTCCCATTGCCGCCTTTTTGCTCATATTCCCGCCTTTTTCTCTCATCATTAGTAATGCTCTGCTAAAGAGTGGCCTCCACTTCCACTCTCCCCTACCTCATTCTGATTTCCAATTATATCCAGGCAAATACCATAATGCATTTTAAAATATGAGTTGATTTAAGTAAACACATATTTGTGTCAAATACTGAACTCGTACAACTGAAATCGTTATATATTTTTCATTAACCGATAAGAAATAAAGATTTCCATTACAGATAAAGAGAAACTCATAAAGTTACTTATTACGCATAATTACCAGTAGCACTGTATTGATTTTAATTTAGAGATTAACAATAAAAATAACCACCTTTACCATAATCATGGATCGATGTAGAATTTCTCGATTTATTTTGCATTTAAAACCTTTTGGTGAATGCGATATCTAACGAATTTCGTAATGTTGTTTTACAATGCTGAAATAAAAAATTTCAAAAATTTTCCTTATATTAAATATACTATGTTTTTAAGTATAACCTTCAAACCAGGTACATAAAATATGTTAAATTCATAGTAACTAAAATATAGAATAAAATAAATAATCCATAAAGATAAATAAGTATTTGAACTGTATAATTACAGATAAAAAAATTCTCCATTAAAGTTAATTTCATATATTTATTATATACTTATGAAATTACTAAAAGTAACTTAGATTTGAAGGTTATTATGTTATATTCCTAATAATTATTATTGCATATGACAAAAATAACTAATTAATAAAATAAAATACTGAAATAAATCTAGTTTTGTACCTCCTATCATTTTTTAATTTACTTTAATGATTGCCTTAAGTTTTTTTTTTTTTATATTTATTCGTTTATTTGCAACAACATAATTAAATATTACAAGCAAATGATATGTTAGAAAAAAAAAAGTGATTTGACTATTGACTTGAGGTGGGAAGTTGTCCATTGACAATACCCACAATGGAGGGAACAATGGGTTGTTTATGGAGTTAAACTGAAACACTACACGAGAAGATCTCTTGGCCACTTACGCTTCAGACGCCGTCTTGGGTTTTCTGGAAAATGGGTAGATGAAAGTGATTCGACTAAAGGATTAGGATGTGCGGGAAGGAGAGTGAGGAATTTCTGATATCGAGATTTGGCGAGGGTATGGACAAAAGGAATGTTGAGGTCATTATGGAGAGTTAAATTGGATACGTAAAATGGGGAATCTGTAATTTTGCGGAGTATTCTGGATTGGAGGGTTTGGATTTTGTAGGAATTTGAAGGTTTGGTGGAACCCCAAAGTTCAAGTCCGTACGTCCATATTGGTCGGAGTACTGTCGTATAAATCAGTCGTTTGTTGTGTAGTGATAGTTTAGATCTGTTGTCAAGCAGTCTAAGTAGAAGTCTGTACCGTCGGTTCACTTCTTGTCTTTTTAGTGTTATGTGGGGTTTCCAAGTTAGTCGCTTGTCTAATGTGAGTCCTAGATACCTAATTTGTGATTTTTGAGGAATTAGTGCGTTATTGAGTGTAACTGGAGGGCAAATGGAACGTCGGAGGGTAAATGTTATATGGCTTGATTTGCTGCTGTAGACCTTGATCCTCCGTTGTGTCAGCCAGGATTCTAGCAGAGTTAGGTGTTCTTGTAGACCTGCGGATGCCATATTTGGGTCTGAGTTGGAAGCCAAGATTGCAGTATCATCTGCATACGTGAGAAGGAGAGTTTCGGGATGTGATGGGATGTCGGCAGTATAGGTAAGGAATAAGAAAGGACTTAGGATGCCCCCCTGTGGTACACCTGCCAGCTGGGGGAATAAGGATGAGACTGAGGAACTAAATGAAACTTGGAAATATCTGTCGGCAAGATACGATTTAAGGATGAGGTAATATGTGAAAGGGAGGGTATTTTTTAGTTTGAACAATAAACCTTTGTGCCACACCTTATCAAAAGCTTGGGATTGCTTTAAGTTAAAATACAAATAATGCCTTCTGCATCCAATATCCAGATTGGTTATGAAATAGAGCTGGTATTGAAATGCGCAATGTCAGGTAATTCATTGAAGGGAGTTACAGGAGATTTGCTGTTTTGGACAGTTTACTCCCATTAACGCCTTCTCCTTGTGTTGTCCTTGAAAAGTTGTTTTATTGTGTGAAACATAATGTCTTGCCAGCGTATGTGTCACACACAACTACCTTTAGAACTATCTATCGTATATTAATGTGCTTTTTCATAAATTTTTTCCTAGATAATAAATAATTATTACCAATGTCATAATGTCTGTTATTTTCATTTCATCCTCATTTGAGGCGTGTGGCTCGAGAGCTTTTTGTTGTGTCGATGTTTTAAATGTAATGAATTTAAGCTCTGAAAGTTGAATATGGCAATAATACCCAAAATTTCAATTTATTTTTTTCCAAAATTTAATAACGATAGAAGGCGAAATTAGTACTAACCATACTCTTTCTTTGTGTTTTCGCTATCAGCTTCAATTACTGATAAATCGCAAGAAAATCGATTCGACTTACTACCAAGCTCCACAGATTTTGTTTGCCATATAATATTGATATTTGACGTCCAGCAGTCGACGCGATATACGTCTGTAACGATTATGGTTTAGATCCCCAAAGGCAGGCTGACACAAGGTGAACCCCTGGATACAATATGGCTGGTCAGTCTACTGGTGACCTCTCATTCCAGGTACACTTTGGTTAAGTGGTATGTATGAACCTCGAGTTTGATAACTCACAACGAAAGCATCTGATCACGAATCCATGGGATCTAGCTAAAGAACTCAAAGGTCTGTAATGCCAACAGAAAAAAAAAACTTGATCTTTTAAGCTCATTTGATTCTAAATATAAAAAAAAAACCGATTATAATTTTGTGCTAGAAAGAGGAGTAATTCTAAGCATTAAAAGTATTGTAGGTTTTAAACACACGTACACAGAGGACATACCTTTCCCTTCTCCGATTGGATGAATAGGGTGGAACAAGAACTCTACTTATTTATTTCTCCGGTCTTCTTAGAGATACCGACGATTTGTATATGGCATTTGTTTATTATGCCTTAATACGTCTTAGACATATATATACATATACATATAAAAACAAAACAATAAAAATATATGAAAATTTGGAATCTTGTAAATTGAATGGTGCAAATTTGGAAGGTTTCTCAGGTGAGAGTGCAGCTTAATATTTCATCTTTATTTTTTATATAAATGATGATTAACAATTCTTATCGATGGTTTTAGGACAAGTGTGCACAAGTCCTTGAGATCATCTTTTGTCAGCCCATATTCTATTTATACCTTCACTGTTTTTTGATGGAGGACCCCTCTTGAGCCGAACAATAGCGCCAAACCGTCCGGTCTTGGATTTCGTATTTTTCTGAGAAACGGAGGCAATATGGTTCGTTTATTGCTTTATTCTCTTGGTCCACCACGTCTGCTTGATTTTTGCGCACCTCAAAACGGGCAGTAGTATCCAGAATTAAGCTCTTTTTTTTTCATTCTTCTTTATGACAACAATATCTGCTCTTCTCGGTGTGCCGTCTGAGGAATTGCAAGTCACCTCTTCAAATATATCCCAATTTGGGTGCTTCTTATTCAAGAGGTGAGCAATTTGAGTCCAGACCTTTTGATGACGTGAATTACGTATCTGCTAAACCCAATAGCAGAAACCTTGGACATGGAAAAGGGTTTCGATCTCATTGCAATGCCTACAGTGGGTGTTTCCTAGGTTCCTTCTGGGACGGATTTAACTGGCACTAGATTCACGTTCATCTTCACCGCCGTTGTCCATTCTGATGAAGGCAGCCATTTTTTGTCAGGAATCCATGAATTACTGGCCTGTGAGTCATTAAACGTTTCTACGCCTTTTCTTTTAGCTGGTAAATAGTAACATTCGCTAAAGGGTTCATGGAGTATTTCTTGCCGCACGTTTCTGGCGCTGATATTTTAATTCTTCTCTTTTGTAATATCTTGGGCTTTTAAGCAGTCCGATATTTCAGTAGTGAAATTAACAACTCTTATCGTTTGAAGTACATATGGATTCATGTCTTTCATAAGAGTTACACATACATTTATATGTTGCAAGAAAGGGTTCCAATATGCTTTAAACAATCACAAACCTCTTTTCGTGATATGTTAACAGGTATGTTTTACAGTTACAGGAGTATCCGATGGCAAACCTAATATTTCTTTTGTACAACTCATAATTAATTTTCAATAAAAAGGACGTAACAGAAAACATTTTAGTATATATATATATATATATATAAAAGAACTTGAATGAAAGAATTTTTGTAATCAAGAAGCATAAAATGAATAAATATCCATGGTCCACGGGGCTTTCCATGTGATCTAGAGCCATAACGAATTTCGTGAAAAATGTGATACTAAAATAATTCTATAAGAGGGTTATGAATGGCGGAAATGAAGAAATATAATATATAGGTCAGGGATATGAAGATATTGGCTGAGGTATCTCGTTGGGGTTGTGAATGAGAGAGGTGCTTGAGGCGAGCTCTACAGGAGATGCTAGTAAACTTGGTCACGTCCCTCCTGAGTCGTAGGGCAAGCTTCGCCATCTCTTTTACTGCCTTTTAAACCTTGTATACCTAGCCACAATTTCCCCTCTCTACTCTTTTACTTCCTTGTAGAAATCCTCCATAGCAGCATATTAGTGGCCATGAACGGAGGGTACATTAAAGTCGTAGTGCGCAGCTTATTAGACGTTTTACCAGAAATGCTTTATAAAATATTTACATTTACTCCATATTCCTCTCTTACCATACTAGTTCATACACAGACAACATAATTCTCCCAATAATTGTGGATCTATAGGGCTGACTACAACCCTAAAATTATGGCTTTAGTACTCTAAATAGAAAATACATGAAGTAAAGAAGTCAGATATAATGAACAACGTGTAACACTCATATCCACATAAAAAAGAGAGAAAAACATGCTACATAACGAATTACAAAACCTAGTTAACATTTTCAAGCAAAAGAACATTTATTCCGCACAAGGATAGAGAAACCCCACTTTGATAAATGTATACTTCTATATCATTGTTCCGGATTCCCCGTTGCATAGTGCACTATCAGCACGTTGCAGGGTACGATTCTGGGAATGCAAGTCCACCGTACCCTACTCAACAACGCTTACCGTCTACTGACATTTTCTATTGCTATTGAGGTTGTACTCATGAAATGAGGTCCGTTCAAAACTATATATATATATATATATATATATATATATATATATATATATATATATATATATATATATTGTAACGGTTGAGCCTGAGGTTCTCCGCTGTCTCTCTATATCTATGAGATCAGAGTAATTAGTACTGGGCTTTAAAAGAGGCAGCAGCACCTGTCAAGGGAATGATAGCTGAGCCCGGTGAATCCAAAGGTCAATCTCGCTGGACAGGAACAGGCAGTCGACTCCCAAGATGCAAAGAGAGTAAGTGTTTCTTTAATTAAAATAAACGAAACGATAATGCTTGCCGTGCAATATATTACCCTGAGAAGTAGCCGGTAAATAGATTAAATTTAAATAATAATAATTACAATCAACCTTTCATTATAATATATATATATATACACACACACACACACACACATATATATATATATATATATATATAGATATTTTTGTCATACCTGACAGTGAAGACCGTCGTCACTGACTGATGATCGGGCACAGCTAGCAAGCGCTTTCGATGCGAAGGCACCATCTTCAAGCCCGTCAAAAGTTGTACTGAGTTAGTTGGTCGTTAGTCAGTAGGTTTTTATGCGTCTGCTCCCAGACAAAAGCCAATGAACGTCACCGGGAACAAAGACGTCAATTCATTTATTCTTTACGTTCAGTCCATATTTACACCATATGCTGGGCTTGATGCAATATCCTTCTTAGGGAATGCATTGTGGTTATTCAGACTGAGTTATGAGTTGCGTAATCGATTTTTCTAGGCGTTCAAAATCTCTAACAAATCCGTTTTGACGGCTATAGCTTCCACATCGTACACCATAACTACCTCAGCATCCTGAAATATGCAACCAATTAGCCAAGAGCTTTGTAACTGAATAATATTTCGAAGCTCCTCTAACATAAGAGAATACACTTCAGAATGTACAAATAACACAGTGAGGGTTGAGAACCATTGGAGGTAGTAGACGATTTATGCAGCTACCTCGGATGTATATTATTCCAACTATGACTAAAACTGAAACAATTGCTGTAAATTTCTGATAATGCTCGTCCCGTATATAGGGAAACGGCATACACCCCAAAGATAACTGGATGCCGGACCAGCAATACCCCAAGGTAGTGAGCACTGCAATGGTGTGAAGGAGCTACTCCGAAGTTCGGAGCTCCTAATACTAAATACAAGGAGGTCCGTCACGCAAAAGCTGCGTGAACTAAGCAAATTTTCGAAACTCCCCTCTAAACCCCCCCCCCCTCCCACTGGACCGATTTGAGCCATTAACGAACTTGACCTTTCCTTTAACATAAAACGATTAAATGTCGAGTGTGGTAACGATCAAACAAAAATTACGACCGCCAGAACGTTAACATACAAATTATATATAGATATATATATATATATATATATATATATATATATATATATATATATACTAGCGGACCCGACAGGCGTTGTCCTGCATGATTTTAATTTAATTTAATAATTAATTTATTAGGATATTAAATTTATTAATATTATGTTTAAATCAAAAGCTACTTTTAATAACACAAAAAACAACTTTTGGTATGTGCATATTTGCCTAAAAACAAATAGAAAATGAAATATCGCGAATGTTTTATTCAGGCCTCCCTTATAACCCCCACTCCCGTTTGAACCTAAAAAATTTAATATAGCTTATAATCATTGAAGAATTACGTAATTAGCTAATTTACATTAGAGTTCGGTTAAATCGTTAGCGCCCAATAAAATAGTTGGTTTCCACTTTAATTATTTAGTGTATATCTCGATTATACTTTCTTATACGACAAAAGTGAATATAACAAATGTTACTCTAAATAACAAAATAAATAAATTTTATATTTTCCGAAAAGCCAATCGGAAACGAAATATAGCTTTTTTAATTTCAGGCCTCCCTTACAACCCCCACTCCTGCTCCATCTGCCGGGCTGATTTGTGAATCTCAACCATCCAGAGCGTCACCCAATTGCATACAAAAAAAATCATTCAAATCGGTCCAGCCTTTTAGGAGGATATATATATATATATATATATATATATATATATATATATATATATATATAAATATATATAAGCATATGATTTTGAACGGACCCAATTTTCGTAATCTCCTGGGTAAGACACTTGAAGACATTTTTCGAAACTCTTGTCCTTAGGGGAAATCAGCTAAAACAAGTTAGGAAAGGGTGGAATGCGAAGTATAAGATGTAGATATGTAAAGAAATGAACTACATATATATGGAGAAACTGATGCATGTGTATATGTAAACATGATATAATATAATAATAACCACTATGTATGTTCCATAATTGAATAGCTGTCTACACCACGACATTTTGTCATACATTACACCACTGAAACTGACTTGCGCAACACTACTTTACAAAACACTTATACTACCTATATTAACATACGCAGCCAGACTGGGCATCAGCAACATACACAAAAACAAAATACAGTCCTTCCAGAGCAAAGTACTTGGGACAGTGGCAAATGCTCCCTGGTTTGTTAGGAACAGCCAAATCCACAGGGAATTGGAGGTTGCTCCTATTTCAGTTCACATCCAACAACATGTAAGGAAACATCATGCCTGCCTTCCTATGTCAAGTGGAGCCACTCATTACAATTTAGGTACAACTACTGAGGGACGAATACGCCCGAGGCTGTACCAAAACATCTTAATTTTGTAAAAAATCATGTAACAATTAGTTGTATTGGGCCAAAATAAAATTTTCTTTCTTCTTTCTCTGTCATGCTTAAGAAATAATTTTTCCTGCAAATCAAGTTTAATTCATTATCTTAATACCGTGTTATTCTTAAATTAGAATAATTTAACTAAGAGATACGCATATTAAAAAAAACATTACTGTAATACTACTAATATTATAAATTACATAAATAAATTAGCGATATTCTTCTTAGGCTGATAAGGAAAAGGTGACGGCGAAAATATGTTAAAAATGAAGAATCCGTTGACATTATGTGATGAAGTTTCAAAACGTAGATGGAATAGATGAAGTTGATATGCGATTTCTTTATATAATTAATTAATAATTTATGCTGGGCACCAAAAGTGTAAAGAATGAATGGCGAGTGCCGTATTCGAGAAAATATTCTAGAGTATTATTTATTTTATCGCCGGCCACTGTGCATACTAATATTATATATTTAAACATAAACCGATATAAAATTTTAATTGACTTAATATAGTAATTCCTAGAGAGAAATTTAAACAACTGTCATGCTTGGAATTCATAAAATAAGCAGGTGTCCTGAGTACTTGAATTTAGATTACCCTTAACCAAATTCTGAAAAAAAAAGTTAAAAAAAATATTCTGCCCTGCATTCTAATCATTTTGATATGACCCTGGGGAAATAGACTAATTGAGAGCTAATCCAATCAATGGAATGATTTGGCATTTAGAATGCAAATGATAAGCAAATAAATGAGGGAATGAGAAATTATAATAATGACTTATGCAACCTTCATCATGTTAATAGATCACATGTATGAAATTAATTCAAGTTGAAATTACAATGTATTATTAATATGATTTTATTTATTTAATTATTCTAAGTGCTAAATGGGCTAAGTATAATATATTATCGAACTACTTACTTTATTCACTTTTATAGGTTTTTAGATTGCCTAGCCGAGGAAGTGAAGGATAAGAGCGTTAATTAGAAGAAGTAGATACTGCTCATAAAAGCTGTATATAAATAAAATAATTGACTAATGAAGAAATTTAACTTACTTTTTATTTGTAGTTGAATGTATTGCTGCTGGTTACACCTGAAAAATGTAATTACTTAATTAGTTCGTATTGATAAATTATGCACTTTTAAAGATGAATAGGAACAGTAAGGGGATTATAAGTACAAATTTGTAAATGTTATTTCAAAAATTAGTTTTCCCGGTTATTTCATTTATGCATGGCTTTAAAGATAATGTCAATTCTATATAATTTTATAGAAAATCATAGGTAGTCAAGCCTTTTTTTTTTTACCTCACTTGTAGGCAAAGCGTGATAAAGTTATTAAGAATTACTAGAAAAAAGCTTTTTTTTTTACTTAGAGTTGTTGGAATAGGAAACAAAGAAAAAATATTATTTTTTGATAATATTTGTTTTTAAAAAATAACAGAAACTAATATTATTTACAATATAAACTTTCACTCGCTACAATTAAGGCCTATTACTAATTAAAACTATAGTATAGACCATTTAGGCTTAGCCTTTTTTTACAGTCCTAACTGAAACTTGATTATTTAAGTAAAAGCATTAAGATATTCATTCTTTATCCTTCAGATCATTTAAAATGAGCCTTTTTCCTGTTTTTTTTTTATTTTTTTTTATTTTTTATTTTTTTTTATTTTTTACATTCTCGTACTTTGGAAAAGAAGTATTTTAATCGTGAAACTTTTCTGTTTCCCTATAACAATATATATATATTATTATAGGACGCTTTTTGATCCTTTGCAATAAAACTGAGACATCGTACATGACACTATAATTAAATCATATTAAATGACGTGCATCAAAACGTTCTGTTTATTTCATTTAGGTTAGGAATAGGAGTGCAAGGAAGTATTGTGGTTTCCACATGAGATTTTTTAAAACTCGAAGAAAGGCATCCTTAATTAAAAAGTTAATTAAATGTTAAATTCTTTGAATTGTTTTTAATACGGAATTGGTGTGTGGTCAAATAATAGCTTTACGCATTCTCACCAGTATTGTGATTGCATTACAAAACAAAGATCAACACTCCATTGATGTAGTTATCAACCACCAGTGACTTGAAAAAAATTGATATAAATAATGTTTTAATAAATTGTGATGCATTTAAGTGATATACAGTCCTGATTCAGAATGTGCAGATGTTCAGAATTATAGTGTGGTATTTTCAATATGAAATTGCAATAAGAAGTGTTAATAATGCGGTAATAATAATAAAGCTATTTCGGCACCAAAATGTCGGGGCGGGGAAGCTTTTTAATCCCTAGTTTTGGCACCAAAATGTAAAGGCGGAAAGCTTTTTAAAGGCAAGAATAAGAGAGCATTAGACTGAAATATTTACTATTTTATGGAAAGATGAGGGTGAATAATACAAGTCACTATTCGAGTTCTCCAAAGAATCAAGTATATTGAATTGAATAAGCAACATATAATACACTTTATAGATATAGAGGTTGAACAAGAAACAAAAGGAAACTTAACTTTATAAAATAATTTAGCGGCAAGCCAATAATATATATACAATAGAATGATCGATCGGTCCTATATTGTGAGTACTCATTTAATAATTTGCGTAGATAATGCTAGCATTATTAGAAGTAGGTACCTGCGGGAAACATATACTTTCCTTTAAGTGGAGTCTTCTTCCGTTGTTATTTCCTGTGTTCCCTATAAGATTCTGTCTTCTAGCTGGTTGCGGTGATCCGTATATGATGGTAGCTTTGCGGGAGATGAAAGATTGACTATATCTGTGGCGGTAGAACCGTCCCTGGAGAGCCTGAGCGGTAATCTATGAAGCGGTGTACACACTTTACTGTAGCGGAGAAAACAACCCCGGAGGCGGCAAAGCCCCACTCGAGGGTCGATGCTCAACTGACTGTATCTTTGAAACTAGCCGATGCCTTCTTGAGCTGCAACGTAGTTTCCGTTGTAGGCCACAGCCTTGGTGATCTGCATGTGTGTGGTGGGTTTGTGAACTCAGCGAGCGCGGGAAATTCAAATTCAAATGACGACTGAACAAGACGTATTATGAATAACATATGATTTGCTTTTAAAATTCCAAGAGCGTAAATTATCTTTTTAATTAACAGAATCTCTTAATCTCAAAGAGTCCTCACTGTTAAAAAAAAAGAAAAAAGATTTCTCTTTTAATCCAAGACTACAAATATGTTTAAATGTATGATGATGAAGATAGGTGGAAAAACTGTCAAATACTTTATCTATTCCGTGGATATGGTAATAAAGTAGATTGCGACCAACTAAAAACTACAGATTATAGATCTTGGTAACTTTCTATATTTTTGTGTGTATTGAATGGTGTTTTTGTCATCTAGGGCCATAAAAATAAATAGTAACCCGGATCTACTAAGACTAGTACTCGTCGTACGGAGCTTATGGAAATGGAAACCTTTTCATGACAATAGTAATAGAAAATGTGGCAAAAATAGAGTACCTCCTTAAGGGGAAATTACAAAATATACCAAAATAAATGAACCTAGAATTACAGCTCATTTAGAGATAAGGTTGATGAAACGAAAAATAATGATAAGATAACTCAGAAGAATTTTGCTTACTAATGATACTTTGAGAGGGTGAAGGCTATTATACCTCGCTGCTTCGGGCTTCCTCCTCTACCTCTCTGCCTCTAATCATGCAGAACGGACGGGCCTTAGGCTTATACAACTTATTACATTTTAATGGCTATATTTAGTTATTCAACTTTTAGGTTTTGCCTGAATTTAATTTTATTGTCACCCTTATGCGGGAAAGGGGTTTTATTAATTTTTTTCAATGTCCTGTCGCCTAAAGAGCTTACAATTTGATAAAAAAAACCCTGGTTCTATGTGTACGAAGGTATTTCAATTTTAGGGCGTGGCAGAAAGATGGGATAACACGGACCAGTGAAGTGAGAGGAATTAAAGAGATAACAGTGGTTTCATGTACTGAAAAATCGTTGGAAATTGTAAGAATAGGATTTACACATGTCGACATGGTATTTGGACAATCATGTAAAGTCTTCTTACGGAGACTCCGAGATGCCTGAAGGTGGTCGCTTAATAGTGCTTGGAAGTTGTGGCTTCTGCGTTTGAAAAATAGTTTAGAATATAATCAATTTAGGGCGAGTTGCATATTTACAACAAACACTTACTTACAGACTGCAGATTTATAACCGACAAGAACTTGCCCACCAACCTTACAGAATCACTACACGAACAGCCCACACATTACTACAATCATGAAACATCTTGAAAGAAACAAAACATTGTTACCAGATTTAACATTAAATAATTAAACATTAGATTTAATGAATTAGATTTTTGCCCAGAATAATATCCACTGGAGAAAAAAAAAAGAGCTTTTACATAAGTCTGTAGATTTTTCAACTTTTTTTTGTTTTTATAAGGTGGGTTGTCTCTAAACTATTTTAGTTTCATAATAAAAAAAAATTGTGAATCGCTTAAATTGAATATTTATTTACTCGGCGAATAACTTCACTCCACCTCCATTGCGAATCATTCCTTGTGGTTCCAAGCCAGGTTTTTTCGATTACGGGAACCAGGAATTAAGCGACTTTTGGAATGGCCTACTTTCGGCTTCCTCGTGGTGTACCATATAGAACATTCTTGAGGAATCTAATATGCTATTTTCATTCCCAACTACTTCAATCTGCCATTTTCGTAAGCACAAATGATGAGAGACTAGCCATAGTATTTAGTTCGGCATTACTCCTGATGTACTTTCTGAGTGGCCCAAATATTTTTCGTAGTGTACTTCTATTTTAGGGCAGTAACGTTCTGTTTTCTTTCGTTAAGTCCATGCTTCACTGACATAATCGGGTCTAATCACAGATCGTACATTATTATTTTCCGAGAAGCATCAACTCATCATCTGCTCTAACATTAACAACTATGTTAGTTTACTGTGCTACCAGTCCTCAGAGACACGTAAATGATGTAGAAATAGGAAATGTGCACTTTCCATAAACGGCGTAATCTCCCTCTCTGATCTGCCTTGACGACCTCTTGTACTTCGTATTATTCTTATTATATTGAGTCCTAAATATTTCCAACCTTGTGCAAACTATTGTAACGGGCAATTCCACGATGGTTGTAAACATAATTACTGTATGATCGGATTATGACCAGTGCACATGTGGTAATTCTAAGACTATTTTGTATTCCTTGAATTTGATTACAGCATGAAGGGCGCACTCCAATACCACGAGTGATAATGGCTCTCCTTTCTTCTCATGTCACAGAAGTATCGAGCCTAGGTACCATTTATATTATAGTTCCGAGTGCGTAGGTTCCCTTGTCAAATAAAGTAGGCCATGACAGAAGTTTGTCAGTCCTCTGACAGATATTGTACCCCAGGGAATTTAAAGGTGTTTCGTATACTGGGAAATAAGGTTTCATTCAACATCATATCCATTGTAGATGTATTTTGACTCGAACAATCTCTTCCTCAGGGCAGTAGTTAGTTGCCCTTGCCTGCCTAGTACCAGGTATTTCGCTATAATTTCGTACTTGGATGGAAGTCAAAAAATGGATGGAGTAACTAGGCCCGATTAAAATATGGCATCTTTAGCTTTTTACCCAGCCATACGGGTGGGCTATCATAAATTTCTCTTTATTTTTCCTATTGGGATAAAACATTTTGTTCATAAACAAGCAATTTGCGATTATAAAGATAACACCATATAAAGGGTTAGAACAACTAGTATATATGTAATGTTTTCACAACTCTATATGCTTATACCCATAGTTATGGTAACATTATTATTACATTAGAATACAATGTAACCGGACTCACTCACAAGCTACCAGACCATGACGTAAATCCACTACATGAAATATAATTCACCTGGGCACACTTTAAACCAGGTTACCAAAGATACCAAAGATGTAAACAAACGGACTAAAAGGTAAACAAATAATACGGATAACAGACGTATGCAACCTACTCACTACCGGAGAACTACCTCAGTAAAACTTTTGAAGGTCATGAAGATGGTGCTCTATCATTGAAACCGCTTGCCAGCTGTACTCGATCATCAGCCAGTAAGGACGTTCCCACCGACAGTTAGGGCCGCAGTATAATACTTATTTGCCGTATACATGCTTATGTCTCTCTTGAATCGTATTTTTTTTTCTTGCAGGGTAATTTTTCTTAAAATTATGTCGAAGATTTTTGACCGTACTGCCATTTCAAAATGTTGAAAATCAAAATGAAGAATTTATCAGATACTCCAAGCACCTGATTTTGGTAATACTCTCTCTTTTAATTTGTGCTGATTTTAAATAGCTAATTACAAGTATCGTAAATCCTGCTTGGGTGAATTTATTTTTTTATTGTGACGGGACAATAAAATAAATAAAATAATGGATTACCAAATATTATTTTTTGTAAAACTGACAAGGGTTTTTGATAGAGGGTAAAATCAGATAATTCCATTAAAATCTGTAAAAGACAATTTTTGTGGCTGATAAAACTTCCTTTGTGTCGTAAAAGGAAGTATAATATAGCACAATTACTGTGTTCAATTTAAAATGTGTTAATTATATTGTTTTAACAGGAATTTCAACTTCTTTAAATTAAAATATAACTTAGTCAACTTTTTATATAATCAGATTTTAGAGATTCTAAACTGTCAGGCTCTATCACTGTGAATGTATAATGTAATTCGTGATTGGATAACGGGAGACAACCTTGGAATCTGTTTGATGATTTATATCAAGCAATTTGCGTCTGTTTGAAGATGACATTGAAATGATATGAGGAAAGACTAATACTATTGAGTAAATAAAATCTAAATAAACATTATGGTATTTAAAGTACTGTTTAAAGATTTATTACATGCTACTCTCTGCAATAGATATTTTTAGGTCTTCATTTTAATAGTCGCTTCCTAATTCATCTTCATTACAGAAGTTGAAATTATTAGTATGTGATGAACATTGAGTCAAAAATATATAAAATCAAAACCAATAGATTACGCTTATAGTACAACAGTAGTCTTATACTATAGAATGTCTATGCCAATCAATGATCAATAATTGAATTGGTGGCATCTGAGAATCAGCGTAGATTAGTTTAGTGCCAGAGAGCGCACTTGTGTTGCGACGGGAGATAGATCAAAGGCCGTCCTTATAAGCTGAACATATAAAATGTGTGTGCACTTAAGAAGGACAAGAAAGATCTTCTGTAATCAATTCGTACAAGTCCTAAAGCCTAAAATGCTATTTTGGAAAACAATTTAGTCCCAGCCGCTGGAGCACACAGCTTTATCTTAAAATTTGCAATAATGGCATTAAATGCATTAGCTTTCCTACTAAAAATCTGGCAGCTTTCTTAAAATCGGGCAGAAAAATACACTTACAAAAATACTAAGGATAATTCAGGGGAAAGGTCGAGAACCAGATTAACATTGTGCTTATTGATAAAACACACATTAATGTCGGAAGAAGAAGAAGCTCCAAACATGCAGACTATGGTTCCGATCATTGCTTGGTAAGAACAAAATTCGACCAACGATTGAACCAAAGATCCACAGGACTAAGGGAGATGAAGACAATAAGGTATGGATTAGAAAGATTAAAATAGGCTGAAACTTAAGCCAACCTATTTAAAGAGCGAAAATGCATTGAAAGATGTAGGCCATAAGTAATTGGAGTATAGGAAAGACATTAGACCAAGAAATGATTCACAGAATACCGAAAAGCTGTGGAAGGGAGAAGAAAGTTAACACTTTATCGACCGGTCGTGGTTGAGGCTGCCTCTATGTAGAACCGCCTTAGTCCTGTCAACAAAAGAGTAAACCTCACTGGATGAAACCCATCGATACCTGAAAGCCTATTAAAATTAAAAGGTAAGCGGCTGAAAAGCGAAGGCAGTCGAAAAGCCGATTAATAGGCTATCGGTCGATAAGTGTCGGGAGGCGATAAATCGATAAATACATTATCTGTCAATAAGCGTTGGCATGCGATAAGACGATTAATAGGTTATCTGTCGATAAGCGTTGGCAGGCGATAAAGCGATTAATAGCCTATCGGTCGATAAATGTTGACAGTACAAAAGCCGATTAATAGGCTATCGGTCGATAAGTGTCGGGAGGCGATAAATCGATAAATAAATGTATTTATTTGTATGTAGATAATGATCTGTCGATAAGCGTTGGCATGCGATAAGGCGATTAATAGGTTATCTGTCGATAAGCGTTGGCAGGCGATAAAGCGATTTATAGGTTATCTGTCGATAAGCGTTGGCAGGCGATAAAGAGATTAATAGGTTATCGGTCGATAAGAGTTGACAGTACAAAAGCCGATTAATAGGTTATCGGTCGATAAGCGTTTTCAGTCGAAAAGCCGAGTAATAGGTTATCGGTCGATAAGCGTTGACATTCGAAAAGCCGATTAATAGGTTATCGGTCGATAAACGTTGACAGTCAAAAAGCCGAGTAATAGGTTATCAATCAAACAGCGTTGACAGTCCAAAAGCCGATTAATAGGTTATCGGTCGATAAGCGTTTTCAGTCGAAAAGCCGAGTAATAGGTTATCGGTCGATAAGCGTTGACAGTCGAAAAGCCGATTAATAGGTTATCGGTCGATAAGAGTTGACAGTCCCCAAAAGCCGATTAATAGGTTATCGGTCGATAAGCGTTGGAAATCGAAATAGCCGATTAATAGGCTATCGGTCGATAAGCGTTGACATTCGAAAAGCCGATTAATAGGTTATCGGTCGATAAACGTTGACAGTCAAAAAGCCGAGTAATAGGTTATCAATCAAACAGCGTTGACAGTCCAAAAGCCGATTAATAGGTTATCGGTCGATAAGCGTTTTCAGTCGAAAAGCCGAGTAATAGGTTATCGGTCGATAAGCGTTGGCAGACGATAAGGCGATTAATACGCAAGTAGCCGATAAGCGTTGACAGTCGAAAGGCCGATTATTAGATTATCGGTCAATAAGCATTGGCAGGCGATAAGGCGATTAATAGGTTATCGGTCGATAAGCGTTTTCAGTCGAAAAGCCGAGTATAGGTTATCGGTCGAATAAGAGATTGACAGTCCTAAAGCCGATTAATAGGTTATCGGTCGATAAGAAAGTTTGACAGTCCAAAAGCCGATTAATAGGTTATCGGTCGATAAGCGTTTTCAGTCGAAAAGCCGAGTAATAGGTTATCGGTCGATAAGCGTTGACATTCGAAAAGCCGATTAATAGGTTATCGGTCGATAAACGTTGACAGTCAAAAAGCCGAGTAATAGGTTATCAATCAAACAGCGTTGACAGTCCAAAAGCCGATTAATAGGTTATCGGTCGATAAGCGTTTTCAGTCGAAAAGCCGAGTAATAGGTTATCGGTCGATAAGCGTTGACATTCGAAAAGCCGATTAATAGGTTATCGGTCGATAAGAGTTGACAGTCCAAAAGCCGATTAATAGGTTATCGGTCGATAAGCGTTTTCAGTCGAAAAGCCGAGTAATAGGTTATCGGTCGATAAGCGTTGACATTCGAAAAGCCGATTAATAGGTTATCGGTCGATAAACGTTGACAGTCAAAAAGCCGAGTAATAGGTTATCAATCAAACAGCGTTGACAGCCCAAAAGCCGATTAATAGGTTATCGGTCGATAAGCGTTTTCAGTCGAAAAGCCAAGTAATAGGTTATCGGTCGATAAGAGTTGACAGTCCAAAAGCCGATTAATAGGTTATCGGTCGATAAGCGTTTTCAGTCGAAAAGCCGATTAATAGGTTATCGGTCGATAAACGTTGACAGTCAAAAAGCCGAGTAATAGGTTATCAATCAAACAGCGTTGACAGTCCAAAAGCCGATTAATAGGTTATCGGTCGATAAGCGTTTTCAGTCGAAAAGCCGAGTAATAGGTTATCGGTCGATAAGCGTTGACATTCGAAAAGCCGATTAATAGGTTATCGGTCGATAAGAGTTGACAGTCCAAAAGCCGATTAATAGGTTATCGGTCGATAAGAGTTGACAGTCCAAAAGCCGATTAATAGGTTATCGGTCGATAAGCGTTTTCAGTCGAAAAGCCGAGTAATAGGTTATCGGTCGATAAGCGTTGACATTCGAAAAGCCGATTAATAGGTTATCGGTCGATAAACGTTGACAGTCAAAAAGCCGAGTAATAGGTTATCAATCAAACAGCGTTGACAGTCCAAAAGCCGATTAATAGGTTATCGGTCGATAAGCGTTTTCAGTCGAAAAGCCGAGTAATAGGTTATCGGTCGATAAGAGTTGACAGTCCAAAAGCCGATTAATAGGTTATCGGTCGATAAGCGTTTTCAGTCGAAAAGCCGAGTAATAGGTTATCGGTCGATAAGCGTTGACAGTCAAAAAGCCGAGTAATAGGTTATCAATCAAACAGCGTTGACAGTCCAAAAGCCGATTAATAGGTTATCGGTCGATAAGCGTTTTCAGTCAAAAAGCCGAGTAATAGGTTATCGGTCGATAAGAGTTGACAGTCCTAAAGCCGAGTAATAGGTTATCGGTCGATAAGAGTTGACAGTCCAAAAGCCGATTAATAGGTTATCGGTCGATAAGCGTTTTCAGTCGAAAAGCCGAGTAATAGGTTATCGGTCGATAAGCGTTGACATTCGAAAAGCCGATTAATAGGTTATCGGTCGATAAACGTTGACAGTCAAAAAGCCGAGTAATAGGTTATCTATCTTACTGCGGTGTCAGGCCAAAAGCCGATTAATAGGTTATCGGTCGATAAGCGTTTTCAGTCGAAAAGCCAAGTAATAGGTTATCGGTCGATAAGCGTTGACATTCGAAAAGCCGATTAATAGGTTATCGGTCGATAAGAGTTGACAGTCGCAAAAGCCGATTAATAGGTTAATCGGGTCGATAAGCGTTTTCAGTCGAAAAGCCGATTAATAGGTTATCGGTCGATAAGCGTTGACATTCGAAAAGCCGATTAATAGGTTATCGGTCGATAAACGTTGACAGTCAAAAAGCCGAGTAATAGGTTATCAATCAAACAGCGTTGACAGCCCAAAAGCCGATTAATAGGTTATCGGTCGATAAGCGTTTTCAGTCGAAAAGCCAAGTAATAGGTTATCGGTCGATAAGAGTTGACAGTCCAAAAGCCGATTAATAGGTTATCGGTCGATAAGCGTTTTCAGTCGAAAAGCCGAGTAATAGGTTATCGGTCGATAAGCGTTGACATTCGAAAAGCCGATTAATAGGTTATCGGTCGATAAGCGTTTTCAGTCGAAAAGCCGAGTAATAGGTTATCGGTCGATAAGCGTTTTCAGTCGAAAAGCCGAGTAATAGGTTATCGGTCGATAAGAGTTGACAGTCCTAAAGCCGATTAATAGGTTATCGGTCGATAAGAGTTGACAGTCCAAAAGCCGATTAATAGGTTATCGGTCGATAAGCGTGGGCAGGCGATAAAGTAATTATTAGACTATGGGACGATAAGCGTTGACAGCCGAAAAATCGGTTATAGGTCGATAATGTGTTAATGATCCTCAGGCTGAGCGGGTACGAAAGAAATCTACTGATAAATACGAGCCTCCTCATACAGAAGTTTATAACATGCAAAGGGAGAATTTCTGTCTCAGCGACTCGATTTATTAATGTACTATTGGATGAGTTGTAAACCGTGTGATACCTTATAATTATGTATCTAATTAAAAGAAAAAGTGAAAAGTCCGTCACGCAGCGGCTGCGCAAACTAAGCAAATTTCCGACTCGAAGGTTTACAATAGATAAATATACATACAGGTAGTGCTGTAATTTGTAATGAATCAGAATCAGTTTCAAATTTTAGTATTCCAAGAACAAAAGAAGGGTTGGGAGGGGGGGGGGGTCAAAATACCGTATTTACATATATCTCACAAAGTAAAAATTCAATGACATAATTAAAATAATATTAAATAATGTTTGGTGTTTAAACTTGTAATTAAGTGGTTCATAATGTAACAGCTTATTGTTAATATGACATGAGCACAAGGGGGGGGGGTTGTTGAAGGATCAAAGCTGAAAAATGCAAGTGTCTCGGTTAATTGTCAAGGTAGATCAAAGAAGCCGACAGAAAGTTCTAGCTCCTTATAGACTCGTCTAGCCCAGCGTCGGAGGAACCAGACAATTCTCCTTTGATGTATGTCGACAACCTATATAAGAACGGCCAGCCGCTAGCAGTCAGTTTTATTCTCCCCTGTCTTGATGTTCACATCAGTGCTACAGTGCGACTTAGTGACGTGCGGTAAAGTGTTTTTATAAGAAGGACAGTGTTATGCCGTGACTGTAAGTAACAGTTTAGAGCCGTGTTTAAGACAGTGCAGTGCCGCGACGTAAAGGACAGTGCAGTGCCGCGAAGTAAAGGACAGTGCAGTGCCGTCTTTCTGTGAATTTCAGTGACCGTGAGTGAATTATTGGACTGTGTAATCTGAAGAACAGTGACCGTAGCAGTGTATACTGTGAGTAGTAATTAAGAATAATTACCAAGTGTATTGTGCATTGTGAAATAAATTGTGCAGTGATAAAGACTGTGAAACTTGCAAGTATTTAATTTTGCAATCCAAGAGAACTCTTATTAAAACGTTTATTACTGGTTTTGGTAATAAAACGTAACAATAAATATATATATATATATATATTCCATAGACTACAACGGCTCACTTATAATTGCATATATGTCAAAAATCACACCATGAGTACGATCTCAATAGCTGGTTTCCCTTAAGAAAAATCTGCTAAAATAAACAACCAATGTTAAGGAGGATGAAGTGCTGGGGACACGGAGAGAGCACTACTACCAGTGACTGAATAGAGAATAACATCATTTGACACGTAAATACCTTGATAACATTAAATTCAAAATTAAAATCCCCTGGAACAAAATAATTCATTTCTTGTAATTGTAAAAGATGAAAATTAATAAGAATTTCCAATTGTTTAACGCCATTAATAAATATATTAATTCCTTATATAATTCATCCCTTTTTGGGAACAATGAATACGGCTTATAATATAGCGATGTAAATGGTGGAAGCTAGGATTAAGGCGGGAGAAAGAGCTCATTCTGCCGCCAAAACTAATCTTATTTACTGCTATTGTACCGGCTGGCCGAATGGTGAAGGGTGCTCATTGTCTGCTTTGTTAGCAAGGTCGAGTCGCCTCCTTTCCCTTTATTTTGGCTTACGTTTTATTATACTCCTCTTGACTATATTTGCCATAATAATTTTCAGTTTTCTTTCGTTGTAGGAGTCAAAGTTTTTTTTTGTGTGGGTGTGTGTGTGGGTTGACATATTTACGAGCATAAGAAGGTAGGAAGTTGATGGTCGTTTCGTTTAGCAAACTTGGAATACTTTATTCATAATAATTATATCTTTCATGGTGCTTATACGGTCTTAAAATTTACCATAGACTGTATGCCCTATTGCACGTCATTTAAACATTCTTTGCTTTCTAGTGCTAAAGTTCTTGAAGGACCTGGGCGATTACCTATTAACATTTCCAGTCCCCACATATCAACCAAACTTAAAGCTACTATTGCCAAGCTGTAGTTTTCCACTAGGTTTTTATTATTCTATTATAGCCTTAAAGGAATTTGCTCTGACCATTATACTGAGTACGCTTACGGCCCTCGACTACATGCAATGCAACATTCGTTTCTTCATACGGACAGACATTAATAAACTTCAATAAGATTCCGGTAAATAATAGCAAAGAAAAAAAAAATCCGTCACGCAAGGGGTCTGCGTAAACTAAGCAGGACTTCCCACGTGAAGTTTCACAGTCGAGAAATCTGCCCAATAACAAGTGTTGATGTAATGTATCTCTAAAACCAATTCACGAGGGACGAATAGATTTACGGAAACGTCCGCCAGAGCTCACGCAACAAGGAATGTCCCCGAACATAGCCGACTCCTGCCGACCCCCCCCGAGACCCCCACCGCACAGAATACAAATGCAAATATCTTCGGTTAATATTACAAGAATAGAGATCACATAAGTGTATATAACAAATTTATATATGCAAAATTTAAATTTTCAATAAGATTGGTTCTCTTTACAATTTTTCGAATCCGATTGCATAAAAACGGAGAATTATTTTGAATTTTCGAAAAACCTCCCCCTCCCTCTGGTACGATTATCAGCCATTAACTAAGGTGATCTGTCTTTTTACAATTAACGTTTAAATATCGAGTTTCGTAAACGATCAAACAAAAATTGCTACCGAGCTAGAGCGTTAACAGACAAATAGATTTATTATATATCTCTACTATAAATATATTATATACATTTGTTCTCTATATTGAATATTAATCATTTGTCATTCCTTCCTATAGTAACCCTATAAGTGGGCGGATAACGGACGAATGAGCCAAAAGCTAGCTCGGCCATTTCCGTAACTGATCGGCACTCGTATGGAGATTTCTCTATTGTATAACTTTATGTGAGAAATCTGCTTAGTTTACGCAGCCCCTCCGTGACGGACTTTTATTCCATTGCAGCCCTCTTGGACTCAGCCTTTAAAGTTGGTCTGACCATTATACTGAGCACGTTCTTGACGACATGCATGTAACATTCGTTTGTAAATAAATAAATTCAATAAGATTCTGGTAATAATAGTAAAAAAAAAATGATTGAAAGACATTCAATTTTAGCAGATTTCTCTTAAGGTTGTTCACAGAACCCGATTTTCGAAAAATTTCTTCAAATGTCCATCCTACTTAGTAAATGACGAAAATGAGGTCCTTTCAAAATTGTTCATACACACACACACACACACACACACACACATATATATATATCTATACAAATATGTGCGTGTGTGTATGTACAATTTTTTATTTTTGAAATAAATATATTTATATTTTTCTATTACCGCTCTAACTGTCGCAATGTTTGTTTTGTTCGTTACGAAACTAGAACTGGGGGAGTTGGGGTTAGAGGGGAGGAATTTCTTAATATCTCCGTTATTATGCGTCGGATCGAAACATTGTATTGAACCAATCTTACTGCAAATGAAATGTTCTATAATTATTGTTATGCACAGTTTTTCATTATCTTTAATACTAACGTAGATATTTGCGTTTTTGTAGTTTTCGGCCTTCAGCAAACCCCCACTCTTACTCATGCCATATCTACAATAAGCTGTTATATAAGCCTAAATAACACATATTGTTATCATTGAACTTTTAGGTTATGAGATAAATGCAAATACGTGACTCAAGTGGGAAATCTGCTTAGTTAACGTAGCCCCCGCGTGACGGTCTTTTTTTACTCTTGAAGAGTGTCCGGCTCTTTGAAGTTGAAGATATTTTAATTTATTTAGTAATGGGGGAAAAATATTTCGCACAAGGAAATTTCCACTTAATCATGGCCAGCAAATGTCATTTAATTACTATTGTGCTCTATCTTGTGTAGGAACATTTGAGTAAACACCTTAACATTTATTGTTTTACAATAAATACTAGAATATTTCGCTGCTGATTATACAGATTTCGTGTATAAAGAGACACGGTTTTTCCTCTAGAATAATTCATCAGTAGCAGATTGATTCAAAATGAAAGCCGTTTTTGCTCGTAAGAATTGTTATTCTGTATATATTTTATTTAATAAGATAAACCCTTAGCACATGATAGAACGGATTATATTAATTGTCATTCAAATTACTGTATTAAAATTTCAATTCATTTTCGTTTGGTAAATTCATTCATTCGGTAACAAGTAAAGTATTAATTAAATTATTTCTGAAAGTATTAGTAGTAAATATTATAACTAAGTACTAATGTTACGACTTTGTTAAATTATTGCCCTTTACTAGCTTAAGTTAAATGAATGTTATACATTACTTAGAATTTCAATGTGCCTAGATTATCTGCTAAGGTTCCTGCCTTCTTCTTTTAATTATGACAAATAGTTTATATCCATATCTCTACAGATCAAGGGCAGTGAACTATGAACTATTCATTGCATATTTTAATCCAGGATCAGAAAATATGGGTCTAAAAGAAAATTATAGCTATTTGAGAATTGAATTCAGTATTTCAAATATCTTCATTTTTTGTGCAAAATATCCTTTCAAATATGTGGTGGTTTTAGGGTTTTATTTAATGATAACCAACTATTGAGATTGTATTCATGGTGCGATTGTTGACAACATTTTTTATTATGCTTGTATGTTTATTGGCATCGAGCCCAAAGAAAAATTATAATAGATATTATTAGGTCAGATTCAAATGAACAACGCTTCATCTATACTTGGACTTTGCTTCAATTCATGCCTTATAAATTTAACTCTCATAATAAAGAAGATAGATAATTGCTTTTGTTTTTGTTTGTTTGGAGTGATTAACAAACCCACGCACTTACTTATTTAACATTACCATAAGCCGATATATTTTGGAACTTCAAATTTCAAGCCTAAATGCGAAATTTAGTTATCAGCGGAGTAATGAAGAGGAATACCAGTGAAATAAAAATGAATTCTATTTAATACCTGTATCAATTTTAGTAAAACCCCGACACGTTACTGTGCACGAGCATTGTCTTTTATCCAGATTTTGTTCATGACCTGCACGAATTTTAAGTCATGTTTTCAGTCTTCTTACGATGGCGGAAAGAGATGGCTTCAAGTTTGTCATTTTTGCTTGTAGTTTGTATGATTGAATAATGCAGTGATCGGAACCTTTCAAAGAAATTTTCATTTTAATTTCTCATATTTGAAATTGTCATTATTCAGTAAAGAAATTATCTATTAATATGGTTACATAATACTTCTTCATATATATATATATATATATATATATATATAATATATACTAATGTAAAAAGAATGTCATAATACTTGCCAAAGTGAACTTATTTCTAACCATTCTTCCCTTCTGTCTTCCTTTCTTAATTTTTTTTTATGAAAACCTTATTATTATTATTTATTTATTAACGTCCACTTTTTGCAACTTAGGCTAATCGGGACGGGTTATCTACAGGTTACCACCCTTTTCTAGCCAGGGTGGGATTTTAGGCGAAAACCTTATAATATTCCCTATTTATATTGAATATTTTTGTCTTTCCGTTTTGTCATTGTTTTTCATTCATACAATCACACTTTCTCATTCCCACACATACATATGCATGTATGAAATATTAACCTAGGTCTTTCCTCATTCCCCATTTTCGGCAATTCGCCGCCCTGAACCCCAATAACGACCAATGTTCCTGTAGTGTATATGTATATAGTGAGGATTTCAGCTATCTGCTCCAGAAGCCCGAGAATAAATAAGAGGACAAATACTATAAACGGCGTGGGCGGTGTCATACTTTCAGAAACGTGGAAAGCCACACTAAAATAAAATAAAACTCCAAAACATATGATTAATTGAAGTAGCCATTCATATCAAATTTATGCCTGACGAAGATGGACGCATTTCCATAGAAAATTTGCAGAACAAAAATTCCAACCGCTGGAGCAGATAGCCGAAATCCTCACAATGACGATACTTCCTAGCGATGCAGCCTCAAAAATAGAATATATATATATATACCTTAAATTAAAATTCTTTTATCATTTATAAATAATGCTAATATATACGAAATTCCAGTTGTTGTCCTGGCTGCAGTCATTGCAGTAACACATGCTGGCCCAGTCGATTTACTTAAAGGAATTACCTCAGGTGCCATCAACGGAGCGGAGAAAGCAGTCAATAAAGCTATTAACTCTGGGATCAAAGGTAAAACCAACTTTAAACTTTATTAGAATATTTTAATAACTAATAGTTTGATTATGACTAATAGATGACTTTACTGTCCTCAGCTACTGAAAAGATTATTGCAAAATCCGAGCCAGATTCTAATTCAGCAAAAAACGCGAAGAAAGTGCAAGATCTGCTCGGCTGGGCGGCATTTGACTCCGATCGCATTTTCCATCAAGTCAAAGAAATAAATAAGAATATGTTCAACAGGAAGCAAGAAGAATGAGCTGCTGTCGCAGATGAAGTAATAACTGCATGGCGACTGAGATTGAGTTCAGGAAATATCATGAATTGTAAAATCAATAAAGAGTAAACATTCAAAACATACATTTGTTAACAGTTTCACATCTTTCGACAACCTCAAACGTTTAAGATATACTTTACCAGATTTTTCAGTGAATGTAAATTAACTGCACGTACATAAAAAGGGAATATGTTAGCAACTTCACAGAAATTATCAGAAGTTAGAAGCTGAGTTGTGGTGTACTCATATGATTGTATTGTCTTCTGTAAATGGAACCATTTTCATAATTGCATTATTCTTCTACTTAATATTAACCAAACCGCATCTCTTATAGAAACCAATATTTTCCTGATTTTCTTCGAGGCTACTCGATGCTTACTTAGAAGAAAGAATACTTAGTATGTCATTATTTATTCTTTCATTTGTGTTATTTTTATTTAATGGGAGTTTAATCAACGAAGGATTCTTGAATTGTTTAATAAAACTACTTTTTAAGAGAGCTTAGTTTGGTCTTCTCTCAATTTTAAATATTTGGTTAATTGGGATTTTTAGTACTGTTACTTTTTGATATTATAATTGGAGTAAGCGCGTAATCTAAATTGTACAAATATTCTACTTTGATAGGTGAATCCATGTTTTTGCATAATATGTTCGGAGAAGGACATATTCTTATTAATAGGCACATAAATGGTGATGTTGTGATTCTTACTCTTTATCGATGGTGCCATCACTTCTTGAACAGGTCATTACAGAGAAATCGATCACCATGATCATTAATGCCTTGGTGGTGATAGTGAACAAAAACTAAAGTTTGTAAGTACTGTTGTATTTATTATTTATAAAAATAATAAACGTTGAATATTAGGGCTCTTTTGGTTTGAAAAATTAAATACACAAACTTAGGGTTTCTATCACTGCAAAATTTATTTGACGACGCCACTATACACATGGTAAATTATTCTTCTCCACCAATCACAATATGCTCTGATTGCTTCGTTTCTTATTTCACAGTACAATATCTCACGACCACTGATGTTCACAAAACACAGCACTGCACTGATCTTCACCACTAGTGCCTACTTTTAAATAGTGTGACCCATCTGTCCACTGGAGTCAACAATATTAGGTTCTCCTCGGCTAACTCGGAGTGTACCTCAAGTTTACTATGCAAAAACTCTGATCGAGATTCCGACTTGGGGTGGCTAATGATTTCTGAGGTTTAGACATATATATATGTAGAATTGACTCGTAAGTTGTATTATATATCCGTGAATTTTCATGTTCTCCCCATCGTAGATAACACTAAATTTGAAAGTGGTTTATATTTCATCTGCTTTAATTATTATTTAGCTTTTTTTTTTTTTTTTAGAGGAAAGCTAGAGGAACGGATAAATCTTGAACGTGGGAGCCTCGCAACCGCCACAGCTAAATAAAATATATGCACCTGGTAATGAACCTTACAGATTTAAAACTGCGGGAAAGACACACCAAGACACAGCTGGTAAATACAATCACATTACAAATGAGAATGAAGATAAACTATCTAATGAGATCGGACTACTGAACCATGGTTAAGGAAATCAAGTGAACGCCCAGGGCATGGCGAACAGGGCATTCCTTGTTTGTGGGTTAAATGGTCTGTGAACATATTGCTTTCCAGTGTTTGCTGAGACCCTTACCAAAGATCGCTCCTTCAATTACCACCTCATGTATGCAGACAGCGCACAATAAGAACTGATTAAGTCTGTGACGCAGGCACGTCGCAAACTGCGCAAGTTCCCTCTATAAAGGAATGGGACACAGATAGAGAGCCGTTTTAGATTGTGTTCTCTAATCTGTTAGTAAGTGTCCTATGTATGTGTGTGTCTATGTGACTTGAAATCTCAATGTAACATGAGATGTTTAATATGTAATGACATTAAGTGTAAATCGCATGAGTAGGAATTGGGGGTTTACTGTACGCAAAAATCGCAAGCTCATAGATGTTGAGTTAGGTGTCGTGCTTGAGAAGAAATCTTTGACAGCAACTGACGTCAGATGGCCTTTAAATTCAGGTGATTACTACTTTCTCTATAATTATGTGGAAAGGACTTTAAATTTGTATTATGATCTTCTTTTGGATCTGGAGTACAATTTTTTTCCTTTATTAACTTTTATTTTATGTGTTTCTTTATTTATTTTACTTAAGTTCTGAAATTTAGGTTTAATTTTCTTGGAGATGACATTTACTTACTTGTAATGTAATCTGTAACTCTTTACTTATATATAATAGATCATTTTCATTCAAGCTGTTGGGCTGCTTCAAGCTTGTGCTATTGTTTTGTTGTAAAAATTAAAAATGAAATAAAGTTTAACGTTCAATTAGATATTGTCTTTGGGGACAATCAAATAATTACTCCAGCGGCCACAATTCTTCGCTAACTCATTTTAGACATCGTCTAAAGCCATTATTATTTAATCCTTCTTTTATGAGTACCCTTTATAAGCAAGCTTTTAAATTTAAGGAGAAATATATAACACTATCGCTTGATGTGAATATCACAAAAGTTTAAATGGAGTTAATTCAAGACTATTAAAAACAATTCCAATAACTCTTTGAACGTTTGAATTAATTTAAAAAGTTCAAGTTTTACATTAAATCTTTAAATTCTTCATTTGATAAAGACGAATTTAAACGTTTTCAAATTTCGTTCACTAAAATAATAGTTAATAGACATGTTAGAACCGACCAATAGGTATTTGATGACATTTTTCAAAAGTGTGAGAACGCCAAAATATTTTAATTCCGTCATTGAAAATTTGCCATCAAATATCTTAATGAGCTGTATTTAAAAAATGGCTCTTTGCCGAACAATGCATTTAAGATGGAGCGCAAAATCATCAATTTACAATTTTTACAATTTATTTATTAATGGACACCACATCGAAGGTGATTTGCCCTTTCAAAAGTAATAACAGGTAACAAAAACAATAAATCATAAATCATCATAAATCATCAATTTATTTATAAATAAAATAAAATATATTATTCATATTTTAAGGGAAGTATCATATATTCAAAAAAAAAATTATCTTAGATTAATCGATTTTAAATTATAATCTATTAGTAGTCAGCTGACTTAACCTACCTCGAGAAACTCTCAGTATCAACTACCTCCTCTGTGAGGACAGCCGCAACGAATGTAAAAGGGAAACAAGCACTTCATAAATATAGGTAGCAATTTACGATTAGATTTAATAAATATATCATACATGTAGGCACCTACTAAACAATATACAGCAAACGAATTATTAAGAAGTGTGTTAAATTAATGTTACTTATAAATTTTTTATATTTTTTTAAAAGGAATAGCCCCAGAAGAGGTGGTGAATTAGCCACGAAACATGTAGGGCAGTTTCCACAAAGTTTGCACCGACAAAAATGTGTTTTATTGGAGAACCTTGCCATAAAATATGAAGAATATATAAATAATATTGGGCCCAGAATAAGAAGAAAAATAAAATATGAAAATAATGTTTTTATTTCAAATTAGTACTCCAAAAAGTGTACATGATCAACCAATCTTGAACACCTAAGAATTAATAAAATAGCTTTACCAGCGAAGGTGCCATGTCAATATGACCCGCACATGCTGTCCAATTAATGATTATGTATTGTCTTTTATCGAAACAATTGTGCAAATTAGTTAATATTTAGTGTTTCATGGTAAAAAAATATCATTTCGTGGTTTATTCATTTGATTTCGTTTATAAAGAGCCACAGCTCTTACTCCGTAGAACTATTCTTCCATATCCTGGGAAACATGAAGGCTGTAATTGCTCGTAAGAACTTTTATTATCATTATTAATTTATTTGAAAAAATTATATTTATTAAAAAAACACATAAAACAAACAGATAAAATTAAATTTAGAAGTGATAGCTTAGGGTTCTTATATACCTTAAGTCGTGGATGCAACCTATCAGTAAATTTCCTATTGGATTTACAATTTTAATTATTTCAATATTTTCGATCAAATTAGCTCATACCAATGGACGCTTATAATTTTGGAGTTAGGTAAACGGAAGTCGAAATTTAAACACTTCGAAGGAGTTAGGAAATGCTTGTAGGTTTCTGAGCGTATACACGCTATCCTTAAAGAGGATTGCATGGAAGATCAAAAAGTCCGTCTGGCAGGGGCTGCGTAAAGTAAGCAGATTTCTCACTTATGTCCCATATTTGCATTTATCTCATGATGTAAAAGTTCAATGAGAACAATATTTTACTGATTTAGTTTACTGATAGCCGAAAACTAAAAAAACACAAATATCTCGGTTAATATTATTATTATTTATTAATGCCCACTTTTTACAACTCAGGCTAATTGGGACGGGTTATCTACAGGTTACCACCCTTTTCTAGCCAGGGTGGGATTTTAGGATGTTATTTAATGAATTCGTCACTAAATAATTTCCTTTGCCCAGGCGAGAATCGAACTCGCCACTCTAGGTTTGCATTTGAGATAATGGTCAAAGCTTTAACTCGCATGGCTATCCTGAGCCCCCCCCCTCCCAGTTAATATTAAAGATAAGGTAAATACCAAATATTGTTTTCATTGAACTTTACTGTTAATATTGTTAAGTTTTTATTACAAAATCATTAATAAACGTTGTTTATAAGAGTTCTTTTGGATTGCAAAATTAAACACAGACAAGCTTTACAGTTTTTATCACTGAACAATTTATTTACAGTACACTACACACTTGGTTAACTGCTCTTAATTGCTACTCACAGAATGCGCTGATAGCGTCACTGTTCTTGTTATTACACAGTCCAATAATTCACTCACGGTCACCGAAGTTCACAAAAAGACGGCACTGCGCTGTCCTTTAACGTGGCACTAAACTGTTACTTACAGTCACGGCACAACACTGTTCTTCACCTAAAACCACTTTACCGCACTGCACTAAGTCGCACTGTAGCACTGAACGCACATATGAGCACTTGAGAACAAAACTAAAACTGACTAGGGTCGGCCAGGGTGTCTTATATAGATTGGCGGCAAAACATCAAAGGGGAGGCCCAGACCCTTCCAGAACAGGACTCGAACGAACTCGATCCTCTTTTGGCTTCTTTGATCCACCTCGCACTTCCCAAATACATGACTATCTCTGTTTAATTTTTCATGTATTTAATTTTCGTAACACTATTAAAGATAAGGCAATGTTAAATGAAAACAATATTTGGTATTTAGCCTTGTAATGAAGTGGTTCATGCTTTAACAGCTTATTATTAATATGTCACTAGTAGAAGTGGGGGTTTACTGAGAGCGTAAAACTAAAACATCCAAATATCTCGGTTAATACTCATTGTACGGAAAATATGTATAGATTATTATGTATTGTAAATATTATTTTCATTAAGATTGATTCTATACAATGTTTTTATCCGATGTACAGCAACGGAGATATTTCGAATTTTAAAAACTCCTCCCATATAACCCCCCCCCCCCACTGTTCCGATTTCACCCGTTAAGGAACTTAATTTTTATTTTTAAATAAAACGTTTAAATATGAAGTTTGGTAACGATCAAGCAAAAATTGCGACCACTAGAGCGTTAACATACATGTATATATAATTTTGAACGGACCTCATTTTCGTCATCTCCTGGGTAGGATCAATGGGCATTTGAAGAAAATTTTCGAAAATCGCGTCATGAGTACGACCTCAATAGCTGATTTCTCTTAAAGGAAATCTTCTAAAACCAAATCGAAAATGTCAATTCTAATCCATTTAGAAAGAGCTGATTTTTTTTTTTTCCATCTCCGAGGTTCTCTCCGTTTCTCTGTAAATATCGTAGAGTAACAATGATTGATTACTATCCTACTTTTTCGTAATAGATAAATTACTTAAAATGTTTCAAATTTACAGTTGTCGTTCTGGCAGCATTGGCTGCAGGAACTGAAGCTGGATTCGTAGATGTACTCCATAAGGCATCATCAGGTGCCATCAACGGTGCTGAAAAAGCAGTGAACGCAGCCATCAATGTTGGCATTAAAGGTACAATATATTCAATGTTTCGTTTTGACAGAGTATCTTTACCAATAATAACTAATAAATTACATTATGTTACTTATAAATACTAATAAATTATATTACTTCCCTCAGCTACTGAGAGAGTAATTGCAAGTGCCAAGCCTGGATCTGATTTACAAAAGGCCGCCAAATCCGTACAAGATCTTCTCGGATGGGTAGCCTTTGACACGGGCCGCATCTTTTATCAAGCCAAACAAATAAATGAAAACATCTTCAAAAAACATCAAGATGAAGAATAAGCTTTAATTTACCAAGAAGGAAAACAGTGAGGGAAACAATGTTCTTCATAGTATGTCAATATTTTCATTACAAATACCTTTTAAATTTACTATACGAATATATATATATATATATATATATATATATATATATATATATAAATGAATATATTTTAACTTTCAAACACTGGTAAATGTTAATTGAGTTCAAACTGAAATTAATATTGTACAAATCTTTATAGGTGGAAATATTCTTTTATTTTCAATTCTTTGTATCATTGTCTAATAAAAACATGCTTAATACATCATTTGTTTAATTCTTATTTACCAAACTACATTGAATACGGATTTTCCGTGCTCTTATCGTATTATTATAAAAATCATCCAGATTAAACTAGTCGGTAGGTTAAAAAAAAGAAGGAAATAAAACGAAAAACTGTTAGCCTTAATCATATCCCGATCCAACTTTCTTTTAATAGCGGATTAAAAGTATCTGTAAGTAGAATTTTGGATTGTCTAAGTTGTATTCTGTATGGGTTCTATTTTCTATAGTTGTTTTTTTTATAATTTAATTTTCTTTTTATGAAAGAGAAAAAATATTCTCACCAACAGGAATTTAAGCCCTGATTTCCTAGTATATCAAGAGGTGTACTCCACCAATCAAGCCGCGGGGACGGTTGGAAACTAGCATGATAAAAGTTTTCCCTTATAGCTTAACTCCCCACAGACATCCTTTTTGATCCCATTGATCCTTCAGACCACAGAGAGAACACTTAATCTCAATTTATGAATAAAATTATGATAGTTCTAGAAACCATATTTTATTATAGAACTTCTTTTAATGATGGAAATAATCGTCCGTAAATAATTGGAAATTTAAATATATCTCATATGAAATTACAAAAGGCGTTGCTCGAAATGAAATTCAAAGCAATCTACGCCATAAACTCTTGAAGATGTAAATATGATTTTTATTGAATTTTATTATATTAGCTAATTCTTCTCGGGGAATAAACTGTGATGGTAACCCTGGTAAAAGGTCGTTTTTATGACCATGCTTGAGAAAAACATTGTTCAAATCTGTATATACCTACATTAGTGTATGGAAGTCATACATTTTATTTTAAATATATTTCTATTTTTTTTATCTTTATCGATATTCAAATATCATATATATTTGTATAAACGGAATAATTAAATGAACGTTTATGAAATATTTAATGCTAAAAATGGAAAAAGTTGTCATTGTCGCTTATAATAAATTTTAATTCAACTCAGGATAGTTAGGACAGGTTTTCTACAGGTTACCGCCATTTTCTAGCCAATGTGAGACTAAGGTTCTTCGCTAAATAAGTTCCGATTTCACGACTCTGGGTTATCAAGTGAGATTATGACCAACGCCCTAACTCAAATGGCTAAACCCACTTACAATATAAACACTTTATGTATATGTTTTTTAAATGCATTTCATTAATAAGAAAAAAATTTAAATAGGTTTTTTGTTAACCTAATATCTAAAACATCAGTAGACTAAAAAATGATATAGAGGCTGCAATACTATCTTGTACTTCTATTAAATTTAATAAACAAATTTTTTGCTACACAATATTTCGTTTCAATGAATGAGATTAAAACATTTTATAGACCAAAATCTATAGATATAATAGAGATGATAAACAACAAAGATATTTAAAGCTATACAAAAGATCATTAGGTCTCAGAACACCCTTTAATTTTAAACTTATGTATATAACAGAGAGGGCGAAAAGATTGCTTCAAAAGAATAGTGTTGTGATTTTTTTTTATCGCCATCAATAATTTTATTTGTCTCAGTAAGGATAAAGTGGAAAAAAATGTTTTGTCGAAGTTTTCTTTATTTCTGATAGGCACCGAGACATTTCAGTCCTAAATATGAAATTCCAACATCCTTACTGACCTCACATCGAAACTAGTCGAAATGGGTTCAAATCAGGGATGGTCAAATGATTCCGTTGAAATCATATCATATATTTGTGTATTGAAGTTCGTTAACTAGCAAATGTGGTTAAGAAGAATTATAGAGGGAAGATGTGCCTCAAAATTTCTAATTTTTCACTTTGTATAAAACCTTTCTTCTTTATCATAATTTTATTTTCACATTGTCCTAAAACACGTTTGGACCTAACTCGTTGCAATCAAAGCATTTACGATTCGGTTTCTTGACTCATTTGAGATAGCTCTAGTATGGGACTGCAAAGTCCATATAGTTTGTATTTTTGTAAAGGCTTAAATAATGACTTTTGTTCGCCTAGTTATAAAATTGATGGCGTTACAATGATATTATGACTTAGTGTTCAGTGGAATTTGAGTAAGCAGGGGGCAACTTCCGAACATTCTCAGAGTTTAATCTTATATTCAATGAAGATTTACTATGAGGTATTAGTGAAAATCCAAAGAGATAGGTGATATTCATGAGGTGTTAATCTCTTTGAGGAACTGTCGGATTCCAGAGGCTCTCTCTATCGGGCGGGGAATTTGTATGAGGGAACTGTACAAACAGCGGGCCTCATTATGTACGAGCGTTTACTCAAGGACTCCTTTTCATGGGATTCCACTGCTTTTCTTAGAGTGTTTACTTTGTCACTGATCAATCTCCTTCCCTTAAGCCGCTCTCTTTGATGAAAACCCGCAGGTGTTTGGAATTCAGCCATATCCTAGATAATATGAGAAAGAATGGTTTTATGATGAAACAGATAATTGTTCATAATAGAGTAAATAAAGGTTCCACACAAGTACTGCATAAGGTAAGGAGATTTCTCGATAGCAGGTCTATGTCTCCTGTATATTTCAGCCTTTCTAAGTGCCCGATGTAAAATGAAAAGTGAGCTTCCCTTAAAATATTGTTACGTTTCCTGTAGAAGGGCCTAGGCTTAGAAGGGGCCAGTTCGAGAAAGGTCCAGAAGTTCCTGGAAGATGGGCAGCTATAATTAGATTCTGCTGGCCGCCCTAAATAGATTGGCCCTAATTAGATCAAACGCACGTCTCCCTCTCCTTCAGGCAATCTTTCACGTATTAATTTTCGCAACACTATTTAGTGATCTAATAGCTTAGTCCTTTACATGTCTAGAGTTACGTCTAGGAAACATCCGTCCAGCTGACAAGATGAATCGGATGATGATATTGACGTCCTGAGTTTCTGCTCCTCCAGATTCCTTCTTGCTAATCCAGGCTGTCCTCTGCCTCAATGTAATTGGGGGACTGGGAAACAGATCACGAGCAAAAGTGCTAGACTTCACTACACTTTGGGTCATAAGCAGTTAAGGATTAAAATCCAAAGTTTTCAAAATTGTGGGAAAATGAAAACTTCTGCTAAGTCCCTTTATTCGAGCGATAGTTAAGTATATAGTATCCGTGAAGGCCTTTTTAAAAGGCACTTTTATTGATGATAACAATTACAAGCTTAAAATGAGCAGAGTAACAGGCTACAGCTACTGGGGAAATGACAAGGAGAGGAAAAATGGAATGGATTATAAAGGAAATAAATGCTGATGTTTGTGATGTAAGAGCGGATGTTCCCAAGACGTAACTTATGACTGGAGCTAAAGATGGTGGGAATACCACTTGCCAATCTCTACATCCTCAACAATCTCTTCACTCTCGCCATTTCCCAGTTTATTTCACTTTATTACCTGATATACATATAATTCTTAACAGAATGAACCTGAAGTACGAAAGAGCCCTGGGCGATTACTACGGCGGGCTCATAAATGTATTGATTCAGATATTTACCCTCAAAAAGATACTTGTGAAGATGTTGGAGGTAGAGTAATATGTGTAAGCCTTATTCGTTGACGTCAAAGCAGCATGTGATGGATCAGTTCATGGAAAAAGTCTGGAGAATGTAATAAATGAACTAGATAAACTAGTCCAACTGAGAATGGCTCTCCCTTTGGAGTGTTTATTTGTGGAGTTAGACATTCAGCGTTACACCTGAAGTGAAACGATGGGATTGCTTGTCTCCTATGTTACATTCGAGCCTTAGAGAAGGTAACATATGAAACATCCAAGGCAAAAAGGGGAATGGAGGAAGGAAAAATGGACAAATTCCTCGGACGCGCAAAGGATGTAGCTGTCCTAGGAACCAACGCAGAGTAAATGCAGTGTCTCAACGGCACAATGATATCATCTGTAAAAGTGATAGCTTGTTAATAGATCCCTAGAAAAGATTAAATTTCTAGTAGTAAGCCGTAGTAACAGCTTGAGTGAAGGGACCTTATCCTATGTAGAAAGCATCAATTTCCACGGAACAGTCTAACGCTACAGTAGCGACCAGTTTACTGAATTAAACTGAAAATAAAAATTGTAAACAGCACTTCTTCCCCATTTTTTCGAATTTGAAGGAGAACCTCAGGAACCCTGAAATTTACGGACTATAACTCCATTATCAAAGCCACACTGATTTATGAATGCCATCTATGGTTTCTGGCGGGTACTCTATAAGCAATGGTGAATAGACGTATTTAATCACCCTCTGCTTCAATACCAGTGTGCTCTGGAAGGGATCTGGTGAATTAAGTTTGTCCCTTGATGTAGTGCGAACATGCACTCTCTTAGTTCAACGTCTATATTCGTCTTACTATCGTTAGCAGTCCATTTACCCATTACTTACATGCACGCCAATTGGTGTCCCCCTTATATATTTGTATTTGTAATACAAACATGTATAAATAATCAATAAATCAATTAACTCGTCCTCTACGTAGCAGTATGCGCTGGTATTTCATTTTCAAAAAGTACTGTCTCGATTCCTACTTTATTAACTGATTTTTCTTATGGGAAATGAGATAATAAGGATCATATTGAACAAGTTTTATTTTGTGCTGGCAATTATCAACCTAAATAACAGGCGACAAACAGGTTCCGAATGACGCTGATCATGGAACCTCGGCTCTGAAAGCGGTAGGTTCCATGATCATTGTCATTTGGAACCTGTTTGTCGCCTGATACATATCACCTACATAGGTTGATAATTGCCAGCACAAAATAAAACTAGTTCAATATGATCCTTATTATCTCATTTCCCTTAGAAAAATCAGTTATTAAAGTGGAAATCGAGACGGTATTTTTTGAAAATTAAATACCAGCGCATACTGCTACGTAGAGGACGAGTTAATTGAAGCTATTTATACATGTTTGTATGCACAAATACAAATATATAAGGGGGACGAGTTACTTTTATTAAACTCGTGATTTTATTAAACTATTTATACAAAAAAGTATTGTCTTTGTTTAAATTTATAATTTGTGGCGATAGGTTCAAAAATAACTTACAAATGGGAAGATATGTCTTATCATTTATAAAGCATTTCAAGCATTGAGCTAATTAGAATTAATACAGGGTCCGGCAAAAAAACCTCCCTGATTTCAATACGCATTTGTAAAAAGAATATGAAACATACAGAACAATTACTTATATTTGTGAATAGCGTATATAATGCCATTTTACATCACTTAATATACTTTACTTGGTTTTGAAAATTATGTCCTATAAATACATACATTGTTACGTTTTGCAAAACATTCCCCCAGATGCTGTCTTCATTTCTTCTGATGAAGCCCACTTCCACTTGTGTGGAACTGTTAACAAACAGAATTTCCGCTACTGGGCTGCAGAAAATCCTAGGGAACTCCACCAACAACCACTACACTACCCAAAAGTCACAGTTTGGTGCGCCGTTGCGGAATTTGGTGTGTGGGGACCGAACTTTTTTGAAGAAGGACGGACAAACAGTAACGGTCAATGCCGATCGCTATTGTCACATGATAGAGACATTTCTCCAGTTTGTTTTAGACCATGAGGAAGAAGAAGTTTGGTTCCAACAGGACGGAGCAACAGCTCATACTGCTCGGCGGTCCATGGAAATGTTAAGAGACTTGTTCCCTGGACGTCTTGTTTCTTTAAGAGGAGACATTTCCTGGCCCCCAAGGTCACCCGACTTATCACCTTGTGATTTCTTTCTGTGGGGCTACCTAAAGGCTAAAGTGTACAAACATCGTCCCAGAACTCTGCAAGAACTAAAAGATGTCATTTGGCAAGAAGTGGCAGCCATTCCAAGGGAAGGTACACGAAGAACTATGGACAACTTCAGGGAAAGACTTCGTGAATGTCTTAACAAATGGGGGACATCATTTATCGGACATAATTTTCAAAACCAAGTAAAGTATACTAAGTGATGTAAAATGACATTATATAGGCTATTCACAAATATAAGTAATTGTTCTGTATGTTTCTTATTCTTTTTGCAAATGCCTATTGAAATCAGGGAGGTTTTTTTGGTGAGTACCACATTACTTCAGTACTTTATATATAGCAAGACAGGAAATAAAACCCTTGGATTTTGTACCTTATGTAAATGCAAATTGTTATTCAAGAGTTCAAAAAAAAATCTAAAATATTAGTTTCCTAACTAATTAACCCATTTTGTGCAATTTTGTTTTCCATTTCTGTGTTTTGTTTTTCCATTTGGTTTTTGTGTTCCATTCCTGTTTTTCTTTTCAGTTCTGTTGTCTGTTCCAAATTTGTTTTCTATTTCCGTTTTGTGTTCCACTTCTGTTTTTCATGTTCAATTTCTGTTTCGTGTTGCTTTTCTAACTTTCGTGTTACATTTCTGTTATGTTCGTTTAAATTATTTTTTTTTTAAATTTAATACAGTTTTTTTCCTGAGCAACATCGCCACAGCTGCGAAGCTCCAAATAAATAAATAAATAACTCCTTCATTAAGAGAGGTACAAGAACAAAATCGGGAATAAAAAGCGTCATATGACACAATTTAAGTTTGATTAAGTGATGGCATGGTTTGCGTTCCCATACAAGCCTCTCTAAATTGGAGGTAGCTGTAACATATGGAACATCCGAACTACATTAAACTCTACTTAGCCAAATTCTTATTCATAACAACCACTACCTTCATAACGGCCAACAACTCGTTTTTAACCCCCTCAACCCGAATGATTTTTGGCCTGACATGATTATGCTAAGCGTCCAAAAAATGCATTAGTTGCATTTCTAACGATGGCTCTGGAATTCGAAAGTCAAAATCATACCAAAGTATAAAAGTTGATTTTTGCCTGGTACTCCAAAAATTGTAAAACAAATCTATTCTGGTTTTTCTCATCCTCACCACTGCCATATCATCACCATTGTTTTAAATATAACACCAGAATACAGTCACACACACGCTCGCGTGTAAGTGAGCATGTATTCCATTCAAAACCGCACTGAGTCCAAGAGGCCCTAATCCACAAAGCACCAAACCCAGATGTAAATTATAAAATATTTATAAATATATCCACTCCAAATGATCTAATCCCTTATGCAATTAAATACTCCCGGACCTATACCATTACCAAGAAAAGTTTCATTTTCTTACGAACTATTAACTTAGAATTATTTCTTTATTATAACTCCCAGCTTTTAACATGGATAAATCTATTACATAAATTAGCTTACATTAAAAAGAAAAACAATCCTTACCAATAATTACTCACATCAAAATACACCAAATTCTATTTTACGACACTTTCACAATTCAAATAATGTTCTTAATCTCCCGATACGGCCAAAACATCATGGAATATAACATGAGTATTAACATAAACTTATCATTAAAATATTCATTTTTGAGTTGCTTGATGGTGAAGGACCAGGATCACAGGGAAGAATCAACGAAAAAACCTCGTTCCTGTACAAATATTTATTACAAGGGGCAGACCGGTTTCAGAATGGTAGCTCTTCATATGTGCCCTACTTTAAAGACGATTGGTTTGATCGAGCGATTCCTTGTGATTCATAATTTAAAATCATTTCTATCTTTCTTTCATAATTTACAAATAGACCCATGTACAGATTAACCAAGGACAAACACACACGAGGGAATATTAACACTTTCGGTACAAAGCATCTATAAATAATTCTTGTTCTTCCTACCCTATCCTATATTATTCAACCCCCAGTTTTATAAATAAGTCATATTTTTCTCAACTGTTCTCTCTCTCTTTCTCCCTCTCTCTCTCTCTCTCTCTCTCTATATATATATATATATATATATATATATATATAGAGATATATATATATATATATATATATATATACGATGAGGGGAATCTAGTTTCAATAAGACATAAATGCAAAAATCAGAGACAACCAAATATTTGTGAGTATATAGGGAGTACTAATGATTGGTCCTTGACAAAATGGTTATCAAGTAGCCTTAATTTCACAAGCACTATTCATTCAACGCCAGACCGGGAGACGTCAATTTTCATGATTTAAGACAGGTACTTTTGACATATTAAAAATAAATATTTTGGCTAAAAATAGGTCAATACTTTGTCTTAACGGTTTTAATCGAATTACGCTCAGGTAGGATTTCTGCGGCGTCTCCGGTATCTCACTAACTCAGGATTTCCTACTGGGGACTCGGGGGGGGGATTATCGAGGGTGAAGCGAAATTTGCTCTGATTCGATCAAGCTCAGTTAGTAATTTGCTAATTAAATCCTTTATCCGCTTCAGGTATTGGACCTGGCTACTGATCGCCCTAAAGAGGATCTCCCCTTGGTGAGGTAATCATGAAGGGATATCCAACAAAAAATTCTTTAAACTCCACTGGTTCCACATAGTAGATGACCAAAATGACGACCTTTCAAATTGTGGCACCTAATTAAATATTTTTCCTATAAACCTATAGTGATCTGAATTATTAGTTGAGCGTTACCAAAGTCAATGCTTAAACTTTTCAAGTAATACAAAAGGCTAAGTTTCTTCTATCAAAAAAATTCGACGAATGTAGAGGGTTCCAGAGACGAGAATATTTTCATACAAAATCGTAACGTCCCCTGAAAGGACAGCCGTAATGAACGTAAGAGTGACAAGAGCACTTCAGAAATGGATAGCCCCTGAAGGGGTGGTATGTTAACCACGAAACATGTATGGCAGAATGAATAAAGTTTGAGTTAGATAATGTTTTTTTAGTGACCCTTGCCATAAAAGTAGGAAGAACACATAAAAATATTGGGTCCAAAATAAGAAGAAAATCGTAAATGTATTTGCTATAATGAGTCGCATTGGACAATATATATGTATCAGTTTATCAAAGTTCTTGTCTGTATTATTTCTAATCAACGCTTTTGTTTGTGTATTTCATCTCAGTTTAAAAACGAAGTAGTATTTCATGAAACTCCAAGATTAAATACATCCTTAAATACATTTTAAATTGGCACCTATATCTGAGACAATATAATATATGACAAAAGCATGGCTGTGCTCAATGAATGTTCCCTTGGAGGTTAGAGGCTGTAATTTTTGATCTATCTTAAACCTGGTATTTGAATCTTTCTCATGAAACTAAATAGCAAGTAAGTTCATAGTCGAAACTGAGAAATCAATCTTTGGAAAATGTGGTTCAAACAGTAAAATTGTTATTTATTTATTTAAGTCCACTTTGTGCTACTATGGCTAATTGGGACGGGTTATCTACAGGTTACCACTCTTTTCTAGCCTAGGTGGGACTAAAGAATTTATTTAATGAGTCCGGCTCCAAATAAATATCTATTGTCCAGTGCGAGAATCGAACCCACCACTTTAGGTATACCACGCGAGTTTAAGACCAAAGGCCTTAACTCAAAAGGCCAACCTAAGCCCCCCAGTAACTTATGTAATTACTATTATTTATTACCGTCTACTTGTTTCTACTAAGGCTAATTAGGACGGGTTATCTACAGGTATAGCCAGGGTTGGACTAAGGATTTTATTCCATGAGCTCGTCACTAAAGAAACTTCTATTGCCCTGGAGGGAATCGAACTCAGCACTATAGGTTACCATGTCTGATTAAGGCAACGCTTTAATACGCATGTAAAATTGTAATTACCGCAATTATTATAGGCCCTTTCGAAACCTTTATGATAAAGTAAAGCTTTACTTTTGTTTTTCTAGACATTTTAATTTACATTTTAAAACAGCTTCACTTATTCACCGCTACTCGTGTGATTGACATTTTAATGTACTACAATATCATACATAGTATATCAAATCCATCTTATGATTCATGTGTTTTAAAAGATAATTTTAGGATGTTGTGCTACAGAATTTAGATTAGCTTATTGTTGCTTATGTACAACTGTTTGATTGAAAGAAATATCATTCTTAATTACAATCTAATAAAAAGTCTGTTTTGCTGAGTAGCTATGTTTGTTTAGCATCTCGTTAACCAACACCTGTGTAAATTCATTAACAACATGTTTTCTTGGACAAATATAAAATATGATACTCATCTTTTCGTCATGGCAGCGACATCATTTATATATAGCCTCGGATTAAAGTTCCTGGATAGTTTATCCTGAGGAGAAACAATATGAAGGTCGTCATTGCATGTAAGAATTTTTATGATATTTTATTATATATAATTTTCACCAAATAGCCTTTTTAGCACTAATAACATACTTTAAACGAGTTGAGAGATTAATTAGTAATTATTAGTCCAATTGTGTCCCAAAATTAATGTTGACTTGTGTACTATTTTAGCATATTTACCTTGAGCTATGTATCTTGTAATTTTTGTTTCATCGTTACTAAACTCGAAATGTAAGCAATTCATGCAGGATTAAAGGTGCTTAATTGCAAGACGCTCAATTATGTATCATTAATGGTTGATCTCATAATAATAATAAGAGTAAGAGTTTAGAGACAGGGCAAAATAAAAAAAAAATAAAAGAGTCCGTCACGCAGGGGCTGCGTAAACTAAGCAGATTTCTCGCGTAAAGTTTAACAATAGATAAATCTAGATACCAGAAACACAACACCACCGTGAGTATTAAGTGAATAAATACAAACGATAATAAGAAACCTCCCGACGGTAAGCATCTGAAATGTCTGCCAACTTTTTACCGGAAAGAAAAACAATTACAGTAATATATCTGAATATAACGTCTTAATTTGATAGAAAGCTAATGCAATTTATAATAAATCAGAATAATTTTTATCTCAATCAATCAAAGTTTAGTAGTTCAAAAACGTAAGAAGGAGGAGTGGGGGGTCACCAGAATATATTTGCATGTATCTCGTATTATAAACATCTCTTGAAAACAATATTTGGCATTTCCTTTTCTACAATTTTTGATTGATACACTTTTTCATTAACTCAAATCTTTAACAATGGTATTTATCTAGATTTCAAGAGCCAGCTTTATTTGAAAGAGAACTGATGATGACGCTGATCCTTAAAGAAGTAAAGAGTTAAAACCATTAAAAGTTTCTTTTTCAGCCATAGAGATAAAATAAGACTTTTGAACCAAATAAATTAGTGTCATTAGAAAATATATTTAGGACTTTCCTTCCTCAAATTGTTTGAGGAAAGGAGACCTATATATTTTTTTATGCTGGTTTTTCCTTAAGGCCATGACACAATTTTTGAAAAATTTCTTTAAATGTCCATTGATCCCACCCAGGAGATGAGAACCGTTCAAAACTATTGATAAATTGTATAAAGTCAATCTTATTGCAAATATAATGTTCTATAAATGTTGTTATATACAACTTTTCTCTATAATGAATATTAACTGAGATATTACCTGCTCACTTCATATCAACAATAAGCTGTTATGTTATCTTGACATATAAATGTAAATACTATATGTTATCACGTCTTCAATTAAGACTTTTCGTTCTTTACTCGAAAATGTTAATTTGATCTATACCATACTTAATATTTAACCGCTTCAGTCAACGCTATAGATGATAATTGTTACTGGCGTAAATCGGATCTGGAATTGAGGGAGTTTAATTCTCCGAGAGTTAAATGTTATAGATCCAATCTTGTTAAACTATTAATGTTCTACAGCTGTTGTTCTAGGCATTACTTCGTAACTAAAGTATTATGCGAGTTATTTGAACTTTCTTGTATCCTGACTTCAGCAACCCCCCCCCCTTCTACTAATCGGCTATTTAAATATAAATAGAGAACATGTGCTCTGATAAGATCAAAAGCGTTTTACACCAGCACTTGGGACATCTGCTTAGTTTACGCTGTCCCTGCGTGCATCCGGCACGGGGCCGGCCCTTCCCAGTGGCAGCAGTAAGCCCCCGCTGTGTAGCTGCTGGGTAGGGGAACCGTAGGAACAGTAGGTCCTCAGTCGGCTTTGCTGTTCCGGGCAGGGGATCACTCCTGCCTTAATGGGGTAGGGTCTGCCTACTCAATGTGAACTACGGGCTGGGTGGTGTCCGGAGTGGAGGCTTGCCTTCACTGCCGGTCGCAGACGTAGTGGTCGTGTGTTCAAAGCACGAGGACGTACAGGCCAGGAAAACTGGTACATGTACGGGAGTTCTTCTCTCGTGTGGGAGCTGGGTAGTAGGGGACCGTCCCGTTCCATAGGGCTCGCTTCTTGACCATCGTAGCGAGTCCTCAGTGTTCCACGAGGTTGTTGGATTGGTGTGGAAGGATTAAGGCCTTGCGGCTAGGTGCCTTCCACATTGTAGCCACTCCTCGACGTGGGTGCACAATGTCCCTGCGTGCAGACTTTCATTATTGAAGGTATTGCTAAACCACGGTGTGGAATGACCTCTAAATCTGCACTTGCAATAATTACATGTTAATAGTTCATTTTAAATCGGTCAATTTCCAATTGGCTTCACTTAACAGCGTTCTTCTAAAGGTCAAAGTGTGAGCAAGTGGCTTTATATCTCTAGTCGAAATATTCAAAGAGCATGTTATAGGTAAATAAGCATATTACCGTTATCGTTTTCATTCAGTACGTTTTGTACTGGGGTATGAAGCGAGGTTACTAAGTGCAGTTGCACTGAACTTGTTGCACTTGTATCCTGTATGAGTCACTGTGAGGGAGACAATGTACATTATCTCGTGGGGAATATTTGTTTTTCCTTTTCGTCATTGGATTCTGATTTTAATTTTCAAAATGATTTTATCTGTTATTAGCCAACATTTCAGAAATGTGAACTCGTTAGAATCTGTTCCTAACGATTTTTCAATAAAACCTAAAATCTTCGTCCGTAACCATTTTGATTTTGTTGTGCTTAATGTTAATTTCATTTACAAAAACATATTGTACAAAATAGAATAGGTCTACAGCGTACTTAAAAAGATTTAAAAGGGTTAACTTTTATTATATTCTTTAGACAAAGCACGGATATGTGGAACAATCAGATATTAAAGAAATATTTTCCATAATATAAAAATATAGTACAACAAAGGTATGTGCATGAGGGAGTAAATAGATTATTCTAATTATGCCAATCACCATCGCTGTGGGGCACAAAACAAATAAATATAAATAAAATAAATGATTTTCTTGGGAGTATATTTTAAAATTCCATCTTTTTGCAACTATATTGGCTTTTTAAAACAGCAAGTGATTCATGTGTGACGTGGACTGATTCATGAAAAGTTTTCCAAGTTTTTTCTCCCCCAAGATGTTTCTTGGGATTTTTCTAAAATTGCTCATTTCCAATTTATTTGACTTTTTTTTTTGCTTTTCATTAGACAATTGGGGGTCAGATTAGCCATGTGAGCTAAAGAATTGCCTTTTATTTCACATGGTTATCCTAGAGTGGCGAGTTCGATTCCCGTCTGGGTAAAGGGATTTATTTAGAGAAGGAATTAATTAAATATAATCCTTAGTTCCACCGTAGCTAGAAAAGGGTGGTTACCTGTGAATAACCCGTCACATTTAGCCTTAGTTCCAAAAAAGTCCGTCACGCAGGGGCTGCGTAAACTAAGCAGATTTCCCACGTGAAGTTTTAGAATAGAGAAATTTCCGAGCAGTTAATGAAACGGCCGAACTAGCTTTTGGCGGGAAAGTCACTTCGTCCGTTAGCCGCATAAATTTAATAAAAATGCAAATATCTCGGTTAATATTCAAAATAGAGAATCAATGTATATAACAATATTTATAGTAAATTTAATTTGCAGTAAGATTAAGTCTGTACAATTTCTCGATCCGACGTATAGTAACGGAGATATTTCAAATTTTCGAAAATCCTCCCCTTTAAACCCCCCCCCCTCCCACTGGTCCGATTTCAGCCGTTAACGAATTTGATCTTTCTTTTTACATAAACGACTAAATATCGAGTTTGGTAACGATCAAACAAAAATTGCGACCGCTAGAGCGGTAACAGACAAATGTATATATATATATATATATATATATATATATATATATTGTATATATACAGTTTTGAACGGACCTCATTTTCGTCATCTACTAGGTAGGATCGATGGACATTTGAAGTCCATGGAGGAGAATTCCGTCTTGAGTACAACCTCAATAGCTGATTTCTCTTAAGGGAAATCTGCTAAATGTGGTCGTCAATAAATAATTAAAAAAATTAAAAATTTGAAATAAATATAGCTTTATCTAAATATCTCGGAAATCATACAGAGATAATGCTACATATCTTTCTTTCGATACATCTGAGAATTTTCTACGTGGCCAGGTTGAAAGTCCATATTCAGGAATCCCATATACCAATAATGCCAACAGAATTTTCTCAACTTATTATAAGGTATATTTTATGCGGTAAAGGGAATTGTTATTGATGAGTGAAAATACACATAACACAGACACAAACACATACTCAAAAACACACACACACACACATACACCTGCACATCCATGTATATATGATGCAATTGAAAAAGAAAACTAGTCACAAAAGTTTGGCACAGGCGAATGCCGTTTTGTAAAGGCGTGCTTTTTATACTTGCCATTCATAATTTATATTAAACTTTGAAAAATTAATTAATTTTGTATGTACAGTACTCGTCTTGGCAGTAGTAGCAGTCTGCACACAGGCCGGTCCAGCCGATCTTATCAAAGCTACTACCACAAGTGCCATCAATGGAGTTGAAAATGGAGTGAACAACTTTATTAACTCTCTGTTTCAAGGTAATGAACCATTTTTATTTCATTTTAAATTAACACTGAGACTTTAAATTAGACGAATTTCTATTAATTGATGATATTATCTTTTTCAGTCACTCAAAAAATAGCAGCGAATGCCAAACCAGGGTCAGACCTCGATAAACTAACCAAAAGGGCTCAAGAAGTTCTCGGCTGGGCATCCTTTGATGCAGGGCGCGCTTTCTCACAAGTTAAACAGATTAACGACAATATTCTGAACAAGATCCAAGGATTCGCATAAGCTGGACTTTAAACAAAAAGAAAGAGAAAACTATTATCCATTTCCAAATCTCAAGCTACTTTATCCATTTGCATGTAAGATACTAAGATTTCCAAGGTATTCAAATCCTCCCTTCCTTGGCAACCAAATCCAATACATAAATCACCTTCTGAAGTCCTAATTCCGCCAATACATATACGCAATGTAGCATGTAGCTAAGACCACCTTTTTGAGAAGTGAATCCCAATATAAAATTCCTTGTATCCTCTTAATATATCATTTCCACTGGATACGTTCCCCTCAATTTCATCGTAATTATTTGAATTCTTGATTTGTAATAAATGTACTTGTAATACAGATGTTTGCATTGTAGCATATAAAAATATAATAATTGATATCTGCGATAGAACTAATACGCAATAAAATTAACTGTAACTTGGAAGTTAACTACAATTACTTATGTTAACATGTAAATTATATTTAAATTTCTTATAGACATACATTTTTGAACAATTTTCCAGTAAATAAAATGAGTTTCATAAGTTATCATGGACGTTTATAGATTAATCTTTATCCAATAAATACACGCTTCCCCTTCATACATACGCCCGAGCTTGCGGCTATGTAGTAGAAATTGTCGGCAAGGAACATCAACTTCATGAGGAGCAACTTCGCAGCAGGACTGTTGAATGAAATATTGAATCATATGTTTTCTTATATTACCTAAGAGTGTTGTACGTGGTATAAAGTCATATATGTTTTAGCAGATTTCCCTCAAGGGAAATCAGCTATTGAGGTCGTACTCATGACGCTATTTTCGAAAAATTTCTTCAAATGTCCATCGATCCTACGCTGGAGATGACGAAAATGAGGTCCGTTCAAAACTATATATATATATATATATAAATATATTTGTCTGTTAACACTCTAGCGGTCGCAATTTTTGTTTAATCGTCATCAAACTCGGTATTTAATTATTTAGAGGGTGGGATTTTCGAAAATTCGAAATATCTCCGTTACTATACGTCGGATCGAAAAATTGTATAGAACCAATTTTATTGCAAATTTAATGCACTATATTTATTGTTATATATTTGTATTCTCTATCTTGAATATTAACCGAAATATTTGCATTTGTATTAAGTGTAACGGACGAGCTATGGCTGCTTCTATTCGTTCCAGCCGAAAGCTAGTTCGGCCGTTTTCATAACTGTTCGGCACTCCTATGGAGATTTCACTATTGTATAACTTCACGTGGAAAATCTGCTTAGTTTACGCAGCCCCTGCGTGTCGGACTTTTATTATATATAGCCTAATGTTTTTTGCGTAAGAGTTAGGCAACATCATGTAACGAGCTGTAAACAACTCCTTGTTGTGTTATTTACATAATGATTCTTAATTTCTTACATTGAGAATGGACGCATATTAAATAATTTATTGTAGTTCATCTACTTAAATAAATTTAGTTCCCGTCAAAATATAATGATGAGCATTAGCAATGCTAAAAACATACAGGGTAATTTTTGTATCTCACATCCACAGGTACAGTGAACGCTAAACCACGAAAAAATATATATATTTATATTGTGTATATATAATAAACACAACCCAACCCGCATTGACAAAAACTTGAACCTTGTAACAAAGGAGTCCATGATGCTGGAATAGGACAAATTAAGACACTGATTTAAGTTTACAATCGTTCGAAGCCAATTCCACAAAATTTGTTATTATCAGCGTTTTAAAACATCGGAATAAAATAAGTAGCATGCCGGCAGTACGTGAACAACCAGGAAACTAGACATGTGACCCTGGAATATTTTTTATGCATAACCTTCCGAAATGGAACATGTATATTGCATGACGTTAGAGTTATAAAATTCATTCATTTAAGAGAAAGTCTTTCTCCTATAAACATTTGTTTCTGAAACGCTTGTATAATATTTAGTGGCCATAGCTTCTTGTTCCTTTCATTACTCCATGATCGTTATCCATTATGAAATTATAAAGGAAATTCATAAATTTCTTAGATTTATAGAGTTCTAACAAACCTTTAAACGAGAAACAAAATAAATGACACGTTTTCAAAATTATAGTTATTAGCAAACGAGTCAAATATAGTTTGTGAAAATAATTGTCTAAATTGAACCAATAAGTACATTGGGGAAACAAAATAGTACCTAAAAAAATAATTTATCAACACAAAGATGACGTAAAATGACAACGGCAAAAATAATAATAAAACTGCATTGTTACAGCACTGTATTGTAGCAGAACACAATTTTAGATTTGACAAGGTGAAAGTATTACACAAGGAACCAAAGTCTGGTAAGGGGAAAATTCTGGAAGCAATGTACATTTCCAAAGACTTGGAGAATGTGGTCAATTTTGAAACTGACACGAGGAATTTAAATACCTATGAAGCTGAAGTGTTAGAGAATTTAAAATAATTCAGGCAAATAAAGGTAAAGATTGTTTAGGGGAAAATGTAGTTATTATTCTGAAGTGGCCTAAATGTTTTGGCTGTGATAATTTTAAATAACTATTAACGTTTTAAATATTAATATTATTGATTTATAATTGGTTAATATAATCTAGGATTTTATAATTGTTATTTATTTATGAACACAGTTAATGATGGCATAGCACTTTTAATGGTTATAGAACCTAATTGCTAAGAGATTAGATAATATTTGACAAATTACCAGTTGGTAAGGCTGATTGTATTAAGGAGTTTTTTATTCTGTGGAGATTCATTAGTATTATATTCACTGGGAGGAATAATTTTAAAGTTTGTTAGAACTCTATGAGTTTAAGAAAATTATGAATTACCATTATGGATGTGGGACAAAAGATTTACCCTGTATGTTTCTAGCATTGCTAATGCCCAGGAGGGTGAAACGCCGGGGCTATGTGAAATAAAAGTAGATGGTTTGAGACCTAAAGATCCTTTCTTTTGTCCTGAAATACTTTAATTGGTCTCAGTAAGGATTACATGCAACAATATTCATTCCTTTAATATATAAATACAAAACAGTTATCTGTTTTATGGTCACTTTTAGGGAGCAAGCATGAAGTATTTGGTGCACAAGTCTAAGTCAACGTTTCACAAATGTAAGGAGCGCTTTAGGACTGGAATTTTATTTCTAAACATAATTTGTTCTTATCATTTACGGGATAATACCAAAAATAACATCGATATCGACGAATATGTGTTATAACATCTAATTAACTCCACCCCCTCCCTCCTATTTGAATGTTTGAATACTTACTTATACACCCTATATTGTATGTGTTACCATAGTATGACTTACAAATACAAAAACCGAAATAAGTCTTCCATGCCGTTCTTGATTTTGATAAATTTTACAATTTATTAATATACCTGCTATCGTTTTTTTAAGCAGATTTATCTATTGGAAAATGAGTATTCGAAGTTGAACTCATGATTTTTGAAAAAAATTTCTACAAAAGTCGAACGGTTCTACTCGAGGTCCGCGGTCGAAAATGAGGAGCGCTCTAACGTATATAGAAATATACGTTTGCTATGGCTCTAGTCGATGTAATTTTTGTTAGATCGTTACCGTACTCGAAATTTAACCACTTAGTGGATAATATTCTTGGTTTACACTGCCCCTACGTGACGGAATTATGTCTTTCTTAAAGACTTAAAGTTTAGTTTCGAGATTGAAGGAAGGTGTTACAAAAACAAGCGCTGGGTTAATTAGCATTGGCTAACTAACTTAAAAGGTATCAAAGAGATGTACTCATCATCAAAACGATCATACTGGGAGAATCCGCACGTTGCAAGTGTCAAAAACAGTGAACCATATTTTAATTTGCTGAATTTGGAAATTTGCTGGAACTTTTGATGGTTGTAAAATATAACAAATCTTCAAACTTCTCGCCTAATTTTTATGAGAATTATATATTGACTACTTTCAATAACAATAAAAAGCCACATATAACTTTAGAGTTGCACAGTTAGTGAATAGGTTATAAAAAATCTTAACATGGGGTATTAAAAGTTGCGCGAACCAAAAAATAACAGCTTACCAGATTGTTTGACCACTGACACTGAAGTTGGAATATGTTTATAAATCCTGTAAGAGAGTAATGTTGTCTCTAATAATTGACATAGCTTTATAGAACTTAATCCATTTTGTTTGTGTGTTAAAAATAAATTTAGCAATAAATGTATTCATTTATTTTTCAAGTAACGCAAGTCAATCTTTGACACGCTACATGTCATAAGGAAATGACTGTGCAAGGTTGAATGCCTTCTGAAATGAAATCCCCTTCAAATCGTAAATAACATGTTTTCCAATGACGATAAAAATACAGCTGCATAAAATCGTCAACAAAGGCTGCATTATGCACAGTTTGGTTAACCAAATTAGAATAATTAATGATAGGGGAAATGTGGTGGACCACTATAAAATGGTACATATGTATGCTTCCTTTTGGATATCTAAGTTTGTTGGAGCATTATGATGAGGTTTTCACTATTGAGTAAGTGTGTATACAACTTTGTTTAGTACATTTTTCTGTAACAATATTCGTCACTGAGGTTGTACTAGAAGCATTTTTGTCCAGTTGTGCTTGTAACGTTCATTGATCTACTAGCTATGGCCTGCTGATAATTTGTAGTTAAGTCGTGAAATTGTAAATTTTTCTTGTATTATGTGTTTGATCGAATTTAATATGTAAACAATTTTATTTATTAGGTAGTGTGCTACAAATGTTGTCCAAATATTTTACTGCCAGTGGATCTTTCTGTGCATCCAACCTAATTGTACTATTTTACTATAGGGTATGGGAATAAGTTTTAATTTTTTTTATGGTGTAAAAAAAACAAATTGGAATAGAGAAATAAAAAAGTACTTTATTCAAAATAATTTCCATTTGAAGCGACAACCTGGGCCCATCTTTCAGGCAGTAAACGGATTCCTCGAGCAAAGAATTCTATATCTTTCGACGCAATCCAGTCATCGACCCATTTCTTAACATCCTCGTATGTGGTAAAGCGCTGCCTAGTAAGTGCTGTCTGCATAGACCGGAACAAATGATAATCTGAAGGGGCAATGTCTGCTGAATACGGCGGGTGGGGTAGGACCTCCCAGTTGACCTGTTCTAGGTATGTCCGGACGGGATGACCAACATGGGGCCTAGCATTGTCGTGCTGCAAAATCAGTTTTTCATGTCTATCACGCCACTCAGGTCGTTTTTCTTGAATAGCTCGTTTCAAACGTATTAACTGAAGTCGGTAAAGTTGGGAATTAATAGTTTCAGACTGTTTCAGCAGCTCATAGTAGACCACACCCCGCATGTCCCACCAGATACAGAGCATCACCTTTAAGCCATGAATATTGCGCTTGGGTGTTGATGGACCTGGTTCACCTGGCTTCACCCATGCAAGTTTACGTTTAGGATTGTCATAGTGAATCCATTTTTCATCGCCAGTGATGATCCGATGCAAAAAAACTCTTTCTTCTTTGTCGATCAAGCAACATTTCGCAAGTGACCAAACGTCTTTCAATATCCCTTTCCTTCAACTCGTATGGGGTCCAATTTCCTACCTTCTGAACCATTCCCAGAGCATGTAACCATTTTCCAAGGTGGATCGATCAACACCTAATGCTGTAGCCAACTCTTCAAGGGTCTGTCAAGGATCAATGTCAAGCAATTCCTGAAGTTCCTCGTCTTGAAACTTTTTTGGGGCACCATCGCGTTCTTTTTCATCGACAATAAAGTCACCACTTTTGAAGCGCTTGAACCAATATCTGCAAGTCGCCTCCGATGGAGCATGGTCACCATAAACATCCACAAACAAGCGATACGTTTCTGCAGCACTTTTCTTTAAAAGATAGTAGTGAAGCAGAACTTCCCGCAAATGCTGTTTTTTTGGAACATATTCATTCCATGATATAAGAAATCTAGATGTTAACACTTCAAGTAAAAGTTATGTACTGTGTTTATCACCTTACTAACCCCTTCTTAATCCATGTATGGAAGATTAGATAAGATGTAAGAGATAACAATTTCAACATTAAAAAAAAAATAAAATTTATTCCCATACCCTATATTATTTTGATAGTTATAGTGCAAAATCGTAACTTCCATTTTACTTACATTGGTGAATTCAAGCTCAAGAAAAAGGGGGGGGGGAATTAAATATTTTTTATGATAGTTAAATGTATTTAAGTTAGTGCAAGTATTTGAGTCCGAATGATTGACGTTAACTATGAGTTATCAATTCTTTTACAGTTCTCGTCGTTGCGGCTTTAGCTGTACCAGGCTATTCCTCCAAACTTCCTAAAGGCGAGAATGTATCAGAAGTGAGTAAGAAAATCCAAAGTGCTCTCGACAAATTTGGCAAGTAGTAAAATGTTTATTCCTATATATCTAACTGACTGTACAACGCAACGATAATGATAATTAAGTATTATTTTCCAATGCTAATATAATTGTCCACGAACATGAATTCTGTGCAAGTGCATTTAGACCGAGAAAACAGCAGCTGTTACGTCCATATAAATAAACAGTTTATATGGATAATAATGGAAGGTCTAAAAACCAGAAACTAACAACTAAACTTTACAACTTTATAAGTTTACAAATTGTGTGTTTCTATTGCAGTTGAGAAGTCTACAAAAGATATTCATAATGTTCTTAAAACTGTAAACAGGGAGCGTGCTTCTAGGGACAAGCTTTTTAGTAAACTAGACTATGTTTTAGGTAAGTTTCATATCATCTTAAAGTTTCATTCCTTAATGTTGGTTAATTAAGGTTCGCAATTTATATAAAAAACTTTACAGATCGTTTCACTAAAGTTACTGCTACAATATCTGAACTGAGTAGTAAAGTTGCTGACGGAGTCCGTAATGCAAAAGATACGCTGGAAAAAATCAGAGCTTCTGCTCAAGTGAGTAATCTTTGCCTGTTCATAGATCATGATTTCGATTGATAAAAAATTGTCTAAATATTTTTATTTTATTTTGTTTCACCATTTCAGAAATCTGATAAAGCTGCAGAATTAAAACCCGACGAAGTTATGAACAAACTCAAAGAAAAGTTTAATTCCTATGTTACGAAAGTTGTTTCTGACATCAATCGTATCACAGGACGACAGCCTGAATCCAAACCAAAACCAGCATCTCAATCCAAGCCAAAACCCGGTCCTCGACCTGGTACCACAACCAGGACCTAAACCTCTACCAGAAGCTGAGCCTATTCTATTTTATATTTTACTAGCTAAGTTACCCGGCTTCGCTCGGGAATTCATTCGAGACTAAATGATGGATTTGTTTTGTTTTTTTGGCAAGTCTTTACTTAGAATAATATTTTGACATTTCCCCCTCCCAGTGTTTAGGGGTTATACCCGTCGTTGCTGTGGATTTTTCAATAATAAAATTATTTTTTTATGTAAGGCTTCACTCTACTCAATATTTTAATATTTCCCGTCTCCTTTGCATGTAGTTTTTTTTTTTTATAACGTAAAGGACCATATAATTCATAATCATAGAAAGTATTCTGTCTTCGAAACCATGTATGAATAAAAGTTACTTTCCCTTTATTCGATACAATGCTCAACGATGACAGCTGTTTTAGGTACGTCTTAACCGCTATTAAAAATATTCTTTTGTAAGTCTCGATTGTAAACTGTATATTCATATTGTTACATAATGTGTTCAGCTAAGTATACGAGGATCATATATTAACGGAGCGCGCTTAATAAGTACCAGGAATGACTAGGTGCACTTCCCCAGCGTTCATCCTTTTAAGTAGTTTATTGATGATAATTAAAGAAATTAACATTCCTGAGAATAACAGTACATTGCTAAAAGTATAAGCATCAATTAACATGTAAACATAGGCCGATATGAGGTCAGCAGGGAAGTGGCAGAACTGATTGGACAAAGGAAGTAGGCTCGACACTTCCCTAGCCTCAGTGGTGCCAATCGATTACATATTTAGGATCTCAATCCTGTAAAACATTAAATCGTATTAACAAATATGATTACATTGTTTTCACAATACTAAAACTGTTTGTTCAAATAATTTTTACGTTTTAATTAAATTAAGTATTAAATACAGCAGTATACTCTACCTGCTGCAATCTGTTACTGGCGTTAAAAAAGATTTGAATTATTAAGGATAAAATATTAACATAGATTTGAAGTAATTTATCCAGGTGAAGTACCTGGTAGTTCAAATTGGAAAGAATTGTTAAGGATATCAATATTTCTACGCCAATTACTTTCTTCATACCAAAACCAAAACCAATTATATTTTATTAATCTCAACCTTAGTCATAACAGAACCTGAACCCTACCCAATTCCAGAACTAGAACATATTTTATCTTGTGTTTTATGAATCTGATCTTCAGCAAGAAGGGAACTATGAATCCGCAACCTGAACCAGAATCTGAACGTCAACAGCAATCCAGAACCATGTAAATAAAAATATAAAATAATCTTTAAAAAATACGTTGGGCTCTGGGTAGCTCAACTAGCGACAAATGGATAAAATAATCCTTTACATAAATAATAAAAGAATATTATAATAAATCCGTCTTACCTCTGAAGCATTAACAATAAAAGAAACGGTATTGAAGGGGGAAAGAATGGAAGAAGGTAATGGAAAAGAATGGAGGATTAGGTGTCACATCAATTCATAGGCATGGATAAAGTACAGAAGTAAACACTGGATTAGTTCAACTTCCTAAGTCAAAGGGAAACGAAATTCCACAGAGGAGAGGAGAATCATCATACTTAAAACCGCAACAAAATGGGTGAGAAGCATGGGGACACTGAGAAACACAGTGAACTGACCGCTCACAACCGAAGTCTATGTAAGAATGATAATAGCAGCTAGAGAGGAGGACCAGTGCTTTCTATATCTAAACTGCGGCAAATTAAAAAAAAAAAAAAATATGCCCTTGGAGTCCAGTCCATGGGATTGCCTCTCAAAAATAATTATTTTAGGTAATCAAGAAAATAAAAAATGTCTCAATTAGCAAAAAGTAAGGAACAATACTACTGATATATATATATATATATATATATATATATATATATATATATACTAGCTAAGGTACCAGGCGATGCCCGGGAAATCATTGCTGACTGACTAATGATGGTATTTTTATAGCAAGACTTCATTGCGTACAATTGCACTTCTCTCCACGATGTATTGTTTTTTCAAAACAGCCAATCCTAAAGTGTAACTTTCAGGGTTAATAGAATAGAAATTATAGTTTTGAAGAATATATGAAAATGGGTTCCTAATCTATCCCTCACGACTTTTTGACTCACGATTTTTGAATAATTCAAACCATAATCATGGGTAGCATTTATTACAATTAAATATCATCTATAATGAACATATTTCCTGCCAAAAATCAATCCAAGCACATATAGTTTTAGCATAGTTTTATACATAAGATTATATTCGTATTAGTAAGCCTCAGTGGAAATCATTCCACAGGAAATAAGTAAACTCAATTAACTCCCGTCAATTTCCGCTCTCTCAGAAGCGTTATCATCATTGTTTTCCTTAGAATATTGATTCAGATAACATCTTTTGTCACAATATGCATTTATAAAAAACACTTAAATAAGCACTAATAAAATTAATGACTCCCGCTATGGTTTTAGCGTATATGCCGTGTTAACTTCATTTACGGCAAAAGTGAATACAACAAAAGTTACTTTAAATAACAAAAGTAAACCACTTTTGCTATGTGCACGTTTGCCGAAAAAAAAAATAGAAAATGAAAATTGCGAATTTTTATCTCAGGCATGTCTTATAACCTCCACTCCCGTTTGAACCTAAACATTTTAATATAGCTTATAATTATGGAAGAATTAATGATAATTCGCATACCAAGTTTTGTTAAATTCGGTTCAACTTTTGAGCTCAACAAAATTGTTGGCTTCCGCTTTAGTTTTTAATGTATATCTCGTTTATACTTTGTTATACAGCAAACGTGAATATAACCAAAGTTACTTTAAATAACAAACTAAACAACTTTTGTCATGTGCATATTTGCAGAAAAAACAGTAGAAAAAGAAATATCGCTATTTTTAATTTCAGGTCTCTCTTATAACCCCCACTCCTGTTCGTCTCAGAGAATATTAATATAGCCTAAAGTCTAAGTTGGGTTAGTAGTAATATACATACCATGTTTCATAAAATTCGGTTCAGCCGTTTATGCGTGACAAACAAACAAACAAACACACACCAAAGAAACAAAATGCAGTTGTGGTGTCTATGACACGTGAAACTAAAAGTTATCGTGAAATTTCGAGATAAAAATCAATGTACAGACAGAGGTTACAATTTTATATATATATATATATATATATAAATACACACACATACACACACACACACACACACACACACACACACACACACACACACATTCATCCATACTTTTGTTTATGATTACTTGAACTTGAATTTTTCTTACCTGAGATACTGATGAAATAGATTTTTACCTGAAGAATTGGAATAAATACAGTGATCAGAGGTCTCTAGTGAACCATTTTATACAGTGAAAAACGACCTTTAACTAAATTACTCTCTAATGTTCGTGGCTGCTGCGGGAAATAACAGAAAGGGATACATTCTGTATGAAATGGAGAGGGGGGGGGTAAATGTTCTGAGAAAATGACCTGGAAGACTTCAAAAGGCTATCAGAACTTGCACGGAATGAGGTTGATGGAGCAAGAGAGGACTGCTAGCCCAGCAGTAAGAAGATAATTAAGTTAATGAAATGCCTCTACTACTTGGCAATCGAGGATTGTTGGGCAGGCACTTAAGAACCCATTCCTAAGTATTTAATTAATATAATTGTTCCTCCTGGTAGTGGAATGCATTTGAATAAAAATAAATAAACAATGAAGGAAACAATCTGAAGAGAGATTGAAAGATAAATGAGCTTTTATTGTATTTTCTAAATGCATTATCTAGCTCCAAGAAAGCAAAGATTAGTATTAACGGATTTCAGGGCAAAAAAAAAAAGGATCTTGAGGTCTCAAACAGCTATATTTATTCTCCTTATTTTAGAATCGCAGACGTTCCGCCCTCCTGGGCATTAACAATGCTAAAAACATACAGAGTAAACATATTTTTATCTCACAACCATTAAGGCAAATCATAATTCTCTTAGATAGATAGAGTTCTAACAAACCTTATAAAATTAGTCTTCTCAGTCACTTTTATACTCACTAATTAGTCCAAATAATAAAAATCTCCTTAATTTAATTTAGCCTTACCAAGAGGTAATTTGTCAATATCTAATAATCTGATAATATCTAATCTCATATCAGGCAGATTCTATAACCCTCATTTAGTGCTGTGCCATTATTAAGCTCTCTCATACATATATAAAAATTCTAAAATCCTACACTATATTAGGCAATTGTAAATCCATAAACTTGAAAATGAAAAGGTTAATAGTTATATAAAATTATCACAGCCAAAACAATTAAATCATTTCAGAATAATAACTACATTTCCCCCCTAAAATATCTTTACCTTTATTTGCCAGAATTATTTTAATTTTTCTATCACTTCAGCTTCATAGGTATTTAAATTCTTTTTGTCAGTTTTAAAATTGACTAAATTCTCCAGGTCTTTGGAAATGTACATTGCTTCAAGAATTTCCTTCTTATTAGACTTTGGTTTCTTGTGTAATACGTTCACCTTGTCAAATCCAAAATTGTGTTCCGCAAGATTACAGTGCTGCACCATGGCAGTTTTATTTTTATTTCTGGCCTTGTTTTTTACATCATTCTTGTGTTGATATAGTCTTTTTTTCTAGAGACTGTTTTGTTTTCCCAATGTACTTCTTGGTGCAAATTAGACAACTAATTTCATGAACTACGTTTGACTCCTTTGCTAATTCAATTTTGTCCTTTAATTTTGTGAAAGTGTCCTTTATTTTGTTTCTTGTTTGAAAAGAAAAAAGTTAAATTGTTTACATCATACTCCTCAAAGGACATTTTTATGCTGTCTGACAACCCTTTAACATAAGTACATTTTACATATTTTTTAATTTCTCTTACTTCTTTCTTATTATGTTCCATGTTCCCTGAGTAACCCCGAACCTTAATTTGGGTAGGTTTTTAATCATGTGGGTAGGATTAGAATTGTCTTACAGGATCTTAAAAATCTTTTGTTTTACCTTTGATAAATGAGGTTTGCCCGTTAATCTTATTGCTTTATTAACAAAATTATTTATTACATTACTTTTTTAGTGAGAAGGGTGTTGTGATTTAAAACTCAATAAGTTATTGCTGGTATCCTTCTTCTTTGTCCATTCTGTGTATTAAGTCTATTTCTTGCTGAATAGCTAGGATTCTCAACTACTAGCCGAATGAATCATGAAAGGACACCATCTGAATTCCCTATGTGATATTTCAATATAAAAGGTATCTAAAAGTTGTTTGTTGCCATATTTTCTGACAACCCAAGCCTCTTTATAATTAGCTTTAGTCAGTTAAGTATAAATCAATACTAACTGAATCATTCGTACAACAATATGAAGACTTACACATTAAAATACTCATGACGAAACACAAAATATCTGAGTAATGTATATACCTAGATGACACATTGCGTCATCGAAACGGATGATACTCCGATTGATATCACTACCACTCTCACAAAATTACTACGAAATGGAGCTTAAAACAGTACATGGAATTGCAAAAAACAGCTGTTACAAAAACAGAAATGAATCTGAGATTGCATTGCATGCACCTGTCATAATTCACATTTTATTTTATATTTTGAGTAATGCTTAGATTATTATTTATGAATATTTAAATGTTCAGTTTTGTACCTGTAATTTAGCGATTTATCCAACTTTGAGTTAAGTCCCCATTGATCTGGCGTTTTGGTGGTTAACGTCAATTGTTTTTTATAATATTCACTGCTTCTAACGTTGATACACTGAACATTATTCTCTATAAATTACGGTAATTAAATTACGTTTATTATCCTTTTTGAGCATATTTGAGCGGCAAGTTGGAAATTCATCACCAGCTGAAGCTATAAAAGGGTGATCTCTCGAAGGGATTAAGACAGTCGGATCTCAGACATCCTGGAGGCCCTGGTCTGTCAGATGTAGCTAATCCTTTAGCCGTCAGCTGGTATATACCCACGAGAGAGCTTGCTCTTAGAGAGACTACTAGAAATCAGCTAAGTTTTATTTCTTTGTAATTTAGTTTCATTAGACATGTGTCCCCATTTCTTGAAAGGTGTCTATCTCTCATTTTCAATTGAATATTTAATATTGGTGAATTATTTATTTATAAATAAATTTATATTTATATAAATTTGGTCATGAGTCGATAGTTGGCGAAACCCTTCTTAATTTTTCCTTTGAAACTGATTTGGTCGTGTGCGTTTTTATAGCTCCCACTGTCTATTGCCGCAGCCAGATTGCCACAAAACATTGACGAGGTAATCAAGATCATGGAACATTCATAACAAAAATAAGCAGAATAAATAAAGCGAAACCTCGTTTTCTCTTAAACTGGACTTGAGATATGCGAATTCACAAAGTTACTGCAGAAAGAAGGAAGCTATACTCCTTCCAAACAAACAATATCTTCAGACAATGGCTTGCAACTGGCATCAAGATTTAAAATATTAATGAAATGAACAGTGTGTACAAAATTACACACACGTTAAATTACATACCTATAGAGGGAAAGAAAGAAAGAAAATTTTATTTGGACCAATACATAAGTATTATACACAAATGGATGTTATTATACAAGATTTGTTACAAAGTTAAGAGATTTTGGTACAATTTAGGACGTAGTCATCCTTCAGTCATTGTACCTAAATTATAATGAGTTGCTCCACTTGACATTGGGAGGCTGGCATGATACTTCCTTACAAGTTGCTGAAGATGTACTGAAAAAGGAGCAACCTCCAATTCCCTGTGGATTTGGCTGTTCCTAACAAACCAGGGAGCATTCACCGCTATTCGAAGTACTTTGCTCTGGAAGGACTGGAGTCTCTTTTTGTGTGTGATGCTGATGCTCAGCCAGACTGGGCATGCGTATGTAAATATAGGGAGCATGATTGTTTTGTAAAGTAGTGTTACGCAAGTCAGTTTCAGTGGTGTATTTTGGTTCATTAAAGGGAATATTTGTGCAAGTCGTGTTTGTGCTTGTTGCAGTTTAATGTTGATATGATGCCGCCATGTAAGTCGTGTGTCCAAATATACTCTACATACCTAGAAAAAACAGGAAGAAGACTCAATACAAGATTTAATACTTTCCATCAGACAAAAAATTGGAGACTCCAATTATGTGAACCACATAAACGATGACTGCTAATGTCCATTAATCGTTCAAGAGAGCATGAAACTGGTAACAAAAGTCCGTCAAGAAGGGGCTGCGTAAACAAAGCAGATTTCCCAAGTGAAGTTTAATAATAAATAAATCTACATACAGGTAACACAACACTTTGAATATGAAGTGAATAAATACAAACAGTAATATGAAATATTTCCCCTTGGGGGGAAACATCTGAAATGTAAAAAAACAGGTGTGCCAACCCGACTCACCCCAAAGAAAAACAATTTCTGAAATATATCAGAATATAACTTATTAATTTGATTGTAAACTATTTATTATATCTAGTAATTACGAGCAATAATATAGTACACGATTGCAGACGCTATCGATGAACTTGAACAGAATGATACATGGAGTGCTTGACGGGCTTTAGTATCGTACAAAATTGCAGGCGCTATCGATGACCTAGATCAGGACGGTGCATGGAGTGCTTGACGGGCAATAGTATCGTACAAAATTGCAGGCGCTATCAATGACCTAGACCAGGACGGTGCATGGAGTGCTTGACGGGCAATAGTATCGTACAAAATTGCAGGCGCTATCAATGACCTAGACCAGGACGGTGCATGGAGTGCGTGAAGGCCACTACTCTCGTACAAAATTGCAGGCGCTATCGATGACCTAGATCAGGACGGTGCATGGAGTGCTTGACGGGGAATAGTATCGTACACAATTGCAGGCGCTATCGATGAACTTGAACAGAACGATGCATGGAATGCTTGCCGGCAGTAGTATCGTACAAAATTGCAGACGCTATCAATGACCTAGACCAGGACGGTGCATGGAGTGCTTGACGGGCAATAGTATCGTACAAAATTGCAGGCGCTATCAATGACCTAGACCAGGACGGTGCATGGAGTGCTTGACGGGCAATAGTATCGTACAAAATTGCAGGCGCTATCGATAAACTAGATCAGGACGATGCATGGAGTGTTTGACGGGCAATAGTATCGTACACAATTGCAGGCGCTATCAATGACCTAGACCAGGACGGTGCATGGAGTGCTTGACGGGCAATAGTATCGTATAAAATTGCAGGCAATATCGATGAACTTGATAAGGCGATGCATGGAATGCTTGCCGGCAGTAGTATCGTACAAAATTGCAGACGCTATCGATGAACTTGAACCGAACGATGCATGGAATGCTTGCCGGCAGTAGTATCGTACAAAATTGCAGACGCTATTGATGAACTTGAACCGAACGATGCATGGAATGCTTGCCGGCAGTAGTATCGTACACAATTGCAGGCGCTATCGATGACCTAGATCAGGACGATGCATGGAGTGTTTGACGGGCAATAGTATCATATAAAATTGCAGGCGATATCGATGAACTTGATAAGGCGATGCATGGAGTGTTTGACGGGCAATAGTATGGTACACAATTGCAGGCGCTATTGATAACCTAGATCAGGAGGTGCATGGAGTTGTTGCCGGCCATAGTATCATACACAATTGCAGGCGCTATCCATAAACTAGATCAGGACGATGCATTGAGTGTATAAAATTCGTAATATATATATATATATATATATATATATATATATATATTTGTCTGTTACCGCTCTAGCGGTTGCAATTTTTGTTTGATCTTTACGAAACTCGATATTTAAACGTTTTATGTAAAAACAAAGATCATGTTCGTTAATGGCTAATATCGAAACAGTGGGAGGGGGGGTTAGAGGGGGATTTCCGAAAATTCGAAATACCTCCGTTACTGTACGTCGGATCGAAAAGTTGAACCAATCTTATTGCAAATGGCATTTACTATAAATATTTTTATATAAGTTTATTCTCTATCTTGAATATTTACAGAGATATTTGTAATTTTCTTTTTGGAGCCTTCAACAAACCGCCAAATTCTACTCATGTCATATTAACAATAAGCTGCTGTATTCTGAACCACTTCATTACAAGGTTAAATACGAAATATTCTTTTCTTTGAACTTTTAATTTATATATAAATGTGACATAGATGCAAATACGTTCTGCCTCTTCTTTTGTTCTTGGATTACTAAAATTTGAGTGATTGAGATAAAACTGAATTTGATTCATTACAAATTACAGCACTAGCTTTAGTAAATTGTTTTCAATTAAATTAATAGATATATTCAGAAATATTTCATTAACTGTTTGTCTACCGGGCCATGTATTCAGGGCTACAAGGTTGGCTAGTCTGTTCGTTTACAATTCAGCCACATTCCATTGTAGAGATTAGCAACTTGTATTGTAAAGTGACTGAAAGATTTCCCATTGCCGTTTGAATTTATTTAAATAACATTCACGGTAGTGTTACCTGTATTTATATTTATCTATTGTAAACATTCACGTTGGAAATCTGCTTCGTTTACGCAGACTTTATTGGATTCCTTGACAGGTTCTTTGCGCAGTCCTGTAAGTACGTATTTAAGAGATAGAATTGCATGGAAAACGTCATACACCTAGATTACTAACAGTGATTTTATCACGTTCGATTAAAAGAGTAGTACTATCACTAATTGACAATGGAGCAGAAAAAAGTTCGTCTCACAGCGGCTGCGTAAACTAAGCAGATTTCCCCGTGAAGTTTAGTAATACAGACATTTATATACTGGTAATAAATACAAACGGAAATAAGAAAAGTTTCAGTCAATTTCAAGAACGTGCCGGCGGGAAGCGTTTGAAATATAAACAAACAGGTCTACCAGCTACACACCTGAAAGAAAAACAATTACTGAAATATATCAGAATATAACATATTAATTTTATTGGGAACTATTTACTATATCTAGTACTGTAATTAATAATGAGTCAGAATAATTGTTATCTCAATCAATCAAATATTAGTAGTCCAAAACCTTAAGACGGGGTAGGGGTCACTAGGACTTATTTGCATGTATCTCGTATAATAAAGGTCTCTTGAATCCAATAATTGGTATTTAACCCTCGGTCGGGAGCGTCAAGAATTTTCCGCCATCGGGCGCGTGTATCTCACAGATCATCCTCAACCATTTTTACGGAAATACAGTTTTTTAATATATATTTTGCACTAAAATGTTCAGCGTGTGATTAGAGACCATAACAGAGGAAGTATTTGTTTGAAAGAAGTAAATAATTCTTAAAATTGACAAGTATTATAATTTTTAAAATATAATTAAAAAACAAATATCAAAAGGAATTGTTTAAATGCACATGCCTTAATTATACATATTTCATTTCAGTTTGTGAACAATATAAAAAAATATCTAAATATAACTTCAATCAAAAATAAGTAGCATGAAATCACTTTTAGACATGACTTAATGAAAATCATCAAAAAATTTTAAAAATACAAGTTTAATTGTAACTTCTTTAGCAGAGCTGCATTACAATTAGGACAAAGCATGGAACTATGTTGTTAACAAATTTTGTTTTTGCAAATCTCACAACAGTTATTAGTACACCTACATTTATTTTAGGTTTTGCTTGGTTCACATCATTTTCTTTTGTTCGTTGTAGTGGATGGACTTTTTTTATGCTGTTCTGTACTTGAGTTCAATGGATGGACCAATGAGCTAGTGTACTCTTATGAGTCTCTGTAGTCTTCAAGTTTCGTCCTTAGTTCAGTTGGTAATCGTCTACTATTGTCACTGCGTCGTGCAATATATCCTTGTACAAGTTCTTCTAAAAGCTCATGTTTGAGCAAAATAATAGTATAATAGGTTTATATGATTCCATTTAATAAAGAGAAACTTAATTGATGTACATATTTATGAAATACAGATTTTCAAAAAAACTTACGAGATCGGGCGCGTGGTATCAAGGAGATAAAATTTAATGACAGGTGAAACACACGACTCTATCAAATACAATGAATCAACATACCTTGAGGGGGAGTTCTCTAAAGCACATAACTCGAAGCACTACAACACCACTCTCTAGGAGGTGTGGCAAATATTTTTCTAGAAACTGTGTATCTAAGAGATCACGCGCCCGACGGAGGGTTAAGCTTCGAATAATGTCGTTTATTATATAATAGAGTATTGTTTATGTAATATGAGTAGCAGTGGAGGTTTGTTAAAGGCTGAAAACTGAAAAATGCAAATATCTCGGACAATATTCATGATAAAGAAGAAATGTGCAATAAGATTGGTCCTATATTTCGATCCGACGTATAGTAAGGAGATATTTCGAATTTTCTAAAATCCTCCCTTCTACACCCCCTCCCCTTGTCCGATTTCAGCAGTTAACGAACTCGATCTTTCTTTTTACATTAAACGACTAAGTATTGAGTTTGGTAACGATTAAATAATAATTGCGACCGCTTGAACGGTAACAGTTTTGAACGGACCTCATTTAGGACACCTCCTAAGTAGGGTCGTTGGGCATTTGAAGAAAAATGTCGAAAATCGCGTCATGAGTACAACCTCAAAAGCTGATTTCCCTTAAGGGATATCTGCCAAAAGTGGTGTTTCATAAAATCATCCTCACAGCCTATTAGTGATATCAGAGAGAAAGTGTAGTTGAATATGATTACTGCCCACGTTCATAACTCAGAAGTAAGTAAGCAAGTGCTTATGCATTCCAGATGAGTTAATAAGCATAATCTGAAGGTAATATAGATAACTCTTTCTATCTAAGTTAACTTCTATATAAGTATCTTAAAGTTAAGCTCAAGGGTTTAATGTTTTAAGCCGGAAAATGTAAAATTGGGTAACTTCAAAATTTAATAGCGCACGTAATCATGAAGATATTTATGCATGTGTGGAATGAATTATTGACGTCGTTTACTAGCGGCTTTTAGCAATATTAGAGATTAGACTATAAAGAAAGTGTGGAAAGTACATGATCTCACTGTCATTGTGAGAGAAGAAAAACTAGCATCGGACCCACTCTCCACAATTCCCTTTATTATTTAATACTTCAATCTTTTCATATCACTTTTTTTCATCATTTATTTTTTATTTTGCCTCATGAGAATCTTTACAATGTCTGCAATATATAATATATGCGTTTTAAATTGAGAACTTTCTTTGTCACCAAGAGCTCTGGGCTCTTTTGCGCCAGGAAATAATCTTCTTAAGACGCGTTATAGTTCATGGCGATGTTTTAGAAAAATTAAAATATATGTACTTGGAAACTTCAATTCTCATTACCTATGGTGGTCTGGTACGGAGGCTGACTTTCTAGAGAGAATGAATAATATTGTAAGTTAATGTGATAATTTCTTAAGATAATTTGTACTCTATTAATTCGGTAGTGAACGACAAATTTGAGTATTTTTGCAGGAATAAGTCTTTATAAAACAGTGGAATGAATTGATAATTACCGTTCATAAAAATCGAATACATATTTAATTAATTACATCAGATTCAATATTCTCCGTCAGAAAAAAGTTGGAAGAGATTGAAAATTTGAGGAACAGTCATGAGAAAATATTATCCGCCTTGAGGTTCATGGTTGTTTTGGGCCAAAGACATTTAAATTAATCCTTTTATCGATAATTATGAATTAATTTAATAATATTCTATAGATTTCTAACAATTGCATTGGTTAACCTGACCATTGGTCTGATGGGTGAGTCTTTATCGCATGGCTTATTTCACCACCACTTTTATGCGCATTTATGGGATCATGTCTAAGAATTTTTATTATTTTGATTAGAACTTCATGCCAGCCATACTTCAGTATAAAGAAGTCGGCAACAGTAATATTTGGCTCGTTGAAATCTGGTCTGTGAACGCAGCCCCTAAGTGGTAGTTTTTTAATTCATCAACTTACATACTTTTCAAGCCTGATTACGTTATGATTTCACCGAAATATACATTTGAGGTTGGGTATAACGCGATGATGGACCTCAGGGTCATCGTGATGAGTTAGTAACATCGATCAGATGAAGGGATAATGATGATGAAGTTAAAAACCGATGATGTTGATTCGGTTGGCGTTTCTTCTAAGATGGCTGTTATTATATCGATGATGATAGAGCCGAAGAAGTAGGTGATAATGAAAATGAAGAAGAAATGAGAATGCTAATGACAAAAAAAAGGAATAAACAATAATTATTATGATGGCGGCAAAGAAGATAATTTTATATTTTCAATAATATAGCTCTACAATAAGCAAGTAACGTTTTTATCTGAGAATGTCTACCGTAATTATTACACGTGAGATAAGGCTTACATACATCTATCTTTGATAAAACTGTTGTAATATTGGATACAATATCATAAACTCACAGGGCTTTCCTCATATATTCATTTTAAAATCCCAGCTCAAGCTAAATCGGGCTGCCACTCTATGGAAGTTATGTGAGCTTAAGGTGTGAAGCCATAAGCCTAAGATTCAAAAAGTCCGTCACGCATGGGCTGCGTAAACTAAGCAGATTTCCCACGTGTAGTTTAGTAATAGATAAATATACATACTGGTAACACAACACCACCGTGAATAAATACAAACGGAAATAAGAAATGTTTCATACAATTTCAATAACCTGCCGACAGGAAGCGTTAGGTTAGAAATTTAAACAAACGGGCCTGCCCGCCTCACACTGGAAAGAAAAACAATTACTGAAATATATCAGAATATAACATTAATTTTATTGAGAACTATTTACTATATCTAGTACTGTAATTAATAATAAGTCAGAATAATTGTTATCCCAATCAATCAAATTTTAGTATTCCAAAACCTTAAGACGGGGGGGGGGTCACCAGAACATATTTGCATGTATCTCGTATAATAAAGGTCTCTTCAATACAATTTTTGGTATTTAAACTTCGAATAATGTGATTTATTATGTAGCAGAGTATTGTTTATGTAACATGAGTAGAAGTGGCGGTTTGGCTAAAAACTGAAAAATGCAAATATCTCGGTTAATATTCAAGATATTGAATAAATGTATATAACAATATTTATAGTAAATTTAATTTTCAATAAGATTTGTTTTATACAGTGTTTCGATCCGACCTATGGTAACGGAGATATTTCGAATTTTCGAAAATCCTCCTCTCTAACCCCCCCCCTCCCCCTGGCCCGATCCTAAATCTGCTAATATGTTTAGGTCCACACTATCTATGCTAGGTGGAGGTTGTTGGAATGTTTATAGGCTTTGATTTTTAATACTTGAAGTGTCTTATGCACGATATATGAGAGCAAAAGTAAATTCAAAACATTAACTTTTTTTTTGTATTTTATTTTCTGACAAGCCTGGTTACCAATTTGGTGGACTATAAATGGTTTGCCTAAATATATTTATTGAATAATACGACTCTGGTATGCTTGATATTTTATTAAAAATAGTATAAGAAAATTATTTATTATGGAGGATGCCAAAGATTCTTTAATAATTAAAATGCGACTGTGTAAGATAGAGGCCTGTAGGCAGTGATCTCTAAGCTATGTGTTGATCTAGAATGCTAAAAAATAACTGTTCCTGGAATCAAGTTCAAAAACTTTCATTTCAAAATAAATTATCCAGCTATGGAAAAGATGTAGAATAGTTATTTATTATACAAGTGACGAAAGTAGATTATTTTACAACTCGTGTGAAACGTTTACCCACACGAGCGAAGCGAGTGTGGTAATTTCACGAGAGTTGTACATTCTACTTTCGCCACGAGTGTAATATTAAATTTTTTCTGTAATCGTGTAATACATGATCAGATATAACCAGAATATGAACAAAATTAGGATGTTGTGAAGATTATGGTACGTTGTTGGTAGGTTATAAGCATGGTTGTGAAAGGTTATATGCATAGTTATAAAACAACTAGTGATGATTGTGAAGTAGTGCAGTTATAAACAAGGAAGGTAATTATTATTATATTTAAATTTTAAAATATATTGATTATTTCCACCAATAATTCATTCACATTTCAATTTATTTTGTTAAAATAAATTCTTACAATGTTAAGAAACATTTAAAAGCATTTAATTTCCAACTTCAAATTATTTTTTAATTTATACTTATTACTAATTAAGAAGGCAATTCACTTTCTTCACAAGTGAAGAAAGTGATTAATTTCTTCACTCTATTGCAAAATGTTTCACTTTCTTCACTCATTTCAGTTTAGTAATGTTACCATTATTCAACGATTACAGAAAAAAATAATATTTCGTCTCTTTGCAGGTAAGAAAATACCACATATTAACGTCTGAACAATTTATTATTGAAAATATCACAAATGTATTCATTACATGATTAGCTTTATAATATATCTTATATTGATATCCAAAATATAATTGTTAACCATTATTTATATTGGGTATAGGGCAATTTCACTTCAGTTAAATATGTATTAGTATAAGTATTGGAAGGCATTGTTGAGTGCTCCTTTGAGATTCTCAACAACCTTCGGGACTTGGGCAGAGTTTCCACTGGCGATGGCGGACTGTAACAAATCAACATAATATATTAGATAGATAATACAAGTGGCAAATCTATTCATCTACAATAATACTTACTTTAGCAATGCTTCTGAATATTTCAAGGCTAAATGTGGCACTCCTCACTCCTTCTTTGACCTTGTATTCTTGAAGGAGATCTCCTTGTGGTTCTTGTGCGGCTAATTCTGCAATTAAACAGAAGTTCGATATTTCAAAGAACGCGTATAAAATAATTTCTGTACTCAACGGTCATTTAGGAATTAAATTAGTTATTCTTATATTGTTAGAAAACCAATCGTTCGAATATAACCTAAACTCACTTAAGCTGTTTTCAAGACTATCAACCAAGGAGTCCACTCGTTTTGAAGCAAGTTCGTTTTGTCCGGAAGCGAGAAGGTTCTGAATGTCACCTGAAGCCGATTCAACTACGAAAACAACAATGATTATAATTCTTTGATAATTGATTAATTGCGCATTATTTAACAATTCCCAACTAGATAAAACAAAGGTTATTTTTATTAATATCTACTTAATGTTACTATTGCTAATTGGGACTTATAGGTTGCTACCGTTACCAGCGGCTGGGTAGGCCTAGATGAAATTTAATTAGTACTTCACTAAATGCACAACTGGATGAGCTAGAAACAAAGCAAATAGGTAGTTTACTCACCTGCTGGTACGAAAGATTCTCGAACAGCATCGATGGAGCTGGCGTAGCTTGATGCAGCTACAGCTACGACCAGAAGTGCTGAAATGTTAATTGATGTGTTTATTCTTATTAAAATTAGAAATAATTAATTTCGGATAAATAAATGATAATATATTTATTGAAAAGTGACTTTTTATCAATATCATTTAAACGCGGGCACACACACATACGCCTAGTAGAAACTATCAAACAACAGGTATTAATTTCATGTTTATATATATATATATATATATATATATATATATATATATATATATATTACTCCTTTTCAGTAAATGGTCCCACTGATACTTTTTTTAAATTGGTGTACGATTTGATTAACTTGCCAAAATTATAGAGAAAGAAGAAACTAATGTTTTGTGGTCAAATTAGATTATCACATGTCCCCTCCCATCGTTTATAATGTTACACTAAAGTAACAGATCATAAATTAAGTAGCATTTGTAAAAGCTGCTGCTCAGCTTTGGTCTTCAAGCTAATGAAATTCAAGGCGTGAGAAAGTACTTTTAGATTGAGTAAATATAGGACATACAAGAGTATCAAATGGGAACCTAATGACTAACCTACTTGGAGTCTATGCTTGAATGAGGTATCCTTTAAACCATATGTGCAACAACCGGAGAGCGAGACATTTTGGTAAACCCAATTAAAAAAATGATTACACTACTTACTCCAAATGAGGAAGATGAGGAGAGATTAGTGCGTTTGGCAGTACTTATAAATGCGAACAGTTCTTTTCAATGATGAAAGTTAATCAACCAAAACATCGCACAAGGCTTACTGACGATAATTTGGAAAATTCTTTCCGTCTTTGTATCAGTGGAGTAAATTCAATCATGGATGGATTAGTTTCCCAATTTTAACCTCAAGTGTCTCATTGATTTCGGTGTTGCTATTTAACTTTCGTTCATTGTAATAATTCCAAATTTTACGATTTAATTACATATTTTGTACTTTTTTTTTCATTTCATTTTGTTATTTTAATAAGTTGTATTATAATTACACATTCTTGTATCATTTCATGTCTGATATCTATCGTTAAAAATTATGAACACTACTTTTAAAAGTGGCTCATGAACGTATTTGCACACTAAAGATTGGCCCACAACATGTCGAAGGTTGCCCATACCTGCTTTAAACACTTGTTAATAGACAAACCACCTTTATATCCCTCACGATTTACCCTAACTATTATTATACAGCTTTTCCCAAACTATGTTTAAATAATGTTAGACCGTCGTACTTTTACTGGCTGATCCCAAAATATATACATTAAGTAATAACAATGATAAAATAATTAAATATAAGTAATATTCAGAGACTTTATTTTATATTATATTATGTGTACTTTTTCGATCAGACTTACGTATTATAACGGAGATATCCAAATATTCAGAATTTCCCCTCTAAACCTCCTCTCCCACTGGTCCGATTTCGGCCAATAGCGAACCGGACCCTATAGGGAAATCTGCTTAAAGTACTTAAAGTAGTCTAAGAAAAGGGATTTAACTAGTGGAAAAAATAAAACAGTGTGAATTGTCCGAATTTTATAAAGAATAAATGGCCCAAGTTTCCTATAGCTTAAAACGAAAGCATAAAAATAATTAAGTTAATAATTTAGTTCAAACACAGGGAATAAAATACCAAGTATAGTAAGAACATGTCGAGGATTACTATATGAAATTTTGAGTTACATCAAAATTGGTAATTTACGAACTAGTTTTAAACGAAACTTGTAGTTTGTGAAGATCAATAAAAATTGTGTCATTTATAGCCTTAAGAGTTATATATATTTATATAATGGTTAACAGAGAACACATTTCTCTAATATTCTTTTCTACAAATTTTATAGCTAAATTTTGAAAATGACAACCCTAATATATAGATATAGTGATTTAAACTCGAACTAACAAGAAAAATAAATGCTGGACACAATAAGAATTAATACTTACCAATAACTGCTTGGTTCATGATGCTGATAAATCAGATACCAAAGATGTCAGTCCAAGATGATGAGTTGGTTTATAAACCAGATGCCCCCACTCATTTAGCAGTTCATGTACCATGTTACCAAACTGTATGTTTAAGAAATTCATAACTAACGAATTTGTACAGGTGGGAATATTGACGCTTATACCTCGCGTTGTTTGCTATTTCCCTAAGTGTAAATGAATTAACACGTGCCACCTAATTACCAAACAGATCCTGTCCAATTCATTTAGGATTTTTTTTCTATTAATAACAGTCCTTAACATAACCGTAGATATAATAATTAACTAGTTTTATAACAATAATGTAAAAACGGCTTTTATTTATTTATTTTTTTTTCTAGGCAGTTGACATAAAAGTAATAAGTAACCGCAATATCAGCCATATAAACATATATCACATTTCGTATGGAAGAATATTAAAACTTCTTCACTTTAGCCACTTGTGATAAGGAGTAAATCTTAATATTATTATTTATTAACATCCACTTTTTAGCAGATTTCCCTTGAGGGAAATCAGCTATTGAGGTTGTACTCATGATGCGATTTTCGAAATTTTTCTTCAAATGTCCATCGATCCTACCCAGGAGATGACGAAAATGAGGTCCGTTCAAAACTGTATATATATATCTATATGCGGTCGCAATTTTTGTTTGATCGTTACCAAACTCGATATTTAGTCGTTTTATGTAAAAAGAAAGATCAAGTTCGTTAACGGCTGAAATCGGACCAGTGGGAGGGGGGGTTTAGAGGGGAGGTACTACTAAGGCTAATTGGGACGGGTTAGCTACAAGTTACCATCCTTTTCTAGACAAGGTGGAACTAAGGATTTTTAGGAGATTTCCCTTAGGGGAAATCAGCCATTGAGGGGTCGTACTCATGGCGCGATTTTCGAAAAATTTCTTCAAAAGTCCATCGAGCCTACCCAGGAGAGACGAAAATGAGGTCCGTTCAAAATTATATATATATATATATATATATATATATATATATATATATATATATATATATATGTCTGTTAGCGCTCTTTAGTCGCAATTTTTGTTTGATCGTTATCAAACTCGGAATTTAATCGTTTTATGTAAAAAGAAAGATCATGTTCGTTAATGGCTGAAATCGGACCAGTGAGAGGGGGTTTAGAGGGGGGATTTTTGGAAATTCAAAATATCTCCATTATTATGCGTCGGATCGAAAAATTTTATAGAATCAATCTTATTTCAAATTAAATTTACACTAAATATTGCACTATGCGTTTATTCTGAATCTTGAATATTAACCGAGATATTTGCATTTGTATTGTGTGTGGTCGGCAGAAGTCGGCTATATTCGAGACATTCCGCTGAAAGCTAGGTCGGCCGTTTCCGTAACTGTTAGAGCTTCGTCACTACTACTGTTATTAGTAGGCAGATTTCTCTATTGTAAAACTTCTCTTCGGAAATCTTCTTAGTTTATGCGTGACGGACTTTTATTTAATGAGTTGGTATCTAAATAAATTCCTATTGCTCATGCGGGAATCGAACTAGACCACTCTAGGTTTACCAGGTGAGATAAAGGCCTGCCATCTTAATATGTGTCGCCACTTTAAGCTGTGTCTACTACTCCTGCCATAGTAATGAGAATTTATTATAAGGATAGTTTTCATATTAAAATATGAAGTCCTTCAGAGGCTGCGCAAACTAAGCAGATTTCCCTAAACTAAACTACTGATCTTATCTCACCACATATTCTCTATTTCTGTGTATTAAACTGATTTGTGGAAGGGGCGGGGAGGTGGGGGAGGTATTATTGAAAACAAGGAGTTGATAACTGGATTAATATGTGTTACGAAAAAAATGTATAGAATAACAATTGTAGCCCACCAATAGTTTAACAAGATGGATTCTATAACATTTTACGATCCAGCTCACAATAACGAATATATTACCCACTATTCTATGTCCGATTTGAACCAATAAAAAATATGATCTTAAGTGATGACAAAAAAGTTAAAATTTGGAGTATGTTAAAGATTAAATAAACATTTTCAAGTTAAAACTAAAAAACTTAATTGTTGACAAACTTGCATGTATCTATCATAATAACAGTCTCTTGCGATCAATATGTGGCATGTAACATTAGAATAAAGTGGTTCAAGATATAACAGTTTATTGTTAATATAGTAAGAGAGAGGGTTTACTTAAGTCTGTAAACTAAAAAAATGCAAATATCACGGTTAATATTCATGATAGAGAAAATATGTATATGACAACATTTTTGGGCAATTTAAAAAAGTCCGTCACGCAGGGGCTGCGTAAACTAAGCAGATTTCCCACGTGAAGTTTTACAATAGAGAAATCTGCCTAATAACAGCTGTAGTAGTAAGAAACCTCTAAATCTAAAACATTATTTAGGGCGTAATAACCCAGTAGTTTCTAGCCCCAAAAAACAGTTAACCTAACCTCTAAACCTATTCACGAGGGACGAATAGTTAAGGAAACGCCCGCCAGAGCTCTCGGCGGAAAGTCCGAACATAGCCTACTGGTGACCACACGCAGAATACAAATGCAAATATCTCGGTTAATATTCAAGATACAGAATAAATATACAGATACAGTATAGAACAATATTTATAGTAAATTTAATTTGCAATAAGATTTATTCTATACAATTTTTCGATCCGACGCCTAATAACGGAGATATTTTGAATTTTCAAAAAGCCCCCCTATAAACCCCCCCCTCCCACTGGTCCGATTTCAGCCATTAACGAACTTGATCTTCCTTTTTACATAAAACGATTAAATTCCGAGTTTGGTAACGATCAAACAAAAATTGCGACCGCTAGAGCGTTAACAGACAAATATATATATATATATATATATATATATATATATATATATATATAATTTTGAACGGACCTCATTTTCGTCATCTCCTGGGTAGGATCGATGGACATTTGAAGAAATTTTTCGAAACTCGCATCATGAGTACGACCTCAATAGCAGATTTCCCTTAAGGGAAATCTGCTAATAATATCGGTTATGTAGACATTCTCGGTCTAACTTATACTAAGGGAGATATTTAAAATTTTCAAAGCCTTATGAGTACGACCTCAATAACTGATTTCCCTTGAGGAAAATCTGTTAATAGCTAGTCCAGCTTGACTAGACAAAGATGGTTGCCTGTAGAATAAACCCAATCATTTTGAGTAACGTACAGAGGTCTTAAATTAAACTAAAAAAATTATGCTAACATCATAGGCCAATAGATAATCTGGACGTTTCTGTATATAGGTAGAGAAAATTAACAATATATTCTTAGGTTTGGAATTTTTCTAAAGAATGAAATGACAGTTCCCTTAATTTTCAATATCTGCAATATTCTGTTCTCTCTTTGCATCATACTGAGACGTATAACGTTATTATTTATTGAAGTCCTTTGTAATTACTTATAATAAAGTCTAATAGTGGGTTATCTAAAGGCTAACACTGTATTTCAGAATTCGGGATTTTACCTCGCGAGGCCTATGTTTTATAAATTATTTTTGTCCAAGTGGAATAGAACACACGATCGATACATATGTAGAACATTTGATGTATTTCGTTTTCAGTGATCAGGAACTCCTTACTTCGCATCACGACCTCTAAAATCTGGATTAAGTTTTATTTTTCGCATGAGTCTTACTAAGGGAGAAATAGGGAAGTGAATTGCGGCCCTAGTCATCTATTTTATTTACTAAAAATGAAAACATAGACGTTCGGGAAACCTCAACTGCTGATTTTATAAAATGTTACTTCAACAGTCTGTGTTTACTTATGTATCATTCTAAAATGAAATTGACTGATAAAAAATATTAATTTTTTTTTATTTATATATTCCAAGTTTCTCAATATGGGCGATATTGCTCGAAAGAAAAAACAAAAAAAATATAGTAAACGTAAAACAAATATATAAAATAACTACAGACTACAACAGAGAGCAACTAAATAAAAATTAAGAAACAGGTAACACTAAAACTCAAAAATAGAAACAAACAAACAATAAGAAAAGGAAAAACTAGAAAACTACGAAAACCCCTTAAAGAATAACACTATAATCAAACTAAGCAATATAGGAAACAAAAAGTGAAGCGAAACAATTTGTAAAAATAATTTACAAATAAAAATGTAAAAGGTTATAATAAGTTTAAAATATTATAAATTAAATGCATTAGGGAAATAATTAAAAATATTATCTCAAGAACAAATAAGTAGATGTACTACAACAATATAATAAAAGTGTGATAATAAATATAAAATGCTATTTTTTAAAAAAAAAATATAAGTTTTTACAAAGAACGTTGAAAAAATGTAAAAGATTACTAAAAACAGAATAAAAGAGTATAGTCTTTTAATGTTTGAGAATAAATTTTATGTATGGACTCTCTTTTGTCAGTAGTTCATATAACTCGGTTAGTATCAGTAAGTAATGGGCTTGTTTGCAGTCAGTCAGTATATGTTCAACTGTTCGAGGTCTATTACATCATCGACAAATCGGTTTTTCTTGGTTGTTTATCAAGTATGAGTGTGCTAGTAGATTATGTCTAATTCGTAACCTTGTATGTATGACTTTGTCGCTTCTTGTTATAAGTTTGTTGTACGGCTTCACTGAATATTTAACTATATTATTTAGAAAATATTAAATAAAAGATTAAGAAAAGTATTATCATTGTTAAGAAGGCCGATACATGCCCTTCACTTGTAATTATGGAAAAGCAAAACTCTATGCATAAAACATTCTCATTTGTCTTACAGGAGGAAATACGTAATGGCTATATTTAAGCCTATGATTGAAAACATTCAGTGGTTATATTTCCTAATTAAAAAGAATACCTAAGTAAGTATACTGGCATCATTAAATGTGGTAAACCTTTTTGGAAATTCTGGTCTGCAGAAATATGTGAGGCAATGTTCTTCTGTCAATGAAGTGTGATTCTTAGGCCTCCAGGTGTTACTGAAGCTTTTAAAATATGTTTCATTCAAGGATATTTCCATGATGTTGTCTGCCTTCAGAAAAATTCATTGGCAATGGGTTCCTCATAAAGTTCAATGGCCGCTGAGGGTGTCATTGTTATTTTGGAGCAGCTCAATATAATGTATTGTATTGTCGAAAGTCATATAAAGCCATTATAGAAATGTTGGTGTAAGGAGTAAGTTATGTAGATGATATACTGTTCATTTTTAGTCGGTCTAAACAATACTTATAGAAATTATTAAAATGCCTAAACACTTGTAAACGAACTTTTTCTCTCATGTTCGAAATAGGAGAGGAGTTTAAAATTAATTACTTTAATTTGACAATATCCAGAGGTAACAAATTTTTCGAAACTAACAGCAAGCGATATTGCAATACCTAATACGGCTTTCAACAAAAATAGTAGAAGTTAAGAATAATTGCTTGAATCGTGTGTAAATCAACTGCTAGGTATGACGAATATTCTCGCAAGTTGAGCATTATTCATCACATGGCAGTTGCAAGTAGGAAGATTCTAAACATGGCGGACATATTAAATTAAACAAGTCGTTGAGACTAATGAAGTGAAGTGTATTTATTTCCATTAAATGCTAACATAACATAACAGAGTACGCAGAGTATTTTTGATTCTTAATATCACTTTAAATATATATGTATTTTTAATTTATTAACATGTATATTTATTAATGAACATCAAAATTGCTCGCGGGAAATATTTTGTAGTTCTATTTAATAATTGAAGATTTTTGGTTGTATTCATTTTGTGCAAAAAAATCTTCCAGGCATGAAGTTCTTTCATTTATAATAATATTTTTAATCAAAGATTATTTTTGTCCCCGGAAAGGCTTTAAAGTGTTTTACTCCTGAAAATTAAGCGTTTCTTCCAAAATGTTTATGTTTATGGTTGGACGTTTGATGATTGTTCTCATGCCTTGACAAATGATTACACGTTATACTCTTTTTGTAAAACAAGTTCATGTTTTGTTTCACAAACAATACTTTTTGGTACATATATATTGAAGGAAAATACATTATTTTTGGACAGGAGTCATTCGACTTTCTGTTGAATATTAACCTTATTGCTTTTTTCTGCAATTTAAATATTTAAATATGTTTATTTTAGTTACCCTAATGCATAACACCGTTAGTTAACTTTTCAAAAAAATGTAATAAGAAGCAAAGCGATTTTAGTTTCGTACTTAATTCTTCAATATGATAGAACTAGTTTAGGCCCTTTGTGAAAAGTCAGTCCTAAAAACCTCATCATGTCCCGATTATTCATTATTTAAAGAAGTGTTTTGGGGATACCAGACTTTACCTCAGAGGTTAACAGGGTTGCTCATTGCCCTATCTGGGATTCGTCTCTGAAAAGGTACAACGCGAAAAAATAGAAATGGGCTTTGGAAACCAAAAAATGTTATACCTCCGCAGGTTAAAATACATGGTAAAACTTCAATGCTACTCATGAGTACATGAGATCGTTGCTGAGAATTTCGGCCTTTTTGTGTGGTCAGAATATCAAAGGAAACATAAGGAGAACATTTATCAAGAACCAACTACATCCTCAATAAAGATTTTAATATCTCATTTGTAAAGGATCTAATTTCCTTCAGATTCAGAGAATTCCACAGCAGGCTAACCAATCATCCTAATCCAGAAGTCCTAGCCCTTTCCAGTACCACTCATCCATATTCCCCTCCACGGCGCCTCAAGAGACAATGGCCCATAGATCTCCTATAGAAGTGTAAAATGAAGTGATAGCAGTGGCTATTTCCTTATCAAGTGCCATTCCTACTTAGCTCTTGACTTCCTTGCCAGGCAGGGAGAGGCTGCTCCTCTCATTGTGGTGAAGGGGTGTAGCTTCTGTCGAGAGTGATGGTGGACGATTGTATTGTACACTACCATTAACAAATGCATTTAAATGCAGAATGTAATATTCTTAAAAGAATAAAATAATAATGAAAAAAAATGACTTTCAGCCAGCATTTGAAAAAAGAAAACCATGTAACGCCTCGCATAAGGTAGATCTGCTAGAGTTCAAGAGCAAAAATCAAAATCAAACACTAGTACTACTTTATATTGAGCTTGAAGGACGGAGAGTGTCTTCTTAAATGTGTACGTCGAACTGTGCCGACCATTTTCAAGATACAGACAAATTTTATTTATTTCTTAGTTTTTCATTCTTACATATATATAAGATTGGCTTATAGACCTTTGAGATCTTTAGCCACCCATTAGTGGGGTTCGTGATCATAATTTTAGTTTTTGTGTAACCAACTTGGCGTACACTCCCGTTAACCAAGGAGGTCCTCGAATGAGTTGTTGCCAGTATACTGACAAGTTCCATTGTACCCGGGGGGTGGGGTGTCTCTGGTCAGTTCACCCTGAACCAGCCTACCTGTGACGGAAGTCATAGTAGTTAGCCATCCTGACGGGCTGACAGATATGTACTCGTCAGACTCCCGCTGATCTCCTTAAATGCACTGCAACTCTCTCGTGACTAATGTTCTCTCCAGCCGAGAATCAAGCCAGCACCTGATTTTTACCTTTTGCTTACTGTGATTAATGAAACTGGGTAGTGACCAGAATTAGATGCATAGATTTAATCGTGTTTACTGAAGGTCTTTAATGGAATTTGGTTTATATCTTATTCTTAACTAGCTTAAAAACCCTTATCCCTTAGATGGGATGCTATATACAAACTCGGGATTGCTATCGAAACGTTTAAAGCCCACTCAATGATGTGTCTTTTAAATCCCTAGAACCACCGGCTGTCGGACTACAGACAGCGCTTGAAATGTTTAAACTATATTATAAAATCAAAGGCAACGTGCAAATGTGTTTTATGTAAACCTTTTTAAAATAAATATATATGATAGAATTCAATCATAGCCAAAATCATTTAATATTTTGGACTTTCGAAGATAACACCGTCCTATTTTAATACAAAACATTTGGAGAAAAGGCAACAAACAAAAATACCAAAATTTAACTCAGATAAAAAATCTTACGTTACTTAAAGTGGACTACTCAAATGACGGAAAATAACAAACAAAAATGCGAAAATATTATCAAACAAAAGACAACAGGAATTACCAAATTAACTGTAACAGATATTTTTATCATTTTATGGGAAAGTTTCTGTCTTTATAAAAACAAATCTCTTTCTTGAATTTGTTTATTACGCCTTAAATGTTTCTTGTTAAATTTATAACCGTGCCAAGGGCTAAAATGTTTTAAAATATAACAATATATATTTAGATTATATAACGGGGTAGAGATATAGATTAAATTTGAATATAGAGTATTGATGATATAATATTAATAAACACTATTTTGAAGAACATCTTTTATGGAGTGGACACTAACCAATCTTTGGCTGACCTGGCACCTTCACTGATCATGAAAGAAGTATCTTGACTAGATCATGAAAGGATCTACTAGATGCAAAAGATTGCCATTTCCAGGAGAACCATTTTCTGGAAAGGGTCATTGAGAACACTGATAACAACCCAAACATACAATAACAAACGGTATTGTTCACTAGCACGTTCGCTGCTGCAGTCTATATACAATTTACTCCACCAGTAACTGCATCGGTCCCCGGCGTCCGATGCCTGTCCTAACGTTAAAACCTGTATCGGACCCCGGGGACCAATGTAGTTTTCGAAGTTATCGCATTTTCTTGACAATTCAAGTGAACTAAATGAATGAATTAGCAAAGCAATCAGTACTCCAAACCTAGAACTAGCACCAGCAAAGCCAGGAGAAGTCCCCGGCGTCCGATGTCGTCTACAACTAATGAACATCCCCGTTAAAATATCTCTCATAATAAGCTTGCTAGAGCCTTCGTCTTTTTGGAGTGGACTGAAGGAGAGGGGCCCGTCTTGATAGACTAGATGACTATCGGACCCCGGGGACCGATGCAGCAGCGAACGTGCTAGGGTTCCAGAGGTAATTCTCTATTGTGTCAAGTGTTTTCGCCGGAGGGCACTAGTAGGGGGTTGGCAAAGACACTGTAAGAGAAACTCAACCGAATTAACAACCATTTTAATTGATGAACCTCCCGATGATCTAAAGGAGTGACCGTCCGAGTTAGGTAATGGATGGGCACTGAACTAGGAGGCAACAAGAGATATCAAGAGTAATTTTGGATTGTACATCCAAGAAAGTTAGTTGTAACTTAATGGTTCTTATGGTTTATTTATTTATATAGGAGCACCCGAATCTTGTCGATTTGGTTCAAAGTTTCACAATGTAAAATGAAAACAAAATTATAGAAAAATAAAAAAAACTGAAACAACAAATAAAAAATTAAATACAACAAATAATCATTAAATACTAGTAATAAAGACAATTAATAAACATAAGACATAAATAATCATTAGATAAACAAACATAAATAAGCATTAGACTAGTAATAAAGACAACAATTTAAAATGGTTTTAATAAAAGAATTATGTTATTCCTATATACGAGTACATTTATGTTATTATTTTTTTTTTTTTAATTTTTTTAATTTTTGATAGGCAATATTAGGATGATATATTTTCTCCTTCATGTGCTTACCTTTTTTTGTACTTTTATATTATGGAGAATATTTCTAAAATATCTGGTACTCATTTTCGTGCTTTGTCTAAAGAATATAATAAAAATTAACCCTTTTAAATCTTTTTTTCTTATGGTTTAAAACGAGGGTAAAATACTTACCTCTTATGGTTATGGTAAATATTTTACCCTCTTATTGTTTAAAACGATGGTAAAATACGTAACTAACGCCCAAAATTTATTTTCGTTCGAAGGATCCTATTTGAACGTTTCATAAGATTTTGAAATTTTTTGATTGAAGTAAACAAATATTAGGCAGACGACAGAGTTGCTAATAATAAACATTTTAATAATGTATGACACAATAGGATTGAATTAATGAGAATTACCTAAAGCACAGCTGTACAAATTCGTTAGTTTGGACAAATGTTGAATACATTAATTTGCTTAAAATATATGATAGCCCATATATTGATTCAGAAAGGACTGTCGAAGTATATAAACGTACCCGAATTCGGGTATTGGCACTTTCACTTGGAAGAATCACCATCATGAGGTTCGCAGTTCTCGGTAATTATAAGTTATTACATTTTATGTATTATCTATAATTTGGATGGCTGTCTTAACCCATAGATAATTATTTGGGCGAGTATATTTATATATATATATATATATATATATATATATATATATATATATATATATATATATACAGTTAGCGATTTTTTGAGATTAATTTACATAACATTACTTGTTTCAAATTAATTATACTACTGTAAAAATCAAGTCAATTTCGTATAGGTCACGGGCAATAAACTGTTAGGAAATCCGCCATAGCCGGTTAACCATAGCCTGGAGTCATAATGTTGAGTTGTGCTGTTTAATTAATGGCTAATAATCGGTTTGTTTTCTTACTAAATTAATATATAATGTGCTAAAAAATATTTTTAGGGGATCCTATTATGTATTTATTACTTAATTTATGTGTTCTTTTAGCCTGAATTAAAATTTAAATTAAAATTTTTTTAAGTACTTACGAGTCAAGGACAATCATACATGTTTTCCTTTTAAAAAATATAATCTTATGTATAAATACATTACTATCTTCGTTTTTTATAATTTGGCAAGTTAATCATATTGTACATCACACACACACACACACACACACACATATATACGACCTTAATACCTGGTTTTTGATGGTTTCTAATACGCGTATGTGTGTGTACCCTACATGCTGACACGACTATGAATCGATCTTTAAATGATATTGTTAAGATGTAACTTTTCAATAAATAAATTATCATTTATTTATCCGAAATTAATAGTTTCTAATTTTAATAAGAATAAACATATCAATTGAAATTTCAGCACTTCTCGTCGTAGCTGTGGCTGCATCAAGCTACGCCAGGTCCATCGATGCTGTTCGAGAATCTTTCGTCCCAGCAGGTGAGTAAACTAGATTTTTGTTTTCTTTCTAGCTCATCTAGTTGTCCATTTAGTGAAGTACTAATTAAATTTCATCCAGTCCTGCCCTGCCGTTAGTAACGGTGGTAATCTCTAAGTCCCAATTAGCAATAGTAACATAAAGTTGATATTAATAAATGACCTTTGGTTTATCTAGTTGTGAATGTTTAAACAATTCTTAAGTAATCAATTTTCAAAGAATTATAACTATTTATTTTTTCTTAGTTGAATCGGCCTCAGGTGACATTAGGAACCTTCTCGCTTCCGGACAAAACAAACTTGCTTCAAAACGAGTGGACTCCTTGGTTGATAGTCTTGAGAACAGCTTAAGTGAGTTTAGGTTATAATCGAACTATTGGTTTTCTTAAAATGGAAAATAAAATATGACCGTTGAGCACAGAGACTATTTTGTAACCTATTTCTTATATAATTCATCTTCTTTGCAGAATTAGCAGCACAAGAACCGCAAGGAGACCTCCTTGAAGAATACAAGGTCAAAGAAGGAGTGAGGAGTGCCACATTTAGCCTTGAAATATTCAGAAGCATTGCGAAAGTAAGTATTATTGTAGATGAATAGATTAGCCGATTGTATTATCTATCTAATATATTATGTTGATTCGTTCCAGTCCGCCATCGCCGGTGGAAGCTCTGCCCAAGTCCAGAAGGTTATTGAGAATCTCAAAGGAGCACTCAACAATGCCTTCCAATACTTATATTAAAGCTGGAACTTAAATGAAACTGTTCCATTCCAATATCAATAATGGTTAAAAATTATATCTTCCAATGACCCTCTGTGGATCAAACATGCTGTGATTATAACTAAAACATTATGTGTTATATTCAATAATAAAACTTTTCATATGCTAATATGTATATTTTTCATTCCTGCAATAGATTTAAGTACCCCAGGCTACTACGTCAGTAGCCAGGCTTGTTTTTTTTTAATTTGAGCTTACATCGTCATCAAATTAACCTGGTTTATTTTCATTGCTACCATCTTCATTATAATTTTGTATTATTTGTTTTCGACAGTAACCTCATAATCCTTTTTTTTTCTTTACCATCTACTTCTTCGTCCGCATCACCATCGATATAAATATGACTATTTGTGAAGAAACACCAACTTATCACCTTCATAATCATCATCTAATCATCAGATCTAGATTTTTCGTAATTGCTTCTCATCACGAAACTTGTGAGGTCCCGGACAGCCAGGCACCGCCCCCAAACATTTCTAATTCAAATCATCATTTGTTCCAAATTTCACGTCGATATTGCCCAGGAGTATAGGAGTCATGGATGTAGGAGATAGAGCTATTCCCAGAACAGTTTCAGGAAGGGAAGAGGCACTTTGGACAACCTTTTCGTTCTATTGAAAATAATTTTATATCATCAAGAATAAATGAGAAGATAAAGAAAGGGATAACAGCTGATAGTATATTTGAGTATTTTCGCTGAGTTTATGGCACCAATAAGTAGTGGGTAAAGCTTTAAAAAATTGGCATTAGTATCAAAATGCCGAGCATTATTAAATTTCACAATGATTGTTCCATATTAATAATAAATGTAGACAATGAGCACAGAGATGAGATAGAGATAAAAGAAGGTATCTTGCAGGGAGAAATGCTCAGCCCTTTGTTATTTGATAACTACAAAGCAGATATGTTAAGATATTACAAAGGAGTCCCAGGACTAAGAGTAGATGGTGATACATACCTCCAAGCATTACTGTATGCGGATAATGCTGTCATACTATCCGATTCAGCCAGCAAGCTTAAAAAAATACTCCAACACTTGGGAGAATTCAGTTTCAATAAGCTTATAAGTCAAAGCTAATAAAGATTTTATTTATTACTAACATAATTTGGTAGAAATTCAAGATACCTCAGATACTCTCAAGAAAACAAATGTGTCATAAATAGCTAAGGGTGCTATCCGGGTGTTATTGTGACATACTAGCCACCAAAAAGAAGTTGCTTGATGCTAATGCTAAATACTCGAAAACACTGCTAATGTTGTCCGCAACATTTATTGTACTGAACAGGACCTACCTACTACAATAGGGTGTTACAGCTGTGACAAAGGTTAGAGGTTCTTGGAGCTGAAGACTAATGGTTGGCTCAAGTCTCTTTCATTTTCGAAATTAATCCTTAGATGATCTAATGGAGAAGTAGTCTAATTACTGCCTATGGATGGATGGATATTGAAAGGATTATAAACTCCAAGCATAGCCCCAACTACATAATAATACGTCTGCCATGGCGGAGATATAAATATAGATTCCATGGAGAATGAACTTTAATAAATTGAGGCTATTTAGCCCAGCTAAGAACCTGTAATGCCCATATAGAACGCACCATTATCAGCGGGAGAGAAATATGCCACAACTGTAATTCCAACCACTGGAATCTATCACCTACATTCCCACCATCTCCCCAATTACATCAGCTTTTGTATCAATATTTGTCAAAATATATAAATTTATGTAATTTACCATAGAAGCGCTTTGAAATAGACTCAATTAATGAATTGATCGACATTTATAATTTTGCGTGCCATTGGACAAAGAAGTTTTCTTATAACTAATATTTGCACGCGCTTTATTATTATGGGTGAGAGGTTTATTCTCAGAAAATATGGCTAAAATCGACATCGAGTAAAAATCCACCTGTGTGAATTTTGTAATCGTGACATATGTTAAGATGAATTTAAAGATTTACACACAATTCTCGCAGTATCAAGAAGTACCTCTAGTTGTGCTTGTACTAAAATTTATATTGACAAGGAGGCTTTGTCCTATTTGTTCCTCGTTACATACAGCTTTTCCACGGAAGAAATCGGATGGTACATTCTGACGTTCCTCATCTCCAATCTCATGAGTCTATCTAACTCATCAGGAGTAGTGTCACACCATTTTATTATGCCAAAACTAAAGACAGGAGACGGTATCGTCCACTTATCTACGGCTTATAGCAGATTTCCCTTCAGGGAAATCAGTTATTGAGGTGGTACTCATGACGTAATTATCGAAACATTTCTTCAAATGTCCTTCGATCCTACCCAGGAAATGGCGAGAATGAGGTCCGTACAAAATTATATATATATATATATATATATATATATATATATATATATATATATATTGTTACGTTTTATTACCAAAACCAGTAATAAACGTTTTTAATAAGAGTTCTTTTGGATTGCAAAATTAAATACTCATAGTTTCACAGTTTTTATTACTGCACAATTTATTTCACAATGCACAATACACTTGGTAATTATTCTTAATTACTACTCACAGTATACACTGATAGCGTCACTGTTTAGATTACACAGTACTCACTCACAATAATTCACTCACGGTCACTGAAATTCACAGAAGGACGGCACTACACTATCCTTTACTTTGCGGCACTGCACTGTCTTAAACACGGCACTAAACTGTTACTTACAGTCACGGCACAACACTGTTCTTCACATAAAAACACTATACCGCACTGAACTAAGTCGCACTGTAGCACCGAACGCACATATGAGCACTTGAGAAGAAAACTGACTCACTCCTCGCTGGCCGCTTCTTTATATATATCGTCGGCATACATAAAAGGGGAATTGTCTGGTTCCTTCGACGCTGGGCTGGACGGGCCTAGTAGAAGCTAGACCTTCTGTCGGCTTCTTTGATCTACTTTCCACATACGCGAATCTCTCTCTCTCTGAAGGATTATTCATGTATTTAATTTCGTAACACTGCCGCCCACTTAAGCCTTTTCGTCCCGAATAGGCTCAATATTTAGAGCCTATATATATATATATATATATATATATATATATACACACACTTATAATAATAATGATATGGGTATTATTTATATTGTGGTGTTATGGGGTGCTAGAGTGTTATGTATGTGAATATATGTATGGGTATGAATATTGTATAGTGTTGAGGTGTGTTTATGTTATTATGTTGCAGTATATGGTACAATACCATAAACACACCTCAACACTGTACAATATTCATACCCATACATATATTCACATACATAACACTCGAGCACCCCATAACACCATAATATATATAATACCCATATCATTATTATTATAAGTGTATACGGGATATATATATATATATATATATATAATACTATAACAGCTGTAACATAGTATAACATAATAACTTAATAGATTTAATACAACAAGAAGGTGGCTCTAATAAAAATATAACTACAAACAGCATTAATAACTGTAACATAATAGAATAATAATACTGTAGATACATAATAGAATAATAATACATAATAGAATAATAATAATAAGAATAGCATTAATATAGGCATAACAATGATTGTAGTAACACACAGGAATGGTTGTTATAACATAATAACTATAAGAATAGAAAATAGCAACTTAGATACAACATAGGAATAACTTTAACATAACACAACAATAATTATAATTTAAAATAACATGGCAATGTTTGTAATAGTACATAGCAATAACAGTTGTAAAATAATATAAGTGGCAATAACATAGATTTAATAAAACATAGGAATAATTGTAATAGTACATAGCAATAACTATTGTAAAATAATATAAATGACAACAACATAATAATCTTAACAACATGAGGATAGCTTTGACAAATTATAGCAATAATTATAAAAAAAATAAATAAATAAATAAATAAATAAATAGTTCTATCATGATATAACAACTACAGTACAACAATTATCATATAGTTTAACAAACAAATACACCATACTATAAATATATAAAACATACAAAAGGCTGTGACCCTGCTATGTAAACAAAACAAGGAAGGTTACTATAACCCTAGTCATAGTGCAATAACAATGTATAATAGTTTATAGGTATCTTTAGTCTTGTTAAGTAATAATAAGAAAAAACACCCTTTTACAATAATGTGTAATAACAATGTGCAATATTATAATGTAGTACATGTAATTTTACAGCCCTGAAGAAGAAAAAATAAAAATTCTAAGGTTTATTTCACCAACATTGACCAACACTCCGAAAAGAATAACACACCATATATAAAATACAAACCTGGTCGAAGACATCAGCAGAAATATATATATATATATATATATATATATATATATATATATATATATATATATACACACACACATAACCGTCTGTTACCGCTCTAGCGGTCGTAATTATTGTTTAATCGTTACCAAACTCGGTATTTCATCATTTTATGCAAAACGAAAGATCAGGTTCGTTAATGGCTGAAATCGGACCAGGGGAGGGGGGGGGTTTAGGGGGGGGGAATTTTAAAAATTCAAAATATCTCCGTTACTGTACGTTGGATCGAACGAATGTATAGAATTATTCTTATAGGAATTTAAATGTGCTATAAATATTGTTAGTACATTTATTCTCTATCTTAAATATTAACCGAGATATTTGCATTTTTCAGTTTTCAGCCCTTAGCAAACCCCCACTTCTACTCATGTTAAATACACAATACTCGGTTATGAAATAAACCACATCATTTAAAGCTTAAATACTAAATATTGTTTTTAAGAGACATTTATTATACGAGATACACGCAAATATTTTCTGTTGACCCTCCCCCCCCTTCTTATGTTTTTGGACTACTTAAATTTGATTGATTGAGTTAAAAATTATTCTGATTCATTATAAATTACAGTACTACATATAGTAAATAGTTTTCAATCAAATTAATACGTTATATTCAGATATATTACAGTAATTGCTATTCTTTCCGGCAAGAAGTTGGCAGAACTGTTTGTTTCCTGTCGGGAGCAACCAAGCTTGTACCACAAATGCAGTAAAAACATTTTTCTTGAGTGCTGAATTTTATTTCTTCCTCATACAAGCCTCTTTGAATCCAAGTATCCTATTTTTCATTTATGCTAGGTACTAGAATCATCGGGATTGCGCAGGATGTTCGTCAAGAATCCTATTTTCTACCATAAGTGAACTATTTTTTTCTCAATTCGTCACCACTTTGGCGGGATGTACTGACTTTGCTGGGGTTTGTCGTGGGAGTTTTTATTGTCCTTTCGTACTATTACTAGTCCTAGGCTATTACAGGCTGAAATAGCAGCCCGGAGGCAGAGGTGCCCCGGGTGCTACGGACTGATGATATAGTCCCAGGTGTTTAGCGCTCGATTCGAATATGCTATTACCTTAGTTCTAGTTCTTCCTCCATTGCTACCTGTTGATTTTTTACTGAAGCTACAGTATTCCTTAAAGCCCATTGATGGCAAAGGGATTTAATTTCCTCATATTTAGCATCCCTATAGTGGAATTCCCTTTATACCTGCTCTGTCCCTTCTTCAACCTCAAGTACCGTTACTCATTACATATGTTACTCACAGTTGTGTGCTTCAAAATGCCCTGAAAACGATTTTTCTCTGAGGAGGTTTTGTTAGAACTTTTTGCGGTTTCGAGTGAATGTGAAGGTGATTCTTCTTCGGATTACTCCGATAAGGATACAGAAAATAGTCACCGAAATGTGTCTATAGGTGAAATGCCTGGAACTAGTGGAGTTTCTAGTCGAAGAGACGGAATTGTACGATTAGCTATAGAACGTTAAGGGCTAGACAGCAAGCAATAAACTGAATAAGTACAAGGTATAATTTAATAGGTATTATTGACTGATTCAACACAGGACTCCAGAACATATGTAGTTCACCATTTAACAGTACTTAACGATTTTCTATTTTATGGAATTCTGGTACGTTTGGCCTCATATCTAATGGAAGCCGTCAAATTTCGCGAATTCAGACATAAGCAGATCATTTAATATTATTTTGATATTTATCTTAGCATATTCTCTTATTAGTTCAGGTTCGCTTGTTTCATCTCATCGATTTGTGTTAGCTCATTCACAACTACTTTCCCAGTTTTATTTTCAAGTCCAATAGTTTGTCTTACTTGATTTTTAATTATGTCATGTTCAACAGTTATCTAAATCTTAACTTTTCGCAAGGTTCGCAAGGAACTTCTTGATCTGAGAGGTTTTGAATTTTTAATGTAATATGAGGATATAGTTCATTCCAATACTGCACAATGCGCATCTCGTTTTCTCAGTCTCTCATTTTGTAGCTAGACACTCATGACTCCAATATGCATGTCTTTAGTCCACTTCATGCATCCTGGCGTACTCCTTGGCCTATCTCTTCTGTCTGGAGTGGGGGGAGAGTCATCCTCATCAAAGCTGAAGCCAGAGCTTGAATTTTGGTGAAATGCCAGTGACATACTTCATCGGGGCACCGCTTGCGCCTCCTGACGATGTTGAGGCTGACATTCAATTTCCCCTGGAACAGACCTTACTCCAGATTCTTCCGAGGCTATTTTCTTTGTTCGTCATACTATATTTAATAACGGGTTCCATTTTATGCCTACCTCCAGCTGTATATCCCAGGGAAGGTGGTCCTGGAGTGTGTACTGTTTATGACCTTATCTCAGTGTTAGTGTACAGTGTTCTGTGTGTATGTCTGTGTAAGCGCTCCCAATCTGGATGTCCAGACTAACGTCTATCCAAGATCTGCAATGGGGTCGTCACTTCCCTAGGATTTATTATTTTTCTTCATTTAATGGATGTTATATTTAAAATGTGCATATTATTTTAATTTACTCCACAATTTATATGGGGTGGAGTAATTTATGTAGACTTCTAAAATGCATACGTCCGGCATAAATAAAAGGTACGAGCAAATATAAGGCACACGTCAGACAATGCTGCAAATAATTAAACAATATCACTACACTACATGATACAGTAAGTGGGAATTAGGGAAATGTATACTTGCACAACTGTACAAACTCGTTAGCTCGGACAAATATAAATCTAACCAGACCCATATTAACTAAAGAAGGATTGTCAAAGTATATATAAAGGAACTCCAATTTAGGGATAGGTACTTTCAGTTCACTGAAGCATCATCATCATGAGGTCCGCAGTTCTCGGTAATTATATCTTTTTTGATTTCAAGAACCTTTTTCTTGGAGAGGTTAAAGCCTAAATATTACTCACTTATTAATATGCGATGTCTTATAATATAGACTTATTACTGTTTTCGTAATTATATTTATGTTATATATATATATATATATATATATATATATATATATATATATATATATTATTTATTAACGTCCGCTTTTTGCAACTTAGGCTAATCGGGACGGGTTATCTACAGGTTACCACCCTTCTCTAGCCAGGGTGGGATTTTAGGATGTTATTTAATGAATTTCGTCACTAAATAATTCCCTTTGCCCAGGCGAGAATCGAACTCGCCACTCTAGGTTTACCATGTGAGATGAATGAAGTAATGGATCCTTGATATAGGTCCAAAAATTACCCCATATACAGAAATATTATAAATTAACTCCCTTTAAGTCCATGGACATTATCGTTAAACAATATTTGCCAGGAGTTATGTAATAATAATACGTGTTATTTTCTCAAATTTTTAGGTTTTCACCTATAGAAATTATACATTTTTGAAAGCCTTAGTTTCTTCATTTGTATGATTTGGGCATACAACCTAAGGAGTTGGCCACCTAAATACAATTTTCATTTATAGAACAAATTATTAATAAAAGGTTTTCATTCATAAAGATATTTATTAGTACATCGTCCTACACGGTTCGTGGTTTATATGCCACCTCTTTTTAAGACTAAATATTCATACATTATTTATGCGTCCCTGTTCTTTACTCTTTCTTGGATAATTCAATGCATCGAGTCTCAATATTCAATTAAAAATAAAATATAAATTAATATATGAATGAATACCATCTCATATGGAATTTGAGAATAGGCATTGGCTTCTACGGATTTTAATCTTTGCTAATTATTATTATATAATCAAATCTTAATTTATTAGACTTAATAAATATTTTTGAACTTTATAACTAAAAAACTCAGATAATTATATAATGCAAGGATATCCAAGTTTTCGACAAATTTTGATAACAATACTGCCAAAATAATTGATAGTTAACATATATCTTGTCATAAAAAACGTCCGTCACGCAGGTGCTACGTAAACTAAGCAGATTTCCCACGTGAAGTTTTACAATAGAGAAATTTCAGAATAGAGTCAAACAGTTACGGGAACGGCCCGAACTAGCTCTTGACGGAAACTCACGACTGGACCCCAAGTTAGCCGATCTCATCTCAGAAGCTGAAAACAGAAAAATGCAAATATATCGGTTAATATTCAAGATAAAGAATAAATGTATATAACATTATTAATAGTAAATTTAATTTGCAATAAGATTGATTTTATATAATTTTTCTATTCGACGTATAGTAACGGAGATATTTCGAATTTTCGAAAATCCTCCCCTCTAAACCCCCCCTCCCACTGGTCCGATTTCAGCCATTAACAAACTTGGTCTTTATTTTTGCATAAAACGTTTAAATATCGAGTTTGGTAACGATCAAACGAAAATTGCGACAGACAAATATATATATATATATATATATATATATATATAATTTTGAACGTACCTCACTTTCGTCATCGCCTGGGTAGGATCGATGGACATTTGAAGAAATTTTTCGAAACTCGCGTCATGAGTACGATCTCAATAGCTGATTTCCCTTAAGGGAAATCTGCTAATACATATCCAATATTTTGTAACATCTATACACAAGCAAACACACTCACATGCGTGTGTGTGTGTGTATATATATATAATAGAACTTTGTGTTTTAATTATTGTATTATAATAAATACAATGATTAAAACACATATAATTAAATAATAGGCGGATAAACCTTTAACAAGTTGTGTATATGTTTGATAAGTAGAGTAGATTTTACAAATAACATTAATAGAAATAGATTAAATAACTTTACACATAATGGCTTCTTCCATAAAACTCTTTGTGTGATTTCATCGGAACGTATGTAAATTCAGAACCGGAATTTGAGTAAATTTATCTGTTAAATTAAGTAGATATAAACTCTTGCATTAACATCAGATACTATGAAAGTTACAATAATACAAAAATAATAAACATTTTAATTAACATTTCAGCACTTCTGGTCGTAGCTGTAGCTGCATCAAGCTACGCCAGCTCCATCGATGCTGTTCGAGAATCTTTCGTACCAGCAGGTGAGCAAACTAAATTATTTACCATCTAATTGTGAAAGTATAGCTTAAATAGATATCAAAGAATTATAATTATTACTTATTCCTTAGTTGAATCGGCTTCAAATGATGTTCAGAACCTTCTCAAGTCCGGAAACAAGGAACTTGCTTCAAAACGTGTTGACTCCTTGGTTGATAGTCTCGAGAACAGTTTGAGTGAGTTTGTTTAACTTTGAACAATTAAATTACATATAATAAAAAGTACCTTATAGTCTCTGGAGTTTTGGGATTATTTTATGAGGCATTTTTTAAATAATTTTTCTTTGCAGAATTAGCAGCACAAGAACCACAAGGAGATCTCCTTCAAGAATACAAGGTCAAAGAAGGAGTGAAGAGTGCCACATTTAGCCTTGAAATATTCAGAAGCATTGCCAAAGTAAGTATTATTGTAGATGAATAGATTTGCCACTTGTATTATCTATCTAATATATTATGTTGATTTGTTCCAGTCCGCCATCGCCAGTGGAAACTCTGCCCAAGTCCAGAAGGTTTTTGAGAATCTCAAAGGAGCACTCAATAATGCCTTCCAATACTTATATTAAAGCTGGAACTGAAACATAATTACCTTTATAATCAGTTTTCCAATTTGTACATTATCAATCAAATTCCTTGAAAATAAATTTGTACCATTTCCGTTTTTGCTTAATAAAATTGCTAGATACAGTATAGATTTTTCATGCTTACCTTTAACGACAAATGATCTTCAATACTCAATACTCTGAATTACAATTTCGGCAGGTTGGATTAAAATGATGTTTTAGGAGATATGTGTGCCATGCGACCGATTATTACAGTACTTTCTCCATGTTTCTTGGGTTTTGGTAAAATTGGGGGAAATAGAATTTTAGATTGTTTATTATGGTGAGGGCACGGCATCGACTTTTTTAAATGGCTCAATGAGGATTATTCGAGAAGAACGTTTTAGTAGTCAACGTGCGATTTCTGTGATTGAATTTTGAAAATGTGGGACAATAATAGATAACTTCGATTGAAGGCAAGGTCAGGTTCATCAGCTTCACATACAGACTATCTGATGGTGAAGTTGGAAGCAAGGGAGGTATTCATACTTTGTCGTTTTCAGTTATCCCCACCACTACTCATCTTTGAGTTTTGACTTAAAAATAGGGTATATATGGTGAGATGAAATTACTAATATTTTATTAGAGCACGTGGGAAATCAGCTTAGGTTTCTCTGCCCCTGCGTGACGTACTATTTTTTTATTTTTACAAAAATGGACGTATTTGGTTTTATCTTGTGAAACAGCATAGCGTGACTTCAAAGAGCAAGTTTCTTAGTTGTTTAGCGAATTCCGAAGTTTCAGTTGAATGTATTCTAGGCAATTGCTTCTCATATAAATGGGAAAATCCTCAGCGTACATCGTACACTTTATACGAGGACGGCCATTTTCGTTTATTTCACTTGAAGCTCCTAAAAATATTGTTCCACTTAAGTGAGATTCTTGAGGGATGCCTTTTTTGAGTCATTACATCAAAAGGCAAATTTCCTATTTTAACTTTAAACGTTCGTTTCATTGTAACGTTATGGAAAAATTTTAAATTCGGCCTTTTAAACCCCTGTGCTTTTATGCCTCTATATCCTTTGTCATGAGTTTTGAATACCCATGAAAATAGCCATATTCATTTATAAAAAAGAAAAAATCCATATTTTGCTTTTTAGAAAAGCAGTTTGAATTTGGTCTTCAAACAGTTGGAACCAGCTTGAATATCCTAAACGTAAAAATCTCATTCTATCTGAGAATAAGAATCTCTTCATAAAGTGTGGAGAGTCCTTCGCCAACTTTTGAAGAGCTTATGAATATTTCCACCACGAAATGGCACCCGTCCTTCGAAGAAGAATGAATCTACTCACTTGTGTGGTCATTGCAGAAAGCTCACCGATGTGACCAAATTGATACGAAATCTATTTACTGAGGTTTTTGGAAGCTCCGATGGAAGAACGCAGCTAATGAGCGTCCCATCATTTGGAAATTCACGATCACAAAGGCTACCTGGATGTAATGAAGCTCCCTAATTTAAGAAAAAAAGTCCGTGAGGCAGGGGCTGCGTAAACGTAGATTTCCCACGTGAAGTTTTACATTAGAGAAATCTGCCTAATAACAACTATAGTAGTAAGAAACCTCTAAACCTAAAACATTATTTAGGGCGTAATAACCCAGTAGTTTCTAGCCCCAAAAAACAGTTGACCTCTAAACCTATTCACAAGGGACGAATAGTTATAGAAACGGCCGCCAGAGCTCTCGGCGGAAAGTACGAACATAGCCTACAGGTGACCACTCGCAGAATACAAATGCAAATATCTTGGTTACAGAATAAATGCATAGAACAATATTTATAGTAAATTTAATTTGAAATATGATTTATTCTATACAATTGTTCGATCCGACGCATAATAACGGAGATATTTTGAATTTTCAAAATTCCCCCTCTCTAAACCCCCCCTCCCACTGGTCCGATTTCAGCCATTAACGAACTTGATCTTCCCTTTTACATGCAACGATTAAATTCCGAGTTTGGTAACGATCAAACAAAAATTGCGACCGCTAGAGCGTTAACAGACAAATATATATATATATATATGTAAAGGGTAGTGTGTTTAGTTTAATTGTAAAGGGTAGTGTGTTTAGTTAATAGCTATTAATCATGTATTTGTATAAGGTAATTGTGTAAGATATTAATTATTTAATATGAGTTTACTTGGGTGGGGATGGCTGGTGCTAGAGAGGGGTTTTCTGCTGACCGGTGCAAGAGGTGAGGCCGGGGGGACAGTGTCCTGCAGGCAGGGACTGGGTGTGCGTGTCAGTGCTGTAGCAGAGCAGACCCTCAGCATGTATTGGCCATGGATAATCCTAGGTGAGAGACCTTTGTCATACCCATTTATCTGATAGCCAGTCCCATTCCCGTTTATTTAGTTTTTATGGTGTTTATATTTTTTGTGTTAACTACTTTTTAATCTATTTGTAAAATATATGGATTTAAGAGAAATAGGACTATCATCACCTCCCTCTCACAGAAATCCCCATTACAAATGGTGTCAGGCGCGGGGTAGTTTACGCGATTTGGGGCTAAACTACTTAAAGAACTACGCGTGAATAGAATAGAGAAAGAGTGAGAGGGAGATAGGGCGTGGCTAGCTATAGCGACACAGGAGGCGATAAGGATAGTTGATGAGAGCTTTAAATTCGCAGACCTCATTCCGAGGCCTTATCAGTTACTCATACCCTACAGTTGATAGAGCCTTAGGTTCGCGGGCGTCAAGCCCGAGGAAGTAAATAAATAATCTTTTCCCTTATTGCGTATATTCCCACCTTTTGTAAGCATGGAAGGGGAACTTCGACAAAAGTTGGAGCAACTCGTCGAGGCTAATCGGGCTTTCGAGGAGAGGGAAGCATCATTGAAAAGGGAGCTTGAACGCATGTCCACACAGCTAAGTACGCTAACGAGTAAAGAAGTCAAAGTGACCGAATCTGATAACGAGACTATGTCGGGTGGTCCCCGGGCTCAAATAAGAAAGGACATGAGCCTCCAGACTATGGTATTACCGTGGTCCGGTGAACCAGGGTCAATCTCAGTGACTGATTTTTTTGAAGGGGTGGAACTTGTAGCCCAATGCGGTAACTGGGGAGACTTAGATAAAATCCTGGTTGTGAGGATGAAGTTGAAGGGTCCAGCCGCGTCGTTTTTAGCCAGTCGTCGTGACCTGACGAGCCCTCAGTCGACCTACGGAGCGATTAGAAACGCGTTAGAGACTAGGTTTAAAGATACCTGGAAACCGGAACAGTACTTGATGAAACTTAGTAGCGTTCGTCAGGAAAAGGGCGAAGACTCCAGGGCTTTCGCGGACCGCTGTAGAGCCATAGGTGAAAAAGCTCTGAAGGAAAAGGGGTCTCCCATAGAGCAAATGGTCGCGAGAGAGCAGATCGATCGCGTGGTATTAACGGCGTACCTGAGTGGCCTTAGGGGCGATGTAGGCCGGTTTGTACGGATGTTCCCTCCGTCTTCCTTGGAAGAAGCAGTAGAAAGGGCGTGCACCATTGAGCTGGAGGAGGGGGGTAGTCGGGAAGGTCCGGTGCGCCCCAGTGTCATGAAACCTATAAATGTATTTACACCAGTGTCGGAAATACTACCGGAAGAGCCGTCTATACTTGAGATGTGGCCCGGTGCACCTTACGACCTGGAGGACGAATACTTTGGAGGGTGTGGCGAGGAGGAAGAGGCGCAGGGCGCACAGGCGCCAGCCTCAGGCCGCGTGACCCCTGTGGAAGGGATGTCGGAGACTGCAACCGTGGAGCCGGGGGAGAATTCGCTAGACCCAACGGGGCAAACGATCGTGTTAGGGAATGCTCAGCCGGAAGGGGTAGTCACTCCTGAACAGTCGGAAGGGGTAGTCACTCCTGAACTGTTAGAAGAAGCACCGGGCCCTCAGGAGACACAGCCTTTGGGTTTGCCAATGACGCCAATACCAGTCGCGCCAGGCCCGAGTTCAGGCCACCGCCATTCCCGATGCCCCGTGCGTACAAAATCAGCAGTCCGTTGTCCGCTACCTGATTGCCCAACCCCTGAGACCCAACGTAGTGTTCTGGGAGAATACTTCAGACGGTTGCGAGATCGGTACTCGAAGGGCAGTGTAGAGTCCCCTGAGGTAGAGACGGAGGGAAGTGAGGAAAGTACCCTCGTTCCAGGGGAAAGTAGCGATTCAGGAGAGGATTCCACTCTTCGGGCCCCTAGGGGGGGAACGGTTTCCGAAGGGAGTGAAGAAGAGTCGGAAAGGTCGGGAGAACTTACACAGGATCCCGAATGGAGTCCTCCGCCCTTGGCCAGGGACGTTGCGCCAAGGTCTCCGTACCCACTTCGCCATCGTAGAGCACCTGATGATCCAGGGGGCTTATGTCCCGTGATGAATTTCTATCATCAAGTCGATATTCTTAGAGTAAGGATTTCCAGCACCTGGGTTGCAAGTCAAATCCTAATTCGGTTTGTTTTGTTAGGTGTGGCACGAGTGGTAGGGGCCATCGTGACACCCAGGAATGAGGGGAGTCTGGTCTTCCTTCGGCTGGGCGAAGTTGTGGTAACTGGAGAACGTTGGAGACTGATAGTTGACATCAATGTCACCAGGATGGATAAGAGTTTCGAAGGCCTACAACAGGCGCTTTGGGAGACTCAGGAGGACTTAGCTCATTCCTTGTCTAGGACACCCGAGCTCTCGATACTAGAGGAAGAATATATGAGAACCTCCCGGCTGGTCGAGCATTGCGATGCTTTACTGGGAAGACTTAAGAGTCTTCTGGTGGTTCCGCGACAAAAGAGGGGCCTTTTTAACTTCGGGGGGAAGGCGATAAAATATCTCTTTGGCAACCCTGATGCGGATGATGCTGAAGAACTCCGGCGGGATCTTCAGGGGGTCAAGGACACGGCGGAGTCCACATGGCACGTGGCAAAGGAACAAGTAACGCTTGCCAGGCAGAGCCTAATCAGGGTGGAAGAACAGGGAGATCGCTTAAGACGTACAGCGGCTACCGTGGGTAGGATTCTAAGGGAGACCACCTCACGACTTGAGGGGATAGGTGAAGCAGTGTCCCACTCAATGGCGCTTTTAAATCAAACAGTAACTATTACTGCCTCTCTTCGTAACCTTGAACTTGCCACTTTCGAGATGTTATTTAGGCTTGAGGAAATAGTAAGGGGGGTGGAGTTGTGCCAAAGGGGAATCTTTTCAAGGGACCTATTGCGGAGTTGGGAACTAGAGGGAATCCTTCGGGAAGTGGAGCTGGCTCTCCCGATGGGTGTGACCTTGGTTTCAGGTGCGGACGAGCCAAACGCCTACTACGGTCTGGCGAAGGTTCAACTTGTGGCTACGACACACGAGGTATGGGCGGTCATAGACCTACCACTGAAGACGTTAGGACCGCCCATGACGGCATACAGCGTGCACGCACGGCCCCAACGGCACAACTCTACAGGCGTGTTCCTGCAGGCGCTGCCAGAAGCAGAAGTGCTTCTGGCGAGTAAGGACGGGCAGCAGTATGCCCTATTAAACGACAAGGAATGGAGTAGGTGTAACCAGGGGGAAATTTATGTCTGCCCGGCTAGATTTCCCATCATGTTAACAGAGAGTACGTCCTTCCTGTATAATTGAAATGTTTCACGGCAAGGCCGCGCGCCCTCATGTAGGTGGAAATTGGCTTTGGGAAGGCTTTGGCTCATTCTGGATATGGGATGAGTAGCATGAAGAATGGATATACAGTTTAACGTCATCCACCAGGGCCCAGGTAATGTGCCATGGATTTGGAGGCACACAATCCTTCGAGCGGTACCTCAACGGAAGCGGGCGACTTCGAGTTCCTCAAGGCTGTACAGTACGGATGCCAGAATACGTCCTGTTGCCTATGGCCGTAGACACGGAAAAATGGATCTCGGCCAACTGGACATGGATGGAAGTGAAGCCTAACGACCCACAGGCGCTTCCCGCTCTGTCGGCCTGGAATACGACAGAGGTGCGAAAGGCTGTTTCTTCTTCACTTTTGGCGGTAGAGGGGAATCCAGGAAGCAGCAGGAAGGCTTGGACGACGTTGGCGGAGGGTGGAGAATCACCTACAGGAACTGCGCTGGAGGAGCCACGTTGAAGCTTCAGGATGGGAACTATTCATGTGGATGGTGGTCGGCTTCGGGACAACCCTTTTGGTGGGAGGCATCGCCTTCGTGGCGGTTATTGGATGGCCAAGATGCGGCGGAGTATGGCTGAGGAGACCGAAGACGGGGTGCGCTTTGGCACGTAGAGGTGAAGACCCCTAAGGGGCCGGTGGAGAATTTGGACTCATAGTACCGGGACCCTCGAATAGTGTTGTTCTAAAGTGCCGTTCAGGAGTGAAGCGACACTTTTTCAGTGAGGGGGGTATTGTTAAGGGTTGTGTGTTTAGTTTAATTGTAAAGGGTAGTGTGTTTAGTTAATAGCTATTAATCATGTATTTGTATAAGGTAATTGTGTAAGATATTAATTATTTAATATGAGTTTTACTTGGGTGGGGATGGCTGTGCTAGAGAGGGGTTTTTCTGCTGACCGGTGCAAGAGGTGAGGCCGGGGGGACAGTGGTCCTGCAGGCAGGGACTGGGTGTGCGTGTCAGTGCTGTAGCAGAGCAGACCCTCAGCATGTATTGGCCATGGATAATCCTAGGTGAGAGACCTTTCTCATACCCATTTATCTGATAGCCAGTCCCATTCCCGTTTATTTAGTTTTTATGGTGTTTATATTTTTTGTGTTAACTACTTTTTAATCTATTTGTAAAATATATGGATTTAAGAGAAATAGGACTATCATCACCTCCCTCTCACAGAAATCCCCATTACATATATATATATATATATATATATATATATATATATATATATATATATATATATATAATTTTGAACGGACCTCATTTTCGTCATCTCGTGGGTAGGATCGATGGACATTTGAAGAAATTTTTCGAAACTCGCTTCATGAGTACTACCTCAATAGCTGATTTCCCTTAGGGGAAATCTGCTAAAAAGTTCGTCACGCAGGGACTAAGTTTAACAATACATACATTTAGATAATGGTAGCAGAATAGCACAGTCAATATCAAGTTAACAAATACAAACGATAATGAGAAACCTACAGACAGGAAGCTTCTGAAATGTAAACAGACTTGCCAACGGCTCACAGGAAAGAAAAACAATAACTGAAACATAGGAGAATATAACATATTTATTTTATTGGAAACTATGTACTACAGGTTATACTGTAATTTATAATGAATCAGAAAATTTTTTATCTCAGTCAATTAGTAGTGTAAGAATTAAGGACGGGGGGGGGGGTTCACAAGAACATATTTGCATGTATCTCGTATAATAATGGTCTCTCGAAAACAATATTTTTTATTAAGGCTTCGAAAAATGTGGTTTAATATATAACAGAGTATTGTTTATGTAGCACGAGTAGAAGTGGGGGTTAACGGATGGCTGAAAACTGAATAATGCAAATATCTCTGTTAATATTCTAGGTAGAGAATACGTTTATATAACTATATTAATAGTACATTTAAATTGCAATAAGATTCATTCTATACACTTTTTCGATACGACTTACAGTAACGGAGACATTTCGAATTTTCAAAGTTCTCCACATTTAAACCCACCTCCCCCTGGTTCGAAACGACTAAATATCGACTTTGGTAACGATCAAACAAAAATTGCGACCGCTAGAGCGGAACTGACAAATATATAGATAGATTGATATATATATATATATATAGAGAGAGAGAGAGAGAGAGAGAGAGAGAGAGAGAGAGAGAGACCGACAGACAGACACACACACTCACTGAGTTTTGAAAGGACCTCATTTTCGTCATCCACTAGGTAGGATCGATGGACATTTGAAAAAAATTTCCGAAAATGGAGTATGACCTCAACCCTTAAGGGAAATCTGCTAAAACCTTTCAGGCGGTGGTTGCTCATTGAGATAATATGTAATAAGCAGTTCTAATCTCGAACGCTGGTGTACAGGAATACTTGGCTAATCTTATGAAGCGACCTAGCCAGAGGGCATTTGAAAGCGATGGAAGGCCAGCAAATAGGACACTAGAGAACTTACTCGGTGAACTTCCCATTTGTTCTAATCGATGGTTGTTGCAAATGTGAATCCTTTTCAACAAGTAATGACCACGTACTAAACACTGAGTTGGAATGCAGCGATATTCTTGAGGAGACCCTTCGTGAGAATAGCCCTGTAAACATTGACACCGGCTTAAGAATGTGTCGCAGGTAATAAATATATATTCTCCAGCCGGGTTAACACCAATCCCGTGTCCAATCAATCTTTGCCTACATCCAGATGAAGTTCGTTAGCAGGTTTGGAGTTATCTCTAACTTCTTGGGGCTGGAGAAACAAATATTCCTCATTTTCGAAAGTCCCTCAAGGACTTGAGTAAACGAAGCCGACTTACCAGATGCTAGTATGATACACCAGTGATCCTGTCATATCATATATTTTCTTTTTCTGACCTGGCGTCAACATACAACTCTTTTGCATGCATCCCTTGTAGGTTGAACACAATATAAGGTGCTTCAGCTTGAAATAAGACGTTTTATAATATACGTGTTTATTGTTTACGTGCAATCTAAAGTGGAGGTTTCTATATGCCGAAATTCAAATAGAATGGTTAGTATCCGAGATAGAGAAATAGTATATAACTCAATACTTTTTCTGAATAAAATTTGCAGTAATATTGACAATATAATCCTTAAATGGCCAAAGTGACTTTAAAGATACCGTTCATATTTAACACTCCCAGAGAGCAACTGCTTCTATTCTTACCCCTTTTGGACCACAGTCCACATACCTGTATCCTCCCAAGTATGAGCATATGCGAGAAAAGTCGATTTGTTGTTATTGAAGCTAATTACTAACAATATACTGAAGCAAATCGCCTTTGTTTACCACCGTATTCCACACTAGTTACCAGGGAAGTTCCTAATTTATTAAAATATATGTTATTCGATTTAAAGATGAACCAAAATGGGTGAATTAGTTTTAATGGATTGTATTTAAGTTTCTATGTGTTTCATTTTCCATTCTGGAGAGAAATAGAATTTTAGCATGAATTTTAATAATGGTGTACTTAAGTTCACCCTGGCCTAATACCAACAAATTTGCCCAAGGGGTGTGATTTTATATTATTTTTTACTTTTACCATTTTAATTAACAGATACCTATAAAAGTCGAGCTGAAAAGATTATGTCTATGATACTAAAATTTAGTATCACTTCTGATGAAGAAGAAAGCGACAATGAAGGAGAAAATGCGCCAAAATGGATGAAGGAAATTTTCAAATTGAAATGAATGAAGTATTGGAACATTTCAATATTGAGGATTAAAGAGGGAAGAGGATATTATGAAAAATACGCTGAGAACTAAACAAGAAACAGCATGATTAGAAGGTATGACAACGAAGTATTGATCTTAGTCACATGTACGTTGCACTTTATAGAACAGGTTACCGCTCCCACAAGTATTACATGAACATTTTCAGCTAATTATTGGATTTGATCGTAAGTAACTCATGGCTATTGTACAAAAGGAACAGCCCTAAAAAAATTGACTTTAAAACAATTTCCAGCGAGCTAAAAAGGCTAGTGGAGCCAGGACCACCAATTGCAGCCAAGAACTGCAGCAGCTCTTATGACCGATGCAGCAAGACTTGATGGGATGCACCATTGACAAGTATTCACTACAAAAGGAAAGTGTAGACTGTGTCACCAAAATCAAACGGTTGTTTTATGTCGAAAATGTAATGTGAAACTTTGTAACACCCGTGGAAGTTGTTTTCTTGAGTTTCATGGAAAAGCGAAGGATTAATGTTATTTTTCTTGGATTTATATTTTGATTACAATGTACTTATTTTTTATAACACGTTTCTTTTATTACCTAATAAATTATTTGATTAGATTTTCAGAAACTATTTCAGTTTATTAACATAACTTACAGACACCACCATTTATTTACGGTGATTGGCCAAAGTGTACTTAAAGAGACCATGTAATATTTTTGTTCAGAAAAAAAAAATTAAGTAAAACCTAATATATTCTACTTATTAGGAACGCAAAAAATGAGTTTTTAAGAAAATGTTTCATTTCAAGTCATTTTTTGAGTTTTTGACCTAAATTATTTATCGGCTAATAATAAGTGAGATATTTTGAATTTCTATTTTCTCCCTCTCAACCGCTCCGCTTCTCCCTGATAGATATATAATTTCACCATATCCTAGGTAGGATCGATGGCAATGTGAGAAAATGTTTCGAAACTCGTGTCGTGAGTACAACCTCAAAATCTGGAATATTTGGTAAAAGCAAGCTATTCTAGGAAGATAGCAAGGGGCTTGAAATTCTTAAAATTCCTTCTCACAGGGCCCGCCCCGTAAAGTAAGCAGATTTCCCATGAGATCTCATCGCACAATATACTCTATTCTTAAGTAACAATCCGATGAGTAGAATTTCGAATTTACTGAAGTCTGAAAACATGAAAGAACGAATAACTCGCTTCATACTTGAGTTAGAAAAAAATTGGTACAACAATAATCGTAGACCATTAATAGCTTAACTAGATGGGTTACAAATCATTTTAAGATCCTGAGACCGCATTTCATTCCATCGGGTAGAACCGATGGACATTTGAAGATATTTATCTACAATCACCTCATGAGTACGACCTCAATAGATGATTTCTTTTAAGGGAAATCTGCTAAAATTGATCTGCAGATTGAACAGGGAAATTGATAAGAATTTACGTTGATTATTTTCTACAAAATCAATACTATCCCGAGATCATCCAATTAGATTTTGATTTTTCATTTAATTACAAATTTTTTTAAGTTAATATTTTATTACGGCCATTTAAGTGGAGAACATAAACGATAATTAAGAAACCGAAAAGTACATATTCTTTTCAAATTGATATAAATAAGGAAAGATTAGGCGTCCCTGCAAATATGCAAATATCTTGGTTAATATTCAAGATAGAGAATAAATATATATACTAATATTTATAGTAAATGTAATTTGTAATAAGATTGGTTCTATACAATTTTTCGATCCGAAGTATAGTAACGGAGATATTTCGAAATTTCAAGAATCTCCCCTGTAAACCCCACCTTTCACTATTCCGATTTCAGCCATTAGCGAACTGGATCTTTATTTTTAGATTAAACGTTTAAATATCGAGTTTGGTAACGATCAGGCAAAAATTGCGACCGCTAGCGCGTTAAAAGACAAGACTTCCGCTTCCCCTTGAGGGTTATCAGCATTGCTTTACTTAAATTATTTATGAAATCATTATAAACTTTGTTCTTTTTTAAATGTATTTAAAGAAACTTTGTTTCTTTAATAATGTATATACCTGGTGGAAGTAGATAACAATGGTACCCTAAAAATAATTTAATATATATTCAAAAAGCGAGGTGAGGAGAAGAGATCATAATTATGATAGTACTTAGTTATTTCAATAACGTCAACATATCGGGGGAATAAGATAATATATAACAGAATTAAGGAGTTTGATTTCTCACAACAGCACGAAACGTGCAAATTCAGCATTACTCTGTTTAAATAATACATTATAAAAATGAAATGATAGAAATAATCTTATAGTTGGAGCTATCATGTAAGTCTAAACATAACATCGTTTGGGAAACAGGTCTTAATTACAGGAAGTCTTCCCATCAATTCTTTATTAAGGTACAAGGACTTTCGGTGCCATCATCATCTGCTAAGAAACAAAGATAATAGGAATTTGCTTAGACATTTGAAATGTTTAACTAAAATACAATTACACGCTAACATCAGTCTAACAAAAAGCCCGATCTTAATAAAATATTAAAATCGAAGTCAAACATAAAAGGAATATATTATAATTTAATTAATTAAAAATATAGTTAAAATCAGATAAAACGTAAATAAATATATGCATATTCTGAACATGAAAGAAATCTATATTGCATAAATTTTCTATAACTTGCTGTATATATAATATATAATAGATGCTAGCGCTACGGTTTTGGGTCCACTACTGGCGACTAACAGAGAGACATCCAGGCCTACTCAACTGTACAGAACTCTGCATTTCCAACTGTACGTTTAGGTAGACACCCCCCTGTCTTTCCAGCTCAATGTAAAGGGGTTCCAGTTTTTGAATTTATTTTGGTCATGTTCAATAACCATACAGGTACCTCGTGTTGGGCATTTTCGAGTTTTTCCTTTCTCAAATGCTGGAGGAACGTTTAGTCCATCCTAGAGTTAAGTTCTACCCAAATAAAACGCCCCACATTCTCCACAGATGATTTTGTATATTCCTGACTAGTCGGGCAGCTTTATTGGATATTCCACGAAATATGGCTATTTTTCATTTCATGCAATTCTAAACGTACCTGGAATTGTTAATATAGCTTACAACGATGAAAGAGTTAATGTAAATTCTAATACCGAGTTTTTTGAGTTTGGTTTCGTCTTTTGTGCCCTTTAAAATTGTTAACTCCCGATATAGTTTTTAGCTAGCATATATATTGTTTATACTTCGGTATACGACAAAAGTTAGTGTCATAAAGGTTACGCTAAATAACGAAATAAAGAACTGTTGTTACATGCATGTATGCTGAAAAACCAATAGGAAACGAAATATGGCAATTTTGCACTTCATGCTTGCATTAATTACAACCTCCACTCCTGTCCGTGTTTAATAATATTAGTATAGCCTGAACTCTAAGTTGGACAAAGAGTACTAAGTTTCATAAAATTCGGTTCTGTAGTATCGGCGTGAAAAGGTAACAAACAAACTAAAACCAAAGTCACAAATTGCAGTTATTGTGTGAATGGCATGTGGAAGGAAAAAGATCGTCAAATTTCTCCTCCAAAAAAAAAAATAAATGTACAGACAGGTTACGATTTTATATAGTTTTGAACGGACCTCATTTTCGTCATCCCCTGGGTAGGGCCAATGGACATATGAGTAAATGAGTACATCAATAACTGATTTCCCTTAGGGGAAATTCTTTAAAAACTCTAGGATACATTGGAGTATTAACAGATACCTAAGTTGTATGTAATGTTTTTGTACAGTCATTGGGCTGAATTATGTCATGGTCAATAAGGGACCATGGGGGGGGGGTGGGGGGAGGTAAATAAGCGTAGTAGAACTAAGGGTTAGTGGGCCAATAGTTCAAAAAAATGTAGAAGACAATCGGAAGATACATTAGGGACACAATACCGTGTAATTTTGAGGGAATAATTGAAAGAAGATTGACGAGGCAATAAAGGCTCTAAAAAATAATAGATCTCTTGAGCCTGAAGATATACCAACGTAACTCCTGAAACGACCGGAAGTACATTATTGGGTTTTGGGCACTTGGACTAAAGAAGAACTGCCATTGTACGTTTTGTGAAAAAGAAATTTAGAAGATGAAAATGATATGGGGGATTTCTGTGATGTGGAGAAAGCTTATCAGATTGATGAGGATGTCGCAGGAATTGAGACTCAACCATTATTATAATTTAAAACTATAGTAATAGGTTCGGGGATAGCTTTGAGGTCACAATAACACAGGAAGAGATACAAGAGATTATCATCGTTGTTCTTAAAATTCGCCCTAAAAGGGGCAATCCAAAGTATATATGAAGTTTGAAGAATATAATCATGGCGTTACCATTTACTAAGGTATCATATAGTATATGGTGTCTGGCTCAAATGGGTGAGGGAGATGAGGAACAAGGAATGAAGAGGACGGGAAAGTTATCCTTGGGGAAGCGTAACAGAGGGAAGAACTGAATTTTAAAATAAAAATTGGCCAGTATATTATGTGGTCTTGTTGCAGGGTAATGACTAGTAAAAATATCATAACCAGTCCCAATTCTAAGAATTAGATGATTTTATGCTCAAAATACGTTTAAGAGAAAATGCTTAATAATTGTTAAAATTATTAAGTGTAAGTGTATACGTATATATATATATATATATATATATATATATATATATATATATATATATAAGATATATATTTTCGTCATCAATTAAAGAAACATTAGGCAACTGCAAGACTCGTGCTATAAATAAACAATATCAATACAGTACATGATACAGTAAAAGGGGATTAGGGAAATGTATACTTGCACAACTGTACAAACTCGTTAGCTCGGACAAAGTGTAAATATAAATTTACCTAGACTCATATTTATCTAGAAATGATTGCCAAAGTATATAAACGACATCCTATTCACAGATAGGTACTTTCTCTTGGAAGAATCATCATGAGGTCTGCAGTTCTCGGTAATTATATAGTTTTTATTACTATTAATTTAAAGTCTATGTGGTTGTCGTCTTCATTTAAACGCTATAAACCTATATATATATATATATATATATAAAATATTTATTTGTTTCCTTCCTGAAGTAACCCTAAAGGGAGGGAGTTATTTTGCCATAGATCCTGTACATCCTTTAGTACAGAACGCGTGCCTGCTATAACTTTTTTTTTTAATATGAATTTAAAAAAAATACAATGAAAAATTTATAAATAAAATAAAACTGTTCTAAATGTCAGAGAGAGTTAGAGTGGCGAATTCGATTCCCCCCTGGGCAACAGGAATTTATTTAACTATGAACTCATTAAATGAAATCCTTAGTTCCACCCTGTCTAGAAAAGGGCGGTAAACTGTAGACATCCCGTTCCAATAATAAATAGTAATGAAAACGTTAATAAAAAAGTAATAATTAACAAGGCTAATACCAAAAAAAGTAAGTTAGAATAATGAATTAAATAATTTTTAATTACTAAATTAACAATAGTACAGTTTTATGTTTTAAGAAATTATACACTTGTTTAGCATACTTTTAACGGTTTATGTAAATGTATATTTGTGCGCATATATGTATATATGGGACCAAGGTTACCCATGTGATTTAAAGCATTGGCCTTAATCTTATATGGTAATCCTAGATTGGAGAGATTGATTCGCTACCGTGCAATAGGAAGTTATTTAGTGACGAACTCATTAGATAAAATTCTTGGTCCCACCCTGGCTAGAAAATAGTGGTAAACCTGACCTCCCTTTTGGCACACCCAATTCGCAAATTCATTCCCCTGTTAAGGTTGGTCGGCTTCGAGTTGTAAACCTTACTCGGTCTGACCTTCAGGCGTGAGAAGAGGTTTGCTCGGTTAATGGCCGCTTTAGAGAATGTGGGGCTTAATGAGGAGGAATAAGAAATGCTGAGCTCCAATTCCCTCCTGGTAGGATTCCTACAGATCCTAGTGTTCTCAATGTCCTTGAACTTCGTGGGGTGGCGGATGGAGAGGATTTAACCCAGGCTGAATTGGTGAAGGCCTCAACGGCGTAGATTCGTCGAGATGCAGGCAGTCTCACTGGAAGGGAGTATGTCCGGTTCCTTCATATGTATTCAGGCTCACTCCCGACGAAAAACAGGTTGTCCAGAGGCAGAAGAGTGTCGGGGGTGGCCGTTGGTCCAGAGCAGGCTTCAGGGAAAATGCAGCATATATGATGCAGAATTGCCCTTTGATGGAAGGCATTAAGACTCTGAGGCACCTTGGCTTCGTCGTCTTCCTGCAGAAGAACTTCCTGAGAAGAGGCATGACTTTGTTAAAGGAGACCACCCTTGTTAAGGATGGAGTCAGGAGACGGCCCGATCTTATTATTTTTTCCCACCGAGGAAGAACCACATTAATTGATGTGCATGTGGTGTGAGTGGCAGAGGCAGCCTGGACGAAACGGGCTTGATACAGTTCTGGAATTATGATCGGTCATGGATCCTTAAAGTCGCTGCTTACCTGACTGGAGCGCCTAGAAGTAAGCTTCGTGTACTCCATGTCAACCTGGAAGAGACTAAGGTCGAGAAAGTCTGCACGGAAGTTAGTCAAGCTCGGAGTCTCCCAATGTGCCCTTCTCTAGATGACAATTGGAGTGCTGGGAGGAACCTACAGGATATGGACTGTGTGGGAGCGGCAGACAGCAGCTGGCAACGTCGGAGGAAGGAACCAAACAGGTGGGATGGGCTTGCGGGTTTCGAGCCTCCATAAGGACCCTGCAGATCGGAAGTCTCCGGAAGAGGTGTCTGAAGGTACGACGGGCTTCCAATTGCTCAGATGGCGGGAATGATGTGCTTTTTCTGTATTTATTGTATTATTTCAGGAGTTTTAGTTTTATTTTTGGCCAGTTAATAGTATTTTATTATTATTTTAGGTGTTTTTAGTAGATGAGATATGAAATTGTAAAATAATTATTATTGTTTCCTTGTTTAATAGTAACTGTCTTATTGTGTTATGTTTGACTTTCTTTTGTATTTACTAGTTTATTAGGATAGATTAGTGTTTTGCATAGTAGGTTAGTCTATTAAGCTTTAAGGTTCCGTATATAGATTGATTTAGTTACTAAGTTTTAGATAGCCCTGGGGCCGCATTCCAGGGGTTAGGGTACCCTTTGCATCCGGAGTCATTGATTTTAATTGTCTTTCATGATGTATTTGGTTTGCAATTGCTTTTGTTGTTGCAAATATTCAAATAAACTGTTTATAGTTCATATTTTTTTAAACACATACATAAAATAATAAATGTAATAATATCATATAAATTTTATATATATTTATGAATGACTGATAATCTGATCAGGCCAGATCTTTTTGTGTGATTGGATGGATCCGTTTACATTTCAGAACATCAATATTATTAAATTGTCATTAAAATTAAGGGGATATAAAAATTATTATTAAAATCTGCTACTAAGTATATAAAAGCCATAATAATTGACATTTCAGCACTTCTGGTCGTAGCTGTAGCTACATCAAGCTACGCCAGCTCCATCGATGCTGTTCGAGAATCTTTCGTACCAGTAGGTGAGCAAACTAAATTAGCTTTCATCTGGTTGTCAAAATAATGCTATAAATCACAGAGTCCTAATGCAATTTCTTTCCCCAGTTGAATCAGCATCAGAAGACATCCAGAGCCTTCTCAAATCCGGGCAAAAGGAACTTGCTTCCAATCGAGTAGACTCCTTGGTTGAGAATCTTGAAAACAGCTTAAGTGAGTTTTGAATAAAAGTAGAAAAATAGACTTTCTTACAATGAAAATAACCCATGATAGTTGATCAAAGGGGCTATTTTTTGTGCCATTTTTTTTAATTTATCTTCTGTTTAATTGCAGAATTAGCCGCACAAGAACCACAAGGAGACCTCCTTCAAGAATACAAGGTCAAAGAAGGAGTGAAGAGTGCCACATTTAGCCTTGAAATATTCAGAAGCATTGCTAAAGTAAGTATTATTGTAGATGAATAGATTAGCCACTTGTATTATCTATCTAATATATTATGTTGGTTTGTTCCAGTCCGCCACCGCCAGTGGAAACTCTGCCCAAGTCCAGAAGGTTGTTGAGAATCTCAAAGGAGCACTCAACAATGCTTTCCAATACTTATAATAAGCTATACTAAACTAAGTAATGGATTATTTCTACTCCTCTGTATTGTATATTTACAAGACAGTCTGTGAAAATATGCTTGTATTATGTTCTTTCGATCTGTAAAAACTGTTTAGACAGTATATGACTATTCACACCTATCAAATAAACACCATATTTTATTATTGAGTCTGTTGGAATAATTTTTAATCAGTTTCTGATGAACCCCATTCTCTTTTCAGAAGATCATGGTCCTTATGTTTCGGATTCTTGTGTAGTACCCTATATTATGAACCAAGAGAGAATAAATATATCATTCACACAAAACGTATTACTAGTAGCTATTTATGCGTATAACAAATATTACTAAATGAACTCTCGTATGTATAAGGTAAAAATATTATTTTCTTAAAGGTACATAGTGCATACAAACGTATAAAGTGGGGATTGTATAATTTCTCCTGTTACCATGAAATTATTTTTCCTTCCTTCCAGTCCTAGTATTAAAGTGGAAAAGTTTTATGGATACGCAGAAGGAATGGTTGTTCTATGATGTGACTTAACATGTAGGCAGTTCCAAGTCTCGCCGGAGATGTCGGCTCAATAGGGACCAACTCTAGGTCAGTTCCTTCTCCATCTCCTAGTTATTTTATTTTGTTATTTGTTGCTTTTAATATTTATTTGTAACATTTTAGTCATAAGTGTTGCGTTATATATATTCGTTTGTTTTTTAAATGTTTTTAATATTCGACTACCTTTGTTGACTTTTACATTTATTTATTTATTTATTCATATATATTACATGTTTTTGTAAGTATAAATGTTGTGCCACAGAGCACTGATGATGGGACGGTTCGCCCCGAAAGTACTTTGCCTGTAATAAAGAAGTATTAAGAGTGGAGGTGTTTGACCTTTTTGATCCTTTCGTTATATGTATTGATAAAAACAAAAATAAAACGTTAAAATGGATTTTTGGAGCTTTCAGTTAACAATGAAAAAACCATGGACAACCGGCAATTACTAAATACAGCAAGAATACCTCATCGTACAAGGGGTGGCGATATAAAAAAAAAAACGAATTTTGCACAACTGTTTAAATATTTACTGCCTTGATTGTGAAAGTATATAAACCTAATAGCATTGAGGGATTGACACATCAATTGAAAGAATCAGCATCATGAAATTGGCAGCTCTCGGTAATTATATCATTTTTTTTAGCTGATTTATTTTAAGGGTGCTACTGGTATTTAAAAGAAAAAGGTGATTTTTGAATAGTTTCTTTTGAGGCCGATTGATGGTCCTTCTCTTTAGGATGTGACAAATATAAGGTCCATATGTATGTATATATATATATATATAATATAATATATAATATAATATATATATATATATATATATATGTGTGTGTGTGTGTGTGTGTGTGTGTGTGTGTGTGTGTGAGTGATAGTCTATCACTTCTATATATACACCTGGATCCTCTCTAGAGGTCGTAATCTTTGTTTCATAATTATCCAACTCAATATTGAATTCATTATTAAGTGTTTTGGGGTGTAAATCCGAAAGTCAAGTTCTTTAACTGCTGATATTGCGGAGGGGGACTTGGAAGGAGGAAATCAAAAAATCAAAAATATCTCCATCCTAGAACTTGAAGTTGAAGAATCATAGATGACATATCTAGTCGAAAATTTGATTTTCTCCTATAATAAATTTTTTCCTCAATAATAGAATATTAAACTAAATATTTGTAACTTCAAGTTTTCAGCCTTAACTAGGCCCCACTTCTACTCCAATCACATTAGTAATAAGTGAATATTTCACGAAACTGTAGTTCTTTCTTCTGTAGTTTTAGTACAGGCCGCGCCATCTGTTGATTGATAGCTGAAGCTTCTGACTTGCCGCCAAATCCCTGGTAAACTGAGAGTGAATGTGACTATTTTAGCCGATTTCCTTCAAAGAAAATCTGCTATTAAAATTAAACAGCTTTAAAGAAAGTCTTGACACATTTTGGAAAAATTTCCTCAAACGTCCATCGATCTTACCTAGAAGATGACGAAAATGATGGCCATTAAAAACATATATTTATACTTGCTAAGGCACCCGGCGTTACTCGGGATATGTTAATAATAAAGACATTTGCTATGTGAGGCTTCACTATTCAGAATATTTCTATATTTCCCGTATCCTGTGTATTTATCTTTTTTTTTCAAAACATCATGAACTATTTAATTTCGATAGTATTCTGTATTCCAAACCATGTATGAATAAAAATTACTTTCATTAAAAGCGATCCAAAGCTCAACGATGGAGGCTCTTTTATGTACATAATAACCATTACTTAAAATATTTTTTTTTTATGTCTGGAAAAGAAATTGTTATTCATATTGTTACATAATATGTTTAGTAATGTATATCATATCATTTTAATTGGGCAGTGGTAATTAATACCAGAATTAACTGGGTACAACTCCACAGAATTCATCCTTTTAAATTATTTTTTTATGACTTATCTCATAAACTAACTTACATTTATTTAGGGAAATTAACAATTATTGTCTGTTTGAAATAACTATTTATAATACTTAAACAAATTTCACATTCACAAAGTAACACTAATTTACTCTAAGTTACATAACATATATAAGCATAAACTAATATTAGATAGGGAGATGTGGGGCATAAGTGAATATAACTTTATCAGTGCATCCCCGGCATTAACACGGCTAACACAAACCTGTGCATAAACTGGGAGGTTTTAATTTCTCCTTTTAAAATAAAATTTCTGCTCCTAATATTAAAATCCAAGTGTTTTATCCATACACTCAGAACATGAAAGTAATCGTAATAGTAAGGAAAAGCTAATAGAGAATTGCGTTCTATAGTTTTCGGGCTTTAGTAACATATTCCCTCCCCAAATTTAGTCATCGTACGTTAACAATTAGCCAATATATCATGAAACGTATAAATCCAAGCTTAAATACCAAATATTGTTTTAAACGGACTTTTATTATATGAGATAAATGTTAGTATTTTGTATGATGAAGTCATGAATGATGATTTTACGTTCTGGACTCGAAAATGTTTATGCAATCTGAACAATATTTTCATAGTTTCCAATATGTCTCCCGTGAAGTTCTGTAGGCTGAAAATGGATTGAGTGGATTAATACTAAAAATGAATTTGAGTTATGAACATTCTTCAAAGCGTGATTATAATTTAAGTTAAATAAGTTGTATTTTCAGTATTAATATTAATTATACCGGAAGCACTAAAAATCAAAGCAAAAATTGACTTTTCAGCAATTCTCATTGTAGCAGCTACTGCAATAGAAGTCCCTGGCCAAGCAGACTTCTTCAATGTCCTTCGAAATTCTTTTCCGTCTGTAGGTAAGTAATATATACTATTTTATAAGGTTTTTAACATATTGCTGTAATTGAATGTTGGTAAAAATGTAATCATTATTTTTTCACAGTTGATTCGACTACAAACGATGTTGATAGACTTCTCAAATTAGGTGACAAGCTGCTAGCTTCTTATCGAGTAGACTCCTTCGTGGATAATCTTGAGAACAATTTAAGTAAGTGAATCATCTTGAAAGTCTTACCTTATTCAAATTAAAACAACTTTTGGTCATGATCAGTAACTTTAAAAATTCTACTCTCTTACAGACTTAGTCGTAGAATTGCATAGAGAAGATCCTCTTCAAGAATACAAGGTCAAAGACGGAGTGAAAAGCGCCACATTTAGCCTTGAAATATACAGAAGCATTGCTAAAGTATGTCATAATCACGTGTGAATTGTTTGGCTACCTGATGAGACCCTAATTTGTTGTGTTGTTATTTTTTACAGACTGCTATTGCCAGTAAGGACTCGGCCCAAATCAAAACGCTTGGTGAGAATCTAAAAGGAGCACTTAACAATGCCTTCCAGTAAATATATCAAAGCCTGAACCGAAACAAATCTATCCAGTATAAAAATCATGAATAAAAATGTTCTTTTGTATCAATATCCTAGAGTTTAAAACATCAGCTGATTCTGTGTTGATAAATGGGGAGAGAAATCGATAGTTCATTTAAACAGAAAAGTAAAGAACTACTCCATGAGATAATCAAACTTTCTCAGAATAGATAACAAAGCAACAGCTGACCATTATATTACAGGAATACAAGAATTTTGAAGAAAATACCCAGCACAACATTGGAATTCTTGGAAATGTCACCATTGCATTGAAACCAACTTGATATGACATGACTGGGTTTATTTGCTTTTCAAAAAGAAATTAAATACAAAAATAAAACGTTTTCATCACTCGGATTGGAAAGTAGATACTTTCGATACCAGCTGGGAGATAGGAAAGTAGGCCTTTACAGATCTCAAAATTTAGCGGGAGGTAAAGTGACAAACATATGACTTTACACGCCTAGGGACGAAAGTTTTCGACTCTCGCAGTATTTACTACTATCAACACGAGGTTCGCTATCGTTTCTTTTTAATTTTACGTTGTAATTGCGCGAAAATGGCTGTCAACATCCCTGAAAAGTTAACCTTAAAATATTAAATTAAACTGGTCTACGGTGAAGCAGCTGTTACCAATAATGGAAATATTAATTATTAAAAGATTCAGGAGTTAAAAACCGCCTTAATATGCGTTTTTGCCTCGTGATGAAAAGTATTGTACATTACTCTTACCGAAAGTGACTTTACGATGCTCGATCGAATTAACAGGCTCGGCTTCGTCTCGGGTCATTCCATCTCAAATCATCCAGCAAAATGTAAAAATGTCACCCATGGTTTCAGATTTCAATGAAAAATTTTTTAACAACACTTTTTACCTTCCTTATGAAGAATATAGAATTTTACTTTGATATCTCCAGTAGTTTTTGTGAAAACAAATGCTGAAATATTGAGAAAGTTTTTGTAACTGACATTTTTAAGGTTGCTTATTTGAACACATTGTATTAGAAAAAAAATCATAACTTTAGTGATTTTCAACATATCAAGATAAAATTTTCACTAAAGTGTTCACAAAAGCATGGAGATACAGGAAAAAAATAAATTGATGATCATATTAAAATATAAGCCCCTCCAAAATTTCACTAACTGCATCCTTATTACATTTTTTTTTTTTTTTTAAAAATGCATATCATATGCTTTTGCACATGAGGCAGAATACTTAAGCAAGCAAACTTTTTTTTAAATTATGCGTTAATGTGCAAACTAAAAGACTATGAAAGAAAAACAATGGCTTTTTGAGTGCTTATGCATTTTTTTGGAGATAAACCAAAATAATTTGGAATTTTCTCAAAAAATTCTATTCTATGAACAAATATGAAAAATAATAACAAAAAAAATTAAGTAATGGTTAGTTTAGGTGTATGACCTTTTAAAAAGACTTACGAATTTTAAAAAAAATTTCCTTGGTTTAATTAAAATGTAATATTTATTTACAAAATTGATAAATAGGGAAGGATGCACATATAAGATTGAAAAAATTAAATCTCTATTAAATGACAAATTATCATTTGAAAAACTGGAAGAAATGGATTATCTTAAATGTATTATAAATCTTTCAATATATTACCATTTAGTGATGCCTTCTTTTTCAAATCAAGAGGCATTGTTTTTGAATGTCAGTTAAGTCCTTTTCAGGGACATTTTACACTCTACCAGAGTCTTGTTGTTGGTGCAGCGTTATGTTAGCATCTTATTAGAAATGAAAATGGTAATTTTTCATTTATTCCATAAAAGTACAATATATATAAATTTAATTCACTTAAGAAATAACTAATGTAAAGAAAAGAAACTATGTAAATTAATAAATGATATATAACATTTTTAATGCATGACATTAAATTATAATAATAAAAAATTTTACTTTTCATTTTTTAGTAAATCTAAATCCCTGTAATTTTATATTCATGGGGAAAAAAAGGAGTCATTTTTTAATCTGCTTTTGCAAGTATGTACCAAAGAAAAGATCTTAATTATATTTCCTTCCCTTTTTATTAACTTTTTACAAATTAACAAAAAACAAAAAAAAAACTGTCTACCCAGACACACACATAAAAGAAAAATGGCCTTTTTTATAATTATTATCCAAATAATATTTATGATTTATTACTATTGTTGCTTGTCTAATGCATTTATATGCTGTGAGAAATTTAAAATTAAAACCAGTTTCTATAAAGTATTAATTCTATTTATGTCTGAAAGCTAAAAAATAATTATTAGTACTTATATAGTAAAATTCAGTATTAGAGGAGAATATAAAAAATTATCATGTGCTATGCAATATGTCAAATAAAATAATTATATTAAAATATTTACTGATTATTTAATGTATTTTATTTCTTAAGTGAATCAAATTTATATATATTGTACTTTTATGGAATAACTGAAACATTACCATTTTCATTTCTAATAAGATGCTAACATAACGCTGCACCAGCAACAAGACTCTGGTAGAGTGTAAAATGTCCCCGAAAAGGACTTAACTGACATTCAAGAACTATGCCTCTTGATTTGAAAAAGAAGGCATCACTAAATGGTAATATATTTAAAGATTTATAATACATTTAAGATAATCCAGTTCTTCCAGTTTTTCAAATGATAATTTGTCATTTAATAGAGATTTAATTTTTTCAATCTTATATGTGCATCCTTCCCTATTTATCAATTTTGTAAATAAATATTACATTTTAATTAAACCAAGGAAATTTTTTTTAAAATTCGTAAGTCTTTTTAAAAGGTCATACACCTAAACTAACCATTACTTAATTTATTTGTGTTATTATTTTTCATATTTGTTCATAGAATAGAATTTTTTGAGAAAATTCCAAATTATTTTGGTTTATCTCCAAAAAAATGCATAAGCACTCAAAAAGCCATTGTTTTTCTTTCATAGTCTTTTAGTTTGCACATTAACGCATAATTGAAAAAAAAGTTTTCTTCCTCATGTGCAAAAGCATATTTGAAAAATTGGGGTTTCTTAAAAAAAAAAAAATGTAATAAGGATGCAGTTAGTGAAATTTGGGAGGGGCTTATATTTTAATATGATCATCAATTTATTTTTTTTCCTGTATCTCCATTCTTTTGTGAACACTTTAGTGAAAATTTTATCTTGATATGTTGAAAATCACTAAAGTTATGATTTTTTTTCTAATACAATGTGGTCAAATAAGCAACCTTAAAAATGTCAGTTACACAAACTTTCTCAATATTTCAGCATTTTTTTTCACAAAAACTACTGGAGATATCAAAGTAAAATTCTATATTCTTCATAAGGAAGGTAAAAAGTGTTGTTAAAAAAATTTTCATTGAAATCTGAAACCATGGGTGACATGGCCTGGATGATTTGAGATGGAATGACCCCCTCGCCAGTCAAACCCGATCTCGCAACGTAAAGTGCCACTTTCGGCCCTAGTAACGTAATATACTATTACATACTTACAAATAGCTTTTCATACCTGAATAACAACATGACATAGAGACAATTTTTTATTATAATTATTTTACATGATATTTATCTCTGTTGTGTAATTTATAAAATGACTACTGAGTGATGATGAGGCTGAATGATGATGATATTTTTTTTGGCTTTACTTTGTACAATATTTTTAAGTGTTCCCGTCTCAAGGCTTAGGATTTACACTCGAGTCCGGGCGTGCTGCGGGTATGTTAATACCGAAAGTATTTGTTATATACTTTATTCTACAAAATACACAATATTTTTATATTACCTGGTTCCAGTGTATGTATCCTTTTTTATTTATAACATAATTATTGATTACCGAGTTAACCATATTATTCATAACCATAGAAAGAATACTGCATTCCGAACCATCTATGAATAAACGTTCATTTCCTAGAAAGTGGTCCAAAGCACCTCTCGGATGGCAGCTGTTTCATATACGTAACAACAACTATTAAAAATACTCTTTTGTACGTAAGTTTGGAAACTGAACTTTATATTCTTAATGGTACATAGCGTACCGTAATATCGGAGCAGAGTCAATAAATTCCAGAAATAACTGGGTGTACCTCACCAGCGATCATTCTTTTAAATTATATAATAATGAGACAAAAAAAAATTCGCATTTCTGAAAAAAATTCTACGTTACTAAAAGTATAAGCATCAAATCCCCTGTAAACAGACCCTTCTATAGTTTTTCATGTATACCTCATTTATACTTCGTTTTACGGCAAAGGTGTATATGACAAAAGTTACATTAAACAAACATATTTTGACGTATGCACGTTTGCCGAAAAATGAATAGGTTACGAAATATCACGATTTTATATTTCAGACCTCCTTCATAATCCCCACTCCTGATCGTACCTCAAAATTTTAATATAGATTATAATCAGGGAAGTGTTCTTACCAAATCACATACGGAGTTTCGTTTAGTTCGGTTGAGTCTTTTGTGCCATATAAAATTGTTGACTCTCACTATTGTTTTTAGCGTATAACTCATTTATACTTCGGTATAAGACAAAAGAGTATATTACAAACGTTACTCTAAATAAAAAAATTAACAACTTTTGTTATGTGCATGTTTGCCGAAAACCCAATAGGAGACGAAATATCGCTATTTTTAGTATCAGACCTCCCTTATAACCCCCACTCCTGTCCGTCTCAGAGAATATTAATATAGCCAGAAACCTAAGATGGGTTAGTAGTAATATACATATTAAGTTTCATAAAATTAGGTTCAGGCATTTACGATTGTATACAATCGACATACAAACAAATATTCATTTATATATATATATATATATATATATATATATATATATATATATATATATATATTTGTAATTTTATTAATGGAAGTAGTGGTTTATTATCTCAAGGGTGTTAAGTCGCCTGGCGGTTGTTGTCCAGGCTGCACTGCTATAATCAGGCACTGCCAATGGAGCGCTGACTCCTAAAGTGTACTTTGCATAAAATTGAAACAATAATTGAGGACCAGGCCTTTTCATTGGTCCTGACCTAGTGGTTTTAGCAGATTTCCCTTAAGGGAAATCAGCTATTGAGGTCGTACTCATGACGCGATTTCGGAAAAATGTCTTCAAATGTCCATCGATCCTACCCAGGAGATGACGAAAATTAGGTACGTTCAAAATTATAAATATATTCTACTAGGAGAGGTCTTCAGTGACTTTATTGTTGAATGTGCATGGGATACGAAGTTCTTGTGTGCATTCTTTGCTTGAGCTTTATGCGGCACCGACCATATATCATGCGAATCCGCTAGTTATATTTTGTTATCAGTCAACTATTAAGGATGTAACCATGTCGTAGATCTAAAGATCTATTTTGTTAAGAAATGAAATCGGACTAGTGGGAGAGGTTAAGGGGGGGGGGGCATTTCAACAATTCGAAGCATCTTCGTCATTATACGTCAGTTATTGAAGTGAATAGAACCAATCCTATTGTGAATTTAATGTTCTATAAATATTGAAATAGGCTGGTAACCTGTAGATAACCCGTCCCGATTAGCCTAGTAGCATAAAGTGGACGTAAAATAAAAATAAAAAAAATATTGACATATGAGGTGTGGCTATTGAATGAGGAGATTGGAGTGGCAAAAAATATATTTTTATTTTAAACATAAATACTTATAATCTCCTCCTATATACATCCCTTCTTTATCCCGTCAATGCTCCATGCGAATTTACCATTGTTGGAAGCAGTGCTGAAAGTCGTCATCTGTCAGCTCCTTGAGTGCTGCTTTCTCTTTTTCACATTCCACGGTCGATATATATATATATATATATATATATATATATATATATATATATATATATATATATATAATTTTTAATGGACCTTATTCTCGTCATCTCCTCGGTAGGATCGATGGACGTTTGAAAATATTTTACAAAACTCGCGTCATGAGTCTGCTAATATATCTGTCTATATATTTAACTGTTACCGCTCTAGCGGTCCCAATTTTTGTTTGATCGTTACCAAACTCGATATTTAGTCGTCATGTAATAAGAAAGTTTAAATTCGTTAACGGCTGAAATCCGACTAGGGAGAAGAGGGTTTAGAGGGGTAGAATTTTGAAAATTCGAATTATCTCCTTTAGTATAAGTCGGTTCGAAAAAGTGAATAGATTGAATCTTATTGAACATTAAATGTACTTAAAATATTGTTATATATATTTATTCTCTATCTTGAATATTAACCGAGGTATTTGCATTTTTCTGTTTTCAGCTTCTGAGATGAGACCCGCTAACTTCGGGTCTAGTCGTGAGTTTCCGTCAAGAGCTAGTTCGGGCCGTTCCCATAACTGTTCGACTCTCTATTCAGAAATTTCTCTATTGTAAAACTTCACGTGGGAAATCTGCTTAGTTTACGCAGCCCCGGCGTGACTTTTATTTATTCTCTATCTTGAATATTAACCGAGACGAGACATTTGCAGTTTTCAGTCATTGTATACCCCCACTTCTGTGAGTATTGTTATATGAACAATACACTGTTATATAATAAACTACATTATTCGAAGCTTAAATACCAAATACTGTTTTCCAGAGAAATTTATTATACGAGATTCATAAAAAATATGATCTTGTGACCCCCCCCCCCTGTCTTAAATTCTTCGACTATTAACATTTAATTGATTGCGCTAAAAATTATTCTGATTCATTATAAATTACAGATTCTGATTCATTATATTTTGATATGTTTCAATTATTGTTTTCCTTTCCGGTAAGCCGTTGGCAGACCTATTTGTGTATATTGAGACGCTCCCCACCGAGAGGGTGGGTTTCTAATTACCTTTGGTATTTATTCACTTAATATTGACGGCGGTGTTGTGTTAGCAGTATGTAGGTTTAGATATTATTAAACTTAAAGAGGGAAATCTGTTGAGTTTACTCAACCCCAGGACTTTTAATGTAATGCCCAGTTGATTGTTTGTAACATATTAATACTATTTTTGTGAAGTCTCTGTAATTTATAAAATATTTTGTCGATGATTGAATGCGTGTTTTGTACACGTTTCCCTAGAAGAGCCAAACACTTTACACAGTGAGGACGGTAGAATGGGAAAGGTCCAATTGGCGACTCCCGCCCATGGGCTGGCTAGCTATAAATCCATTAGTTACCTCTACTATTTTAGAATCATAACAAGAAAATGTGTGAATCGCTTAAATTTCGACACACCTAAATAAAAAAATAAATAATAAAAAATAAAAATAATTTTGTTCATATTCTGGTTAGTTCTGATCATGTATTACACGATTACAGAAAGAATTTAATATTACACTCGTGACGAAAGTAGAATTTACATTAGTTTGCCTAGTATCCCTACGGAGCTCAAACCTTATTTAACCTAGCTACCTCACTTCTCAGAGCCATTTCAGCTTTCTTTCAGTGTGTTTCGACTTCTAGAATTTTTCTTCCGTTTACTCTTTTTCTGCTATCTCCCTAAGCCACCTTGGGATGTTTGTTTTGACCATTTCCTCTCATTTTTGAATAATTATTAGTAATAATAATTCAAAAATAACTTTTGGTTTAATGCCTTTATGTATTCTTACCTGGAGGTTATTTTTATTTCACTAAAAAAATTATTTTTTCTGTAATCGTTGAGTAATGGTAACATTACTAAACTGAAATGAGTGAAGAAAGTGAAACATTTTGCAATAGAGTGAAGAAAGTAATCACTTTCTTCACAAGTGAAGAAAGTGAATTGCGTTCTTAATTAGTAATAAGTATAAATTAAAAAATAATTTGAAGTTGGAAATTAAATGCTTTTAAATGTTTCTTAACATTGTAAGAATTTATTTTAACAAAATAAATTGAAATGTGAATGAATTATTCGTGGAAATAATCAATATATTTTAAAATTTAAATATAATAATAATTACCTTCCTTGTTTATAACCTGCGCTTGTTTATAACTGCACTACTTCACAATCATCACTAGTTGTTTTTTAACTATGCTTATAACCTTTCACAACCATGCTTACCTACCAACAACATACCATAATCTTCACAACATCCTAATTTTGTTGATATTCTGGTTAGATCTGATTATGTATTACACGATTACAGAAAAAATTTAATATTACACTCGTGACGAAAGTAGAATTTACAACTCTCGTGAAATTACGTGATAAACGTTTCACTCGAGTTCTAATAACTATTCTTAAATAACTATAAATAACTTTTCTTCTTACCCAACGGTAAAATCTCTGTGTGCCAATTTTGAATGTGGGATCTGCTAGTTCTGTGACACTAAGCTCTCTTACGCAATGTAATGTAAGCATAACGTAATGTAAGAGTAACGTAAGCAACTTGCGTTATGTAGCTTGAGAGTGTGAGATTCTTTGGGAATACACACTTCTGTACAATCGGTCTAGGATCCATCTGGACGATTTGTTTTTTTGTTTCTTCTTGTGAAACCAAATTTTCAGAGTTATGTATTTTCGTCCCAATATTTATTAACACTTTGACTGCGGCTGACGACACGTTGTCGGTTTTGTGAGTTGTTACTAGGGGCGGGCCCCGACACGTTGTCGTCATGTCATAATAGAAAGTTAAATGGGTGGGGATTGCTCCAGCTTTTCCTATAGCATTCCATATTTGACTCTAGCACTGTGAAAGAGGTTCTTGAGAGAATTGCTTCTTCGCCACAAGATTCCCTGTTTTTTTTTTAATTGTTTTCGACTATTTTACAAAAAGGTAAGTTTGAATGATTATTTTTTTTAAAGTTATCGTTAATAATAATTGCTAATGATAAATACCTATTTAAAAAGTAGCTAAATAAATTAAAACAAGCCTATTTAGTTGGAAAAATATTATTTCAAACCCGAATTTATAATTATAAAAATCAATTATAAATTACTGAATTCATCAATCAGTGATTGTTAACAATGCCTTTATTGTTTACTTTTATGGTTTTCTAAGTAAAAATATAAAAACCAAAAACGTGAATTACATTATTAGACTACGGCTAGGGAGTATGGTGCTTTCCCGGGGCGGTTGACGACAACCTGTCGTTCAGCGGTTTTCTCGCGGAAAACAATTAAAAGATGATACAATTTATAATATACAGTTAAAGTAAAGTAAAACGAAACTAATTAACAAAAAAAAAGTTTCCGCCCCACTAAAAAATGTTGAAAATCTCCGCAGTCAACGTGTTAACATTCATAGTGTTAAATTCTTAGGGCAAACTAACAATGCCGTTGTTTTCTCTATCGAGTAAAGAATGTGTGTGTATATATATATATATATATATATATATATATATATATATATACGATACCCGATATATATATGTTCTTCCTACTTAAGATACCCCTTTACTTGGAATTTTTACCCCGGGCTTCTTTCTAGCTGTGATAGCAATGACCATCCTGAAGAAGAGAAGAATTGAATGATGCCGAAAACTAGCAGCACGTCAGTGCAAGAAAAGAAAAGTTTCAATCATTGAATGAATTTATGCTCAATTTGACCGGCGCAAAATCTCACCCATCCATAAACATTCTTACAGCCAAGCTAATCGTTATGATCAATGTTATCTGCAAATACAAGAAGCTGAAAGAAGTAGTAATGATCCCTAAATGAATCAACCTTAAACGCAGAATTTTTGCGTACTCGTTTAAATTATAATTATTATTGCTTTCTTTGGTGCCAATTTAAACTGAATGATGTACATGTGGTCTTGTTCATGTGGTCTCAGTTCAAGAGTTTCGAGACATTATATCCGATATAAGTTACTTTACTTACGGTATTGTTTTGATATCCTTCTTTACAATCTTACAATTTTGAATTTTTGGAAATTCCCCCTCTAAACCCCCCTCCCAGTAGTCTGATTTCAGCCGCGAAAGAACTTGATCTTTCTTTTTTATAAAACGATTAAATATCGAGCTTGGTAACGATCAAACAAAACTTGTGATCGCTAGAGCGCTAACAGACAAACTTATATATATATATATATATATATATATATATATATATATATATATATATATAAATTTGAACGAACATTTTCGTCATTTTCTGGATAGGATCGATGGACATTTGAAGAAATTTTTCTCTTACGGGGGCTGTCAAAGTTTACTGTCAAAATAAAGGTATTGTAGAGGAAAACAGGCATACTGCGCACACCCAGATTGTTTAGTCCCTCTACCTCCCAGCATCCTTAGAAGAAATAAATACAGATACTCGATAATTAAAAGTTTCAATCTCAAACGACTCCTCGCGAAAGTTTTAAGGATTCTCAGAAACAAAATTGAAAGTACATCCGATTCCCTTCCCCCAATAGAAGACCGTTCCTTAAAAATGAAATTAATTGGGTATTAATTGGTTAAGTGAACAAAAACTGAAAAAAAAAATATTATTGGGTTTTAGAAGTAATAATTATTCTCAAAGCTTAAACAGTTAACCAACACTTAAAAAAGATTAGAACGAAGCCATGTGGTGCCTCATCAATTTTTTTAACAAGGTAGATAAAACATTATCATGGTCCTGGCCAAATTGTTAATTCACTGATATTCTTTTTTTTTTTTTTTAAATGCTATTTCAACTTTAAGTTATCATATCAATCAAATCTGCTCTGCCTTTGAATGTTTTTATAATTTTTTGGCACTTTTAAATATTAAATAAATAATACTTACACAAGTCACTTAAATGATAATACTAAGATATCGACCTTAAGCCGTCATTTGAAAGATTTGTCCGTTTAGAAACGTTCAGGAGTGAATGAGAAAGCATTGTGACTGGCAAAAATTATACTATCTCAGTTCTTGATTATATATATGGAGGAAAAGAAATCTAATTACACAACTGTATAAACTCATTAGAACAAACAAATGTTAAATATTACGTTTAAACGAACTATGAGGAACAGAGTATGCCTGAGTACAAATGCACTCGAATTCAAAAATTTTCATCTATATCTTTACGAGACTAAGTAGTGAACATCTATGTTATGCAAGACTTTACTCTAGGTTGAGTCCTTCCACCTGACTAACCATTCAATGACACATGATTAACTTTTTCCATTACTATATAATAATTTCTCCGCAATTTATATCGTCCATGTATTGTAATTGGAGATTTTAGCAGATCATCATTTTATCAGCTATTGAGGTAGTACTCATGACGCGATTTTAGAAAAATGACTTCAAATGTCCATCAATCCTACCCAGGAGATGACGAAAATGAGGTCCGTTCAAAATTTTATATATATATATATATATATATATATGTGTGTGTGTGTGTGTGTGTGTCTGTCTGTCTGTTAACGCTCTAGCGGTCGCAATTTTTGTTTGATCGTTACTAAACTCGATATTTAAACGTTTAATGCAAAACGGCAGATCAAGTTCGTTAATGGCTGAAATCGGAACAGTGGGAGGGGGGGGGTTCAAAGTGGGGGATTTTCGAAAAATCGAAATATTTCCGTTACCATACGTCGGATCAAAAAATGTATGGAACCAATTTTATTGCAAATTAAATTTACGATAAATATTGTTTTTATACATTTATTCTTTATCTTGAATATTAACCGAGATATTTTCATTTTTATTAAATGTGGGCCGATAACGGATGAGTGAGTTTCCCGGCAAAAGCTAGTTCGGCCGTTTCCCTAACTGTTCGGCTCTCTTAAGGAGATTTCTCTTTTGTATAACTTCACGTGGGAAACATGCATAGTTTACGCAACCCCTGCGTGACGGACTTTTTTATGGATACTACTGAATATACACACCAGATATTAGAGCATTCGTAGCTGGAGAAGTGATAATAAACAGCTTAAGTATGTAGATAAGTTTGATGCGAGTTTAATAGTTGTTGAGAAATGATAAGAGGCCTCCATAAACGAACTCATCATTGCAGCTTACACTATCTTCTCAATACTAAACACTTATTGATATTCACTAATGACTATAGCTGGAGTCAACATTTTTATTAGGAATAAACTGAACAGAGCTAAAAGAACTCCGTTATGGGAGTTTTATATAAACCCCACCTTTATATAAGCTTTATAAACCTTTTTAGGGGTGAACAAGGCCCTAGAAATCCGAGTTAAGTGGAAATATACTTTCATTATTACATGTTTCGTAATATAGAATAAAATCCATTATTATGATTTATATGTTCATGGTGTTTAAATAAACTATCTAATTTGTAATGGATAAGGTAACAGCAGTCCTGGAAGGATGCGAACTATATAAAACATAGAATTGTCATCAACAAATAGGATTTAATATTATTACATGAATCCTACTAAAAACATAATAGAACATATGGCTATTCAAACAGATCTAGAATACTCGAATCTGGCACAAACTTCCCCATAAGAAATCTCCTGGCGAAGATGAAATAACCAACTCAGTCTTGAAGAATCTTCCCCGCAAGTGCTTTTCTCTACTAAGAAGAATCTTTAACGCCTGTCTCAGACGAGAGTACTTCCCGGAGAGGTGGAAACACGCACACAAACCAGGCAAACCGCGAGGAAACGCTGCAAGCTAGCGCACCAAAAGCCTTCTTAATCTTACGGGGAAGCTCCTAGAACACCTCGTTAATGATAGACTTAGAAATCATCTCGTATATTTTTCCCCTAACCATCAATTTGCCTTTAAGCCTCATCATTCGGCCATCCAAACACTTCAAAGAGTATCGGAAGTCATCCCAAAAGGATTCGAGCATAAGCAGTATAGAACGGGTTTCCTCCTGGATGTCTCAAATGCCTTTGACTCAGTGTGGCACGAAGGACTGCTGAATAAACTTATCTTAGAACTAAAATCACTCCAGTATACCTTTATGGTGTTATTGCATCCTTCTTACAAGAAGAACATTCCAAGTAAAAATAAATAACACGCCTAGCACTAAGCGGGTTATCAGAGCCGGCGTAACTCAAGGATCCATACTTAGTCATTTGCTCTACATCCTCTATTGCAGTGACATCCTAAAATTACGTATGGTTTCATTATGTGGGTAGAAGAGACGTCGCAAGTTGCTCAAGAATCAGAAAAAGTAGACGAATATTTCCGCACACCTGATGATACAACCCAACATGACTTGTAAAATTGCTTTCAGGCAACTGTTCAAATTCGTTAGGCTGAACAAATGACATTAAGGATAACTGATATTCTGCTATATTCATTTCTAATGGAATGGGAGGGTAAGGTATGAGTATATAAGATCAATCCATCTTCGAACAGGCATATTCTATTAGAGGAATCAGCATCATGAGGTTCGCAGTTCTCGGTAAGTATAAATGCGCAGGGTTACTGCGTATGCTAATACATCGGTGGAGGTTTATTCTTTTTTGTGTACTTATTGATTCCAATATCGCGGGCATGTAAACTCACTGTATGTCAAGTAAACTGGGCGGGAATGATCCGTAAGTTCTTGCAGGAAAACTGAATTTTGTTCAGCCCTGTAAAAACTAATATAGAAGTTGGATATCCAGCCAAATACTGATACTGAATTCGAGTGGTTTTTTGCAATTATAAAAAAAATTACGACATTTTAACTTCGATATTACACGCACCATCCTTATTGAAATTTCTGACTATATGAATCGTATAATCAGATTAACTAACTTTTTAGCAGATTTCCCTTAAGGGAAATCAGCTATTGAGGTCGTACTCATGACGCGAGTTTTGAAAAATTTCCTCAAATGTCCATCGATCCAACCCAGGAGATGACGAAAATGAGGTCCGTTCAAAATTATATATATATATATATATATATATATATATATATATATATATATATATGTCTGTTAACGCTCTATCGGTCGCAATTTTTGTTTGATCGTTACCAAACTTTTCATATTTAAGCGTTTTACGTAAGAAGAGAGATCAAGTTCGTTAATGGCTGAAATCGGACCAGTGGGAGGGGGGGTTTAAAGGGGGGATTTTTGAAAATTCAAAATATCTCCGTTATTATACGTCGGATCGAAAAATTGTATAGAATTAATCTTATTGTAAATTAAATTTACTATAAATATTGTTCTATACATGTATTCTGTATCTTGAATATTAACCGAGATATTTGGATTTGTAGTGTGTGAGTGGTGGACGGAACCCCGCCATGTTCCGGACTCTCTGCTGAGAGCTCTGGTGGCCGTTTCCAGAACTATTCGTCCCTCGTGAATAGGTTTAGAGATCCCTTCCTACTACAGCTGTTATTAGGCGGATTTCTCTATTGTAAAACTTCACGTGGGAAATCTGCTTAGTTTACGCAGTCCCTGCGTGACGGACTTTTATATTTGGATAGCATCGAAAACTGATCTTATCTAATATAAAAGTTATTTGGTATAAAATGTAGCTTATGTATACTTTGATACTTAAGAATGACTAAGAAGCCATTAGTTATATACAAATTGGTCATAAAAAGGGATTTTTATAACGAAGTGTAGGCTTGAACAATTTTAAAGGTTTAGGTTCACAAAAATATAACAAAAATGTCCGTCACGCAGAGGCTGCGTAAACTAAGCAGATTTCCCTCGTGAAGTTAAGTAAAAGATTGATATATACATACTGATATCACACCACCACCGTGAATAAATACAAACGGAAATAAGAATGTTTCGGCCAATTTCAATAACCTGCCTACAGGAAGCGTTAGGTTAGAAATGTAAACAAACAGGTCTGCACGCCTCACACCGGAAAGAAAAACATTACTGAAATATATCAGAATATAACATATTAATTTCATTGAGAACTATTTACTATACCTAGTACTGTAATTAATAAAGAGTCAGAATAATTGTTATATCAATCAATCAAATTTTCGTATTACAAAACCTTAAGACGGAGGGGGGTCACTACGACATATTTGTATGTATCTCGTATAATAAAGGTCTCTTGAATACAACTTTTGGTATTTAAACTACAAAAAATGTGATTCATTATGTAGCAGAGTATTGTTTATGTAACATGAGTAGAAGTGGCGGTTTGCTGATAGCTGAAAACGGAAAAATGCAAATATCTCGGTTAATATTCAAGATAGTGAACAAATGTATATAACAATATTTATAGCGTATTTAATTTTCAATAAGATTAAATCTATACAATTTTTCGATCCGACGCATAATAACGGAGATATTTTGATTTTTCGAAAATCCTCCCCTCTAACCCCCCCCCTCCCCTTGCCTGATTTCAGCCGTTAACGAACTTGATCTTTCTTTTTACATAAAACGACTAAATATCCAGTTTGGTTACGATTAAACAATAATTGCGACCGCTAGACAAATATAAGACAAATATTTATTTATATATATATATATATATACAGTTTTGAACGGACTTCATTTTCGTCATCTCCTGGGTAGAATCGATGGACATTTGAAGAAAATTTTCGAAAATCGCGGCATGAGTACAACCTCAATAGCTGATTTCCCTTAAGGAAAATCTGCTAAAACAGAGAGTCGTAAAACTAAGAAACATCATGAATAACGGATTACGTTCTCATTTGATTTTACATGTGAGGACAGACATTGTTACGTTATATCTTTTATATTTTGGTGGGTCAGATGTGTCATATATTAAATGACGGTTGGATATGTTGAGGGATAATGAGCTTAGAACACATAACTGCGAGTTTCAACGATTTTTCAGAATGGTTTTATATGGACGAGGTCGAGGTTTTGATTGGACGAGGGGAGCCTCGAAACTGAGTTGGGTTGTACTAATTATGGGATGAAAAGGAGTTAGAGGCGGAGGTTCGAGCTTGGAGATTAGTGGAGGTGACTGTGAGATAAGAGAGGTTTAGCAGGAATGGATGGAGTTAACAAGGATTACTAGTTAACGGATTTATTCTAATAATTGGCACTCGTCAATGAAGTTTTGTACGATTTGACCCGAATTATTTGGATCAGTTGAAGTTAAGATGTCAGGATTAAGATCTTTCCAAAAGGAGGAACCTATTTAGCATTAATAAGAGTGAGGAATATTTGATATATATAAATGCGACATGTTGGTCTGCTTCAGACTTGTATACAGATACGAAAGGAGCAAATGCCGAATCCTGTAAGATAGCCAATGGGATCGGTTAATTTGTTCACCAACCACTCAATTAGTAGCTACTAAATGAATCTTAACTATCGAAGGTATGCGATTTAATGTAGTAAACAGCCTTTTAAAACTTACAGTAAGATCTGATATGACTAGAAAAGTCCGTCACGCAGGGGCTGCGTAAACTAAGCAGATTTCCCTCGTGAAGTTTAGTAATAGATAAATATACGTACTGCTAACACAACACCGTGAATAAATACAAACGGAAATAAGAAATGTTTTATCCAATTTCAATAGCCTGCCGACAGGAAGCGTTAGGTTAGAAATGTAAACAAACGGGTCCCGCCTCACACCGGAAAGAAAAACAATTACTGAAACATATCAGAATATAACACATTAATTTTATTGAGAACTATTTACTATATCTAGCACTGTAATTAATAATGAGTCAGAATAATTGTTATCTCAATAAATAAAATTTTAGTAGTCCAAAACTTTAAGATGGGGGGGGGGAGTCACCAGTACATATTTGCATGTATCTCGTATAATAAAGGTCTCTTGAATACAATTTTTGGTATTTAAACTTCGAATGATGTGATTTATTATGTCGCAGAGTATTGTTTATGTAACATGAGTAGAAGTGGCGGTTTGCTGATGGCTGAGAACTGAAAAATGCAAATATCTCGGTTAATATTCAAGATAGAGAATAAATGTATATAACAGTATTTATAGTAAATTTAATTTGTAATAAGATTGATTCTGTATAATTTTTCGGCCCGACGTATATTAACGGAGATATTTAGAATTTTCGAAAATCCTCCCCTCTAAACCCCCCACCCCTCTCCCACTGGTCCGATTTCAGCCGTTAACGAACTTGATCTTTCTTTTTACATAAAACGCTTAAATATGAAGTTTGGTAAGGATTAAACAAAAATTGCGACCGCTAGAGCGGTAACAGACAAATATATATATATATATATATATATAAATATATATATATATATATATATATATATATATATATATATATACAGTTTTGAACGGACCTCATTTTCGTCATCTACTAGGTAGGATCGATGGACATTTGAAGAAAAATGTCGAAAATTCCGTCATGAGTACAACCTCAATAGCTGATTTCCCTTAAGGGAAATTGCTAAAAGTCTATAGAATATCCTGCTGTTATTGAAATAAATATTTATTAAGCACCACACTTACTAATTATTTGAAAATACAAATATAATAGACTTTTACACGTACTAATGTAATTTCAATAATAGTATCACAACTTATTTTTCAGCAATCCTTCTTGTAGCAGTAGCTGCACCAACCTACGCATTTAAAATCCAACTTCCCAAACTTCCCGACATTGGTGACATCACTAAACCTATTCAGGATGCCATTGAGAATATTGGTGAGTCAAATGCATAATTTTGTATTAACAATAATAATTATTTTTAATGAAATTAATTGTTCTTTTCTCTTGTATGTGTATGTAGTTGATAGAGCAACAAACAATATTATCAAGCTCATCAGATCTTCAGACAAGGAACGTGCTGCAAGACATGTGGACATTCTTGTTGATAATACTGAAAGATTGTTGGGTGAGCATTGTCTAATTTTCAAGTATTAATTCATTAAAAATATGTAATAGACGAATATGTATTCTGATAACATAATTTCCTATTTGTTTAAAGATCAAGCAGTAAAAATAACAGCACCATTCCCCCAAATCAATACCAGAATCAGCGAAGGTGTGAAGATAGTCACAGCTCGCCTTGAAGACTTCAGGACTAATTCAAAGGTTAGCCATAATCATTAAGGATTGGGAAAAACACAGTAATAAGAATTTCATCGTATCTAAAATACTTTAATACATTATTTTGTATTTTAACAGGAAATTATTTCTACTGCTGATGTCAAAACCGAAGAAGGAGTAAACAAAGCCAGTGCACAAATCAAGAAGATTGTTGAGAAAGTTATCTCCGACATCAACCGTATCTTTGCTAAACCACAGCCTCAACCAGAGGAATAAAATAATTCTTCTTGAAATAAAAAATTAATTTAAAAAAAAAAAAAATGTACATTTCCATAATAACATGAAAACGTCTTCAAATTTTAAATTTTGTGTCACTTAAAACTGAAATAAACCATAATTTTTCATCATGTAGCTGTTTTTTAGGTGTTTATGGGCAGTAATATGTACCTCGCTCTTAGCATTAAGGTAGAAACCATTGATTTCTGACACATTAATTACATATATCTTTACATAACTCACTTCTAAAATACGTTTTTAGCAGATTTTCCTTAAGGGTAGTCAGCTATTGAGGTCATACTCATGACGCGATTTTCGAAAAATTTCTTCAAATGTCCATCGATCCTACCCAGGAGATGACGAAAATGAGGTTCGTTTAAAATTATATATATATATATATATATATATATATATATATATACACGAGTATATATATATTTGTCTGTTAACACTCTAGCGGTCGCAATTTTTGTTTGATCATTACGAAACTCGAAATTTAACCGTTTTATGTAAAAAGACAGATCATGTTCGTTAATGGCTGTAATGGGACCAGAGGGATGGGGGTTTAGAGGGGGATTTTCGAAAATCAAAATATCTCAGTTATTATGCATCCGATCGAAAAATTATATAAAACCAATCTTATTGCAAATTAAATTTACTATAAATGCTGTTATATATATTTATTCTCTATCTTGAATATTAACCAAGATATTTGCATTTTTATGAATTCTGTGGTCGGGTATAGTTCAGATTAGGTCGGCCATTTTCGTAACTGCTCGGCTCTAGTGGAAGCTTCTTCAAACCTTACCTGTCGTTTCTAACCTTACCTTACCTTCGTTACTTTGTGAGATTTATGCAAATACGTTCTGTTCATCCGCCCAACCCCCCCCCCCTTCTTTAGTTCTTGGACTACTAAAATTTGAGATATTAAAATATAAATTATTCTTACAATTCAGAAGTTGTTTCAGTTGGGAAGTTATTTTAATTAACTGAAAGATTTCTCATAACCGTTTGTATTTAATCAAGGTGGTGTTGTGTTACCAGTATGCAGATTTCTCTATTGTAAAACTTCACATGGGAAATCTGCATAGTTTACGCAGCCCCTGCGTGACGGACGTTTCAATTAGACAGTGAAATTGATGTAAATGGTAATTGTGAAGGAACAATGGCTTTGTTTTCTTATGTGATATACTAGATTCCTTCTCCATCCAGTATTTCAAAAATGGATGCCATATCTTTCATTTGAGGTGGTGTGCATTTTTAGTGATGGATATAATAATTTAATACACTTCAACTCTGGAAAAGCATAGTTAACACCTTGTGATGGGTCATATACAGGAGATGGTAATCTATATATATATAAAATTGTAACCTCTGTCTGTACATTGATTTTTTTCGCGAAATTTCACGATAACTTTTCGTTTCACATGTCATAGACACCATAACTGCATTTTGTTTCTTTCGTGTCTGTTTGTTTGTTTATTTGTTTGTTTATTTGTTTGTTTGTTTGTTTGTTTGTTACCTTTTCACGCATAAACGGCTGAACCGAATTTTATGAAACTTGGTATGTATATTACTACTAACCCGACTTAGACTTTAGGCTATATTAATATCCTCTGAGATGAACAGGAGTGGGGGTTATAAGGGAAGCCAGAAATTAAAAATAGCGATATTTCTTTTCCTATTGGTTTTTTGGCAAATATGAAGATAACAAAAGTTGTTTATTTTGTTATGTAGAGTAACTTTTGTTCTATACACTTTTTTCGTATACCGAATTATAAACGAGATACACGCGTTAGACCTATAGCGGAAGTGAACAATTTTATTTGGGACAAAAGACCCAACCGAAATAGATAAAACTCGGTATATGTATTAACACTAACGCTTTCATTATAACAAACCATACCAACATTTCTAGGGACGGGCAGGAGTGGGGGTTATAAGGGAAGCCTGAATTTAAAAAATAGCGGTATTTCCTTTTCTATTCGTTTTTCGGCAAATATGAAACATAACAAAAGTTGTTTATTTTGTTATTTAAAGTAACTTTTGTCATATTTCATTTTTGTCTTTTAACAAAGTATAAACGAGATATACACTATAAACTAAAGCGGGAGTCAACTTTTCATTGGGCGCTCACGATTAAACCGAACTTAAAAAAACTCGGTATGTCAATTAGCATTAATTCTTCCATGATTATAAGCTATATTAAAATTTTTAGGTTAAAACGGGAGTGGGGGTTATAAGGGAGGCCTGAAATCAAAATTCGCGATATTCCATTGTCTATTTGTTTTTCGACAAACATGCACATAACAAAAGTTGTTTACTTTGTTATTTAGATTAACTTTTGTTTTATACATTTCTCCAAGAACAATATGTGGAGTAAGTAATTTGCGTATAATTATTCATATGCTCAACAATTCATTCCAATTTGAACTATCAGGTACCTCACCTGGAAAAATTAATTCAAATCTAAGTTAATATTTTGTCCTTAATAACTGAAATCTATGTATAATGCACAAGAGACGGGAAATATGACAATATGGAGGACAGTGAAGTCTTACATAAAGAATTAATTTTATTATTAACAAATACCAACAACGGGTATTAACCCTAAACACTGGGACGGGCAAATGTCAAAATATTGTGCAAAGTAAAGCCTTGCCAAAAAAATACCATCACCATTCAGCTTCAAATCAATTCCCGGGCGAAGCCGGGTATCTGAGCTAGTAATAAATAAAGTCCGTCACGCAGGGGCTACGTAATCATAGCAGATTTTACTCGTGAAGATTAATAATAGATAAACCTACAAACTGCTAAGACAACACCACCGTGAGTATTAAGTAAATAAATACTAACGGTAATAAGAAATCTTTCCCCTCCCGGCGGGAAGTGTCTCAAATGTAAACAAAGAGGTCTGCCAACGGCTCACCGGAAAGTAAAACAATAACTGAAACATATCAGAATATAACATATTCATTTTATTGAAAACTATGTAGTATGACTAGTAGTGTAATTTTATAATGAATCAGAATAATGTTTATCTCAATCAATCAAATTTTAGTAGTCCAAGACCTTAAGATGGAGCGGGGGAGGGGGGTCACATGAACATATTTGCATCCATCTTGTATAATAAAGGTCTCTGGAAAACAATATTTGGTATTTAAGCTTCGAATAATGTGGTTTATTATTTAACAGAGTATTGTTTATGTAACACGAGTAGAAGTGGGAGTTTACTGAAGGCTAAAAACTCAAAAATGCAAATATCTCGGTTAATATTCAAGATAGAGAATAAATGTATATAACAATATTTATAGTAAATATAATTTGCAATAAGATTGCTTTTTATACAATTTTCGATCCGACGTATAGTTACAGATTCCTCCCCTGTAACCCCCTCCCTCTTGTCCGATTTCAGCCGTTAACGACTAAATATCGAGTTTTTAACGAACTCAAACAAAACTTGCGACCGCTAGGGCGGTATATATATATATATATATATATATATATATATATATATATATATATATATATATATATATATATATATATGTAGTTTTGACACTATCTACATATCAGGTAAAATTTCGAAAATTGACCCATGAGTACGACCTCAATAGCTGATTTTCCTTAAGGGATATCTGCTAAAACGTTAACCTCCGTCACATATCCATCCTTTTCGCAGTACTTTTAGAGGCCAAAGCTTTCCTAGACGGAGCAATGAATCTCTGAGGGTGGAGGCTTTAGCTCCCGAAAATACTACACTCCAAAATGGAACCCGTGTGAAGGACACGCCTTTATATTTACACCTTTTCTAATATGCTGTTTTTTACAGTTTAACGCAATGCACTCATATATTAACATTTTAGAAAGAAAAACAATTATATAAACGTATCCTCACTCAAAACCTGAATGGCATTAACTCATTTCCTTTTCCTTCTTACCAGTATGAGCAGTTCCACACGATTACCAAACCTTTGATCTTGAATATTAAAAACTTAACCCATTAAGGACCAAACCTTAGATTTTTAATTTATCTCAAAACTTTTGTTATTTTCTTTCTTAGGAGATATAAAACAATGAGTTTAATATGATTTTAGAAAAAAAATAGCATATGAGGGTGGGTCTGACATCGTGTTCCACTTCTGGAACGTTGGTCCTGAAAGGGTGCATATATTTAGAATTCGTCGATAAAATTCATTTATTTTCAAAAATACCTTTTATTTTTGACAGAAACAACATTAAATTTATTTTTAAAAAGTTTAAAAATCAATAATAAGATATATAAAAATTCAAATAATAAGAAAAAAGGTGTTTTACAAAAATGTTAATTTTTCCGTTATTACTTTTTACAATTTTTATGGAAACTTACAAAACAGTTTACATGCATTGGGATTCCACATTTTGTACCCATCATTTTTGAATTTGTTTTACAACATCCACATCGGCCCTCCTTCTTCCCTGGGCTTATAAAGTGGCCTTCTTTATCATTGCGGACTTCATCAGTAACTCTTTTATCCACTGGTCTATTTTATCCCTCCCAGTACTGGTTGGCTGATAACTTCCCTCCGGTATTTCTGCAGATATGTCAAGGTGATGCACCGAGTGAAATCTAGCAGGTCCAATGACTCCTCCTTATAAAGATTTGTAAATTTAAAAGGTTCCAACATTAGACACAGAAGCATTTAGGGGAAACATCAACAGCTGCCAATACCATTTTTCCACCTAATATTTATTCTATACTTGCCAATATTTTGGTCCAGTCTACCAACCCCTCCCATATACTGGTTGTACAGAGCTACAGAACAAGGTTGGGCGATACTAAGTTTTTTCTTGTCAGCTCGGCTCCACCTTTTAGCCTTGCCGACTGGTTGCACTCCTGCTTGGGTTGAGGCAATGGTAACAGCATCGTTGTCATTGTAACGCACTAAAGTTATGTTTGTTGAGGTGTCGGTAACTTGGGTATAGTAACCTCGAGGTTTAGTCTTCACTTCTTTAGTGGTTTCAAGTGGTGCTTTTCCGATGCGGTTGTTTCTTACAGTACCTGTACCACAGCATCCGTGCTTCTGCAGTTCTTCAAGAAGGCGGAGGGATATAAGAAAATTATCAAAAAAGAAATTGTATTTCTTATTTCTTTCGAATACTGATGTAATGTCAATTACTACTGAACCGCCTACTCCAAGTGAGGGATTAGTGTTGCCTGTCTTGGCTCCTTGATATGGAACTCCTTGCACAAGGTACCCCAATCGTGTGCATATACACCGAATTTTGTAACCAAATCTGATTGGTTTACCATGAATGTGCTGTTTAGCCCCCATGGAGTCCATTATATGGTATCATGGCTTCGTCGACAGCAAGACTAATTTCGCCTGGAAAATATTTATTCTATTTTTTATTCAGATCAACCCATAAACGTCTGCCCTCAGAAGATGTGGGCTTTCTTCTCCCAAAATACTCAATATTTCATCAACTGTATATTTGTAAATCGAAAAAACATTGTGAAAAAATGATGCACCCGTAAGGGACCATCGTTCCACAAGTGGAACATTCTAATTTGTTAGGTTATAAATTTTAGAGATATCACTTTTTAAATCAATTGCATCTATTAAATAATAAAACATACATAACTCTAACTAATTCTAACATATAACCTTTTATAAATAGTTTTTAAACAAATATTTACTCACCTTCTTGAAGTCATGTCAAAACCCACTAAAGAGACACATGCAAATAACCAATAGTGCTGATGTAATCTTACCAACAGTTAACCAAGCACCATTATTCATTGCAGGGAAGCTAATACTACATTATTACAATGAGATATAATTTTTACAAGGTTCACATTAAACAGAATTTTTTTTTTGAAATCACGTTCCACAAATGGAACGTTGGTCCTAAAGTGGGTTAATGATTTACAGCCATGCCTTAATCGCACATAATTGAACAATTAATGATTTACAGTCATGTGCTAATCGTTCATTATTTCTATTAACTCAAAATTTGATGTTTTGGAGTTACGAACCACTTGTTGACCAGTCTTCCCCATTACAAAGCTTTGATTTCCCCTATCCCATGAAGCACGTAAAGATGATTTCCACTGGAATTTGATACAGCCCACCTATATTATCATGTGAATACTTTGTAGTACTTAGGATGTATATATGAAACAATCTACATAGTACGTACTCTACACTTTCGTTTAGGTGATCCTATGTGTGTCCTTCTGCGTACTTACAGGAATGAAATATTTTGTATTTCTTTATAGATTTGTATAAATTTTTGCATGCAAAACTAGCAACAAAAATGACTACTACTGACATATCTACACTAACACCAACAGACCTCAACAAGATTGTACAAACAAAAATACTCCAAGACTGGCAAAAACATTGGTTACGTACTGACAACAAACTATTAGAAATGAAACGCAATGTTACAGGATGGTCAAAGAGACAATACGTAGATTCAAGAAGAGACCAAGTCGTCCTCACCAGACTACGTATTGGACATACATACCTGACACATTCTTACATAATGAACAGAAAAGACAAGCCTACTTGTAGTCATTGCAACACTGGACTAACTATAAAACACCTACTAACAGAATGCAGATTACGAGCTTACTTAAACGTACCACATAACTTGAACGAACTACTGACTGAGGGTAGCCCTCATATTAACACTATTCTGACATATTTAAAAACAATTGGGCAGTTTCAGAATATTTAATTCCATATTTTACATTTTTTTAATGTGCGTGCGTGTGCGTGTGTGTGTGTGTGTGTGTGTGTGTGTGTGTGTGTGTGTGTGAGAGAGAGAGAGAGAGAGAGAGAGAGAGAGAGAGAGAGAGAGAGAGAGAGAAAAAGACCTATTTAAATTTGAATGATGCTTTTTTTTATGAATAGTTTCTGTTTAAAGTCACCAAGTTTACTTTTTACCTATTTATTTCCCACCTGTTTTTAGTTCTATGCTATGTTCGTGTTTCTTGTTTCTCTTGTGTTCTGTTCTTTATATCAGTTTTGCTCATTATATTATATTGTGTTTCATGTTTTGTTACTATTTGTTATAATTCTATGTTCTGTTGTTATTTCGTGCTCCATGTTTTGTTATTTTGTTTACCTGTTTTTGTTTTGTTTTTCCCCCAAGTTTAAGAAGAGCAAGTCGCCACAGTTGCGGAGCTCCACATAATAAATAAATTAATAAAATGAATTTTTGTGTTAGTGTAGTGCGTAACGTTTGGCTTCCCATTACAAGAACATCGACTATTTGATGATTGTCAACATCATTACGTTGTATACAACTATTTATGTATGTATATATAGAACTTATATGTATATATATAATTATATATTAATTTAAAATTTTTGTTTGTACATTGCTTCAGTTACTTTCTCCAAGATCCCGCAACTTTTTCTTCATAAAGAATTTATTCGATTTCAGCAATTTGTGGGGTTTGTGTTTGTTTTTTGGTCTTCTTTTTAAGTCTACACGACTTCACCGAATTTGATGAAACTTGGTAACTAAAATATTGGTTACCCAACTTAGACACACACTTTAGCCAAAAATAATATTATAATAAGAAAAGAATTGGAGTAGGGGAGGTCTAAAACGAAAACTCGTGTTATTACGTTTCCTATTGGTTTTCCTGTTTTCCACGCAGAGTATCCCTCTAACGTGGGAATTTATTTTCATGTTGTGTGCTCCATCCATTGGATACTACACACATTTCAGCATTACATTATAATATTTCTTATATAATAATTGTAAACATTATAGAACAATAAATTAGTTAAATAAAAACAAAAATAAAGTAAAAAATAAAAATAAAATAAAACATATGTAACATTACATTACATATGTGTACAACAATAGGTGTATATCTACAAAATGGTGTCCAAATCTTGAATAAATGCATTAAATCCCTTGTTGAATTTGAGTAGAAGTTTCGGTTTGTCCGTCGGCCAAGTTCCGTTTTGTAAGGTAATGTACTTGATGAGTTTTGTTCTTGGTCCGTCAAGTGTCGGCCAAGTAACTTTTCGTAGGTCCTTGTCCTGATATAAATTGTATTTGTTTAGAATTTCTAAGTTTTATTTTTTGTCTCTGGTATACAGTTGGTATGTACTTATGCAATTATCGTCCTTTAGTAGTGTTTCTCCATCTTTCGTCCCATTTTTTATAAGATTCGTCTATCAAAATAGTTTTAATGGTCTGTTTAGTCAGTTTAGAGTATGTAATAGGTATCGTTTCGTCTCTTGAAGCTGTATTTGCAAGTTGGTCTGCTGTGTCATTTCCTAAATTTCCGGAGTGTCCCTTTATCCATGTTATTGCCACTATTACATTCTTCTGTCTACATCGTGTGATTAGTCTTCTGATCTGTTCAGTCTGTTCGTTATGGTTTTCGTTATTGTAAATGCGGTCTATGTTAATTTTGCTGTCCGTATAGATTATACTAGTCTCTCTGTCACTTGAAATGTCGTACAGTGTTTTGAGTGCCTCAGTAATTGCAAAGTTTTCTGCTTGATTGTTTGTACATAGTGGTGATAGTCTGTATTGTCCTCTCTATATAATAATGCCGTATTTTAAAATAAGGTATGCACACCCAACGCCATCCTTGTTTTTACTTCCGTCGGTGTATATGTGATATGTGCACGTTATGTCTAAGTTGTCTAATGGTCTAATGTAGTCCTTTGGGTGTAACCAGTAAGTATGTCTCACGTCTTTTTCCTATTGGTTGTTCCGTTAATCTGTTCATAAGAAAAGTTGTTTATTTCGCATCATAGACAAACGATTGTTATATATATATACCTTTTTTGTATAAAAATGTATAAATGAAATATACAATAAAAACTGAAGTAGGAGTAAACATTTCCCAGCGATGATAAACCTACGTACTGGTAGCACCACCGTGAATGTTATGGGAATAAATGCCAAGAGTAATAAGAAATCATACAGACAATTTACCAGTTAATAATATCTACAACGGAAAGCTCTGAGTTCCAAACAAACAGTGCAGCCAACTCCGCAGCGCTGAATAGATAAAATTTTACTCGGGAGGAAATATTAATAATTAATGAAATATATCTGAATATAACATTAATTTTATTGAAAACTACTTACTATACCTAGTGGAGTAATTTGAAACGAAACAAAATAAATTCTATTTCAATCACTCAGATTTTAGTAATCGAAGAACAAAAGAAGGGGGGGGGGTCAACAGAACGCATTTGTTTGTATCTTGTAAAGCTTTGTTGAAAACAATAGTTGATATTTATTTAACCTTGTAATGAAGTGGTTCATGATATAACAGCTTATTGTTAATATGGCATGAGTAGAAGTGGGGTTTTACTGAAAGCGTAAAAGTAAAAAATCCAAATATCTCGGTTAATATGCATTTTACGGAAAATATACATAGAACAAAATTTATAGTACATTTAATTTGCAATGAGACTGTTTACATACAATTTTTCGATCCAACGTATAGTAACGGAGATATTTCGAATTTTCGAAATTTCTCCCCTCTAAACCCACCCCCTCCCTCTGTTCCGAGTTCAGCCATTAACGACAGATCTTTCTTTTTACATAAAACGACTAAATATCGATTTTACAATAATTGCGACCGCTATACACACACACACACACACACACACACACACACACACACAGAGTTTTGAATGTACCTCATTTTCGTCATCTAGTAGGTAGGATCGATGGATCTTTGAAGGGAAATCTGATAAAAGGAACAAAGAGTAAGGTAGGAGTATGCGATAAAAGTCTGTCGCGCAGGGGCTGTATAAACTAAGGAGAATCATCTTGTGCTGGTTTTACACATTTGTGATCTCATCTCACCACATATTCTCAATTTTTATGTAAAAAGCCGATGTGAACAAAAGGGACGGAGAGGGGGAATACTGAAGGCTCAAGAAAGAACTCGCCTAAACTTGAGTTAAATTATCGACTTTCCCACTTCAAACCTCCAGTTTTCCAAGGACCGATTTCAGTCAATAACAAATATCGAGTATGATATAGATCAAATAAATATTTAAGAGACAAAAACGTAAAATCATAATTAATGACGTCGTTACACAACGAATTGGCATGCATCCCGCTTAATAAAAGTCTCTTGAAAGCTATATTTTTTATTTAGACCTAGGATAATTGTTTTTTTTTTATTTATTTGGTTTGTGCCCCACATCGATAGTGATTGGCAAGATCTCTGTTAGGATAACATATTTATTCCTTCATGTGCACACTAGTTGTACTTTATTTATATATTATGGAAAATGTTCCTTAAATATCTGAGTGATTCTCATATAGTGTGTGTGTTTAAATGAATACAATAAAAGTTTTCCCGTTTAATCTTTTTAAGTATGCTGTAGACCTCTTCTATTTTATATTTTATGTATTTGTAAATATTTATATGTTTTAGATATGTTAGTATTTGTGGAATATATTGGCTGCTGTCAGTTAATAGTTCTGTCATATCGTAGGGTATGTGAAGGTTTTTTCGTTGGACGCAGTCTGTCAGTATGTGTTTTATCGTAAGGTGTTTGTTGCAGTATTTGCTTATAGGGTTATCTGTCCTTGTCATTAAGTGTCTATGTGTCAGGTATGTGTGACCGATCCTGAGTCTGGCAAGAACTACTTCCTCCCGTCTAGTACTCCTATGGCTCGATGGATTAAGTAGTGCTTAATAGTACTTTTGATACTGCGGAGGTGGTTGTTTACTTCAATCCATTCTGATTGCCATTTGTTTAGGATTTGGTGGCTTATATGTCTCATTATGTCTTCGTATAGTAAGTTTGTTTGTGTGTATTGACTTTGTTGAGTAATTATTAGTTTAGCCTGGTAGTCTGATGTCGTACGAAGTCCAAGGTCCTCGTGTCCTGGCAGCCAATATAGGATAATTTAATGCACGATATAACTGCTTATTGTAAATATGATTTGAATCGGAGAGGGGGTTTAATGAAAGCTGAAAACTAGAAAATCCAATTTTCTCGGTTAATATTCATGATAGAGAAAATATGTACATAACAACATGTATAAGTAATTTATTTTCATCCGACTTATAATAATGGAGATATTTCAAATTCTACTCTCTAAACCCCCCCCCCATACTTATATAAAACTTTCCCCAACATTATAATGTTGTGAAAAGTAGATGGCCTAAATATCCAAATTGAGTTAGTGGTGACTCTAAAAACATTTTTGAAACTTCAAATAAACCTAATTAAAAGTAGGTCTAATAAAGAAACCCAAACATTTGGAAGGCAGTTATGGTGAATCGAGACCAGTTATTTTGATTATATCGCTCATTCTACATTGAAATGTATTTAATTGAGGTCATATTAAATTGCCTGAGTTATATATATATATATTTATTTCCTCAATGAAGTAACCCTTCAGAGATGTCCCGTGCAATATAGTAAATTACATGGTTTTTTAGATTAATAACAAATTTTAAACAATGTATACAATTTTTTTTTTAAAGATATAAATATAAATAATTAAACTTAACTCCAATATATAAATTAGAACATTATTGAACAAAGCATTAAATGATGAAAAGTAAAATGGAATTTTTAATAATAGTATATTATTAATTTACCGGTAATAGCTATTCCAGTAACTTATTTCAGGGTATAACAACACTTCTGCAAATTTCCTCAGTGCTTTACTGCACTTATAAAATAAAATTCTATCCTCAACAGGCCATCGGTTTCTTATTTTCACTACTTTTTCTTTTAAAAGGTACCTTTCGTTTGAAAGCAGTGTGCAGTCATGTAAGAGATGACTGAGATGATGTATATGTCTGTTCCGTAGTAAAATCAAATAGGCATAATGGGTTATTAGTCAGTTTAAATCTGTTTAGGCACACTTTGATTGAGCCATGTCTAGTTAGTAACTGTGTTGTGTAAAAGTTAGTAGGTGCATGTTTAATGCTCAAAAATTCTGCATTATCGGGAATGAAAGTCTTTAAATGTTGTATTTTATTTGTCACTGTCCTATGCTGTTGCCATTTCTTTATGCTGTCTGTGTGTAGTAAATGTTTAATGCGTGCCTTCGGTATTTTTGTGTAATATTCTGTTATTTCGGATGATTTAGAAGCTGACTTCTCTGCTTTATATATTTAATATTATATTTAACAGTTTAAGATAAATTTTAAATGGAGATTCATGAATTGCTGAAATTGAAAACCTTTCATTTACAGTAATCAGCAAACCTTTACATTCATTCATACAATTAAATGGCGATAACGGGCTTTCATAAGCCTGGATCTCAGGAGGAAGGGGCCTGAAGAAGGTACACAAGGTAAACTATTATCTAAATATGCACGATACCTTTAGTTCCCATTAATTTAGGATTAGGATTAATATGATTTGGGAATGAACAACTAGGTTATTATGGCCTTTATATTAGTATAATGCTGTTTACAAGTCCCTGTTTTACTCTATGTCTTAAATAATATCAGCTAATATATTGTAAATGCCGCTCTTATCATATCCTAAGGGTATTAAATTTACTAATTTTCTATACAATTATTTCTTAACTAAATCTATAAATACATTTTTATTTATTTATATTTACTTAAAGATGTGTACTAGTAACACGAGTTACGTTGTACCTATTTACTCTTCTTACTACTGGCTTAATAAATTTAACTGCCTTTGTATTTGGCCAATAATTAATAATTATTGTACATTTTTTAATACTGGCAATATACTTACTTATCCTATATAATAATAGTATATACGCTTCTTTCATTATATATTATATTACATAAACATATATTTTCTCCCTTACAAGTACATATTTTCAGCTGGCATTATAATTAAGCAATGTTACAATTAAATGACTTTTATTTTTAATGTATGTTTTTTTTTAATTTATTTTTTTTCCAAGTAGTTAACATTATTTTTTGTTTAAATTAATATAGTATAATTGATAGTTAAAATTACAATGGTGACAAAGCAATGTCCTGATCAATGAGGCGACTTGGACCCATGAAATATTTTGAGGTGATTATTTAATCTTAATATATTCCTCTGGAACATACCTCATTTTCTAAGTTTACTGGGTAGGATTGATGGACTCTAAATAGTAGTTTGAAACGTCGCTTTATAAAAATAACTTAAATATATGTTTCTCTCTACTTGGAGGACAACTTTCAATTTAACAGCACAATTAAATACAATTTAATGTTGAACCCGTGGGTTTAACACTGTCTCTCTACTACAGAGTGTAGTACCATCCTGCACCCCATCACAGACACCGCGGATTCAAAGAATAACAGTAACCTATGTATTACTCCCAAAAGCTTTTAACACTCAGTACTTTACACTTCTGTATGGCGAGAGCCACGAAATGAAAACTCAAAAAATTATTGTATCATAAAAGCGAAATATGAAATAGAACCACACGAAAAAAAATGTTTTGTGGAGGGCATGACTCTGAAGCCTTTTTCCGCCATGACTAAAATAGTCCATCACGCAGTGGCATCATGAACTAAGAAGATTTCCCTTATGTTTGTATAACATACTTGTCACCAAATCATATCTAATCTCATCAAATATTCTCTATTTATATGTAAAAAAACTATGCGCAGAAGGAGGGAGGGGGTGGGGGTGTTGCTGAAGGCAAAAAACAAGAAAGTACGAATAACTCGCTTATAACTTGAGTTGCCAAAATATGCAAAGAGCATGTACAAAATCAAAAGTGTAACAAGCTCGGTCCTTTAACATTTTATGATCTGACTCATAGTAATGGATACATTTTGAGTTCTAATTCTCCCAACTCTAAACCACCTCTATTCCACGTTCAATTTCAGCCAAAACCAATTATGACCTTTAGCTGTCACTGAAACGGCTGATATCGTGTATGGTATAGATCTAGTAAACATTTTAGAGCAAAGATAGAAAATTCTTAATTGATGACGTCATCACATGACATATTTGCATGTGTCTTACAAAGTACTAGTAGAAAGAAAACCATATTTGGTATTTAACCTAAGAGTGAAGGGTTCAGGATATAACAGCTTATTGTTAATATAACATGAATAGGAGTGGGGGTTAACGGATGACCGAAAACTAAAATATGGAAATATCTCAGTTAATATTCAAGATAGAGAAAACGTGTATATAACATTTATAAAACAATCAATCAATAAGATTGATAATATAAAATGTTTCGATCCGACACATAACAGTGGAAATATTTAAAATTTTCAACCCCCCCCCCTAAGCCCCCTCTCATACTTTTCTAATTTTAGCCGTTATCAAACTTGATCTTCATTTTAAATAAAACGTTTAAATATCGAGTTTGGTAACGATCAGATAGTAATTGCGACCGCTAGAGCGTTAGCAGACAAACATAGATATGGGTAGGATCGATGGACATTCGAAGAAAATGTTCGAAAATCCCATTATGAGTACACCCTTAATAGCTGTTTTCCCCTAAGGGAAAGCAGCTAAATACCAGTGAAAACCTAAGTTTTTTAATAGATTGGATATCTTCATCCTCCCCAGTTTGTGAGAATGGATGATTACCTTAAAAAGATGAATGATTTTTTGAAAGAGCAATCTTAAGGAGGAATTAAAGGCTGACCCAAAAAAATCATCATTGTGGCGAAGTTTATATTTTCCAGCTGAAAAAAATGGGGAAAGAATTCTCATAACCGATTGTGAACCTCCACTATTCAAATAAAAATTCCATTGATTTACACAATAATTTTATAGACCACTAGTTTCGAGACCAGGTCAGACGGAGCACAATACAATATGGTACGCACAGAATAGAATAGAATATATATATTTATTTGTTAAAGATTTGAGATTAACAATAATATGACAATCAAAGTCCGTCACGCAGGGGCTGCGTAAACTAAGCAGATTTCCCACGTGAAGTTTTACAATAGAGAAATCTGCATACTGGTAACACAACACCACCTTGATTAAATACAAACGGTTATGAGAAATCTTTCAGTTAATTAAAATAACTTCCCAACTGAAACAACTTCTGAATTGTAAGAATAATTTATATTTTAATATCTCAAATTTTAGTAGTCCAAGAACTAAAGAAGGGGGGGGCGGATGAACAGAACGTACTTCCATAAATCTCACAAAGTAACGAAGGTAAGTAAGGAAGGTTAGAAACGACAGTTAAGTTTAGAAGGAGCTTCCACCTGAGCCGAGCGGTTACGAAAATGGCCGAACTAATCCGAACTATAACTGACCACGTGTCCCACAGACTTCATAAAATGCAAATATCTCGGTTAATATTCAAGATACAGAATACATGTATATAACAATATTTATAGTAAATGTAATTTTCTATAAGATTGGTTCTATATAAATTTTCGATCCGATGCCTAATAACGGAAATATTTCGAATTTTCGAAAATCCCCATTCTAAACCCCCCTCCCTCTTGTCCGATTTCAGCAATTAACAAATTTGATCTGTCTTTTTACATAAAACGGTTAAATATCGAGTTTCGTAACGATCAAACAAAAATTGCGACCGCTAGAGCGTTAACAGACAAATATATAATATATATATATATATATATATATATATATATATATATATATACTGTCCGTTTTGAGATTAATAAAAATCAAGCAGACGAGGTGGACCAGGAGAAGAAAAGCATAAATGAACCTTGTTGCCCCTATTTAAGAAAGAATAAAGAAATACGAAATCCAAGACTGGACAGTTATGGGGCTACTGTTCGGCTCAAGAGGAGTCCTCCATCAGAAAACGGTGAAGATACTAATAGAACAAGGGCTAACAAACGATGATCTGAAGAACTTATCCACACTTGTTCTAAAATCATCAATAAGGATCATACATCAGCATTTATATAAAAAATAAAGATAAAAATAATAAGCTGCACTCTCACCTGAGATACCCCCCTGATTTGTAATATTCAATGTATTTGAATTTTTCGTATACAATTTAAACAAAATTTAAAAAAAAAAAATAAAAAAAAAAAAAAAAAATTATTACCAGAATTTGGCAGATTAGGAGGCTGACCATACCAGCTTATTTTGTTTGTTTGTTATATATATATATATATATATAATTTTGAACGGACCTCATTTTCGTCATCTCCAAAAATCGCGTTATCAGTACGACCTCAATAGCTGATTTCCCTTAAGGGAAATCTGTTAATAAAGAAAACAAACAAAAAAAGCAATTTGGTGTAAATAGTAAAATATAGTACATAAAAGATAACTAAAAGCATTTTATAAACCCTTTTCCACCTTACTATAACATTTAACTGGAGTGTGATCCATCAGCACTTATGAATTCCAGAGTATTGCATGCTAACGTGATGAAGCAGTAAATCTTGTGTAGTTTTTCGAGGCTATCGATACTAAGTATCTCTTCAATTTTATGAACATCACTGACTGCTGAGGAATGTTTTTGTAGATATTTATTTCTGTCTTCGATGAGCTTCTCACTGTAGAGAAGTATATGTGACAGGCTATTAGGGATGAACTGATTACAAAAAGTGCAAGGTTCCTGAGCTTTGAACGAGAAAGTTTTGTTCCTGATTGAAGTTTGGTAATGACCAAGGAGTATTGAGTTCTTTAATACATTGTATAAATATGGTACGAGCTTCTTCTAAAGAATAAACTAAACGAAATGTGCTTGACGTTCAAGGGAAGACTTGAAGGACAGTTAATAATGAATTAATCTGAACTGAATTGTATTCGTAAGTAACTATTAATCAGATAATGAAGACGAAATTTTTCGCACACCTGATGACAAAAATCAACATTATTAGTAAAATGTATTTGAAGCAACTGTACAAATTCGTTAGGCTGAACAAATGACATTAAGGATAACTGATATTCTGCAATATTCATAACTAATGGAATGGGAGGGTAAGGCACCAGTATATAAGCACAATCCATTTTGGAACAGGCATCTTCAGTTTGAGGAATCACCATCATGAGGTTCGCAGTTCTCGGTAAGTTAAATACATATACTCATTGCCATTATTACAACATATGTAATAAATTCTTTTTATGTACGTCTTGCCTCCAATAAGGCTGGTCTGTCAAAAGGGTCTGGTAGAAGAACTAAATTTTGTTTATCCCTTCAAAAAACTATTGCCGGACAACGTTAAGGACAAAGCCTTTTGGGAATGATTTTAGCAGATTTCCCTTAAGGGAATCAGCTATTGAGGTCGTACTCATGAGGCGATTTTCGAAAAATTTCTTCAAATGTCCATCGATCCTACCCAGGAGATGACGAAAATGAGGTCCGTTCAAAATTATATATATATATATATATATATATATATATATATATATATATATATATATTTGTCTGTTAACGCTCTAACGGTCGCAACTTTCTTTGATTTTTGTTGTCGTTACCAAACTCGATATTTAAACGTTTTATGCAAAAAGACAGATCAAGTTCGTTAATCGTTCACTGAAATCGGACCAGTGAGAGGGGGGGGGTTTGGGGGGGGATTTTCGAAAATTCTACATATCTCCGTTTCCATACGTAGGATCAAAAAATTCCCCCATCTTATTGCAACTTAAATTTACTGTAAATATTCTTTTATAAATTTATTCTCTATCTTGAATATTAACGGAGATATTAGCACTTTTATTAATTGTGGGCCGTTAACGGACGAGTGAGTTTCCCGCCAAAAGCTAGTTCGGCCGTAACTGTCTGACTCTCGTATGGAGATTTCTCTATTGTATAACTTCACGTGGGAAATCTGCTTAGTTTACGCAGCCTTTTATTGTTGATCAGGCAGATTTGTTGAGATTTTTTTGGAGAGGACTCTCATAAAGGGGGATGAGCTGTATTATTCTCTATACTTCTGTGATGAGGACGTTTGAGGAAATGACAGATAGATGAGTTCTTATTGAGCTTGATAGTTATGTTTTGGACGAATATTTTTGTCTAAAAACGCTTGGGCATTAGTTTTGTGAGGATCCCCTAGGAAGTGACCACGAAATAAAAGATCCTGGAGTTACTTGAATTACACGAGCGTGGCACCTACTAAGTGTTACAAGATACAAACATAATAAACAATTTTTCGCGCACTAATATAATTGCAATAACAATACCACAAATTATTTTTCAGCAATCCTTCTTGTAGCAGTAGCTGCACCAACCTACGCATTTAAAATCCAAATTCCCAAACTTCCCGACATTGCTGACATCACTAAACCTATTCAGGATGCCATTGAGAATATTGGTGAGTAAAATGCATAATTCTGCATTGGCAATAATAATAATTGCATATTAGCAAAATTAATTGTTTCTTTTGTATTTTCATGTAGTTGATAGAGCCACAAGTAACATTATCAAGCTCGTTAAATCTTCAGACAAGGAACGTGCTGCAAGACATGTGGACATTCTTGTTGATAATACTGAAAGATTGTTAGGTGAGTATTGTCCAATTTTCAAGAATCAATTCATTAAAAATATGTAATAATGAAGACGTGTAGACGAAAGTTTTTCTGATAACATAATTTTCTATTTGTTTAAAGAAAAAGCAGTACAAATAACAGCACCATTCCCCCAAATCAATACCAGAATCAGCGAAGGTGTGAAGAGAGTCACAGCTGGTCTTGAAGACTTCAGGACTAAATCGAAGGTTAGCCATAATCATTAAGGATTGGGGGGAAAAACTTTATTAAAATACAGTAATAATGATTTAATTTACTTTAATATATTATATTTTGTTTTAACAGGAAATTATTTCAACTGCTGATGTCAAAACCGAAGAAGGCGTGAACAAAGCCAGCGCTCAAATCAAGAAGATTGTTGAGAAAGTTATCTCCGACATCAACCGCATCTTTGCTAAACCTCAGCCTGAACCTCAACCAGAGCAATAAAATAATTGTTCTTGAAATGAAAAAATATTTTTTTAAATTGTGCAATTCAAAAACATATTATAACTTCTACTATGTTTAACCTTTGTGACACTTTAAACTAAAATAAACCATGAATAGCTCTCATGTTTCTTCATTTATTTTTGGTAATTAATAAATAGGAATTTGTACATCATTTGTGTTTCTTTTAGAACTTTAAGATAGAATCCATTTGTTTGTGATATATAAATTACGTACCCCAATGCGTACAGCAGGTGAAGTTAGTACTGTTACGTTTTGTTTCAAAGTCAGTAATAAACTTTGTTAATAAGAGTTCTTTTGGATTGGAAAATTAAACACACACAAGTTTCACAGTTTTTATTACTGTACAATTTATTTAACAATGCACTACACACTTAGTGAATTATTCCTAACTTTTATTCACAGTGTCTGTACTAATTGCTTCACTGTTCTTATTATTACACAGTCCAATAACTCACTCGCGATCACTTAAGTTCACATAAGCAATACGGCACTGCATTGTCTTAAACACGGCACTATACTGCTACTTAGAGAGTTACGGCACAACACTGTTCTTTATATTAAAGCACTTTACCCCACTGCAACTGAGTCGCTCTATTTTTTTTTTTTTTTTTTTTTTATACAAGCTAATCAATATCAGCCGGAATTGATGAAGTAGCTACACGTATGCAGCTTTCTAATCGTGCATCAATTAGTCTTGTTATGTGGTCATTTTTGATTAATTTCATTGTCGAAAATAATTTTTCCTAAACACACGCACTTCCGAACAGAGACATAATTTGCTTTGCATTTTTCGTCAAAGACGGAAATTTCTCAAGGCTCTATACGATTTATAAAAATTGTTGATGTTTACTGAGAAAAATACATTTTTTAAATAGGTATTATTCTGCATGTCAATCACTTCCATTTGAAGGTCTTTGGGAACTGTAAACATTTTCATTGAAACCAATGTCTATATATTGTGCGTATTTTTAAGAAGTAGTAACGTTTTCTTTTTGTAAATGTGGAGCGTGAGATACATTATTCTGCAAAAAGTGCTGTTTTTACAATTTTCATTTGCGCGCAAAGCCCTGAATTTTATCATGCAAATTGTGAATAACTGTCCTTTGCCTTGAAGTTCCACATTAAGATCATTGAGATGCTGAGTCAAGTCGATAAGAAACCCAAAATCGCACATCCATTCTTTATTACCAAAACGAGGAAAGGCATATCCCTTCATATCCCAGAACAATACCAATGGCAAGTTGTATACTCTTTTTAGCTTTGCACCTCTACTAAGCCAACGGACTTCGGTATTGAAAACCAAGTCGCCATATTTAGTTTCTTAATCATTCAGGAATTCTTTAAATTCACGGTGTTTTAACGCGCGCGACGTTATAAAACGTATTGGCTTAATTATTGGTACTGTTGTCAAACTCAATCTTTCGCACTCAAATTTTCCTGGTGAATTATGCAGTGGTTAACGAATGTTTCTCTTCTTGTGGCCTTCTTAACGTCTTGAAACAGCTTTACTGATCCTTCTATCACAATGCTTGCCAAAAAGACTTCAGTTCATCGTAATGGTCTTTCCGGTTGTAGTCCCTTGCATTGGAATTAGTAAACACAATTCTCCGGTAATATTAAATTTGGCGTCAATACGACGTAACAATATAGCCAGTTGTGCTATCACAACTAATGATGGGAGAAAGTCGATAAAATAAATTCAATTTTAGAAATGCTTGCCGGGCCGCAAGCGGTCCGCGGGCCGTGTGTTGCTCATCCCTGATATACACTGATTGTTCGAAAATTACCGAGTCTTCCTCCTGCGCCTACTATGAAGAAAATGCCGGCCAAAAATTCAAACTCCACAAATTAACCAGCATCTATTCCACCGAACTATTCGCAATTAAATTCACTTTATATAACTGTATTTGCACACACTCGACTCAAGAAAAATTCCTGACTTGCACTGACTCGTTGAGTGCCCTATTGAGTATCAAAGATGTATTCACAAACAACCCAATAGTAAAAAAAAATACAAAATCAAATACAAATGCTCCGAGAGCTAAATAGGGTCATCTACTTCATGTGGATTCCAAGCCACGTGGGAATAAATTGAAACGAAAAAGCAGATTTAGCCAGAGAAGCCCACCAACTCGACTCCATCACCCCAACAACAATTACATCTGCAGAACTCTACCAACCACTCAAAGAAGAAATTAATAAAAACTGGCAACACATGTGGAATGAAACCCAGAACAATAAACTAAAAACTGTTAAAACCACCATCCGTCCATGGAAATATTCGACAAGAGACAACAGAAGAGATGAAGTTGTATTAGGAAGACTCCGAATTGGGCACACAAGACTTACGCATGGCTATCTTATGACAAAAGATCAAACGCCGATTTGTGAGAAGTGTAACACAGAACTAACTATCTATCACATATTAATGGAATGTCATAAGTATACAGATATTAGAAACAAATGCAATATTTCCAATAATATAGAAGTGGCCCTTGGAGATGACCCGAAAGAACTCGATAAATTGTTTAATTTTGTAAAAAACACGAGTTTATACAAAGAAATTTAAAGTGCAATTGTTTGTATCCTCGTTTATATTGTTAAAAGGGCTATATGGATGAGGATACCAAAATGTGAATTATAAATATTGCAGTGCGATGATAACCTGGTAGTTTTTCGCCCTTAAATCCTATACAACAACAACCTTCTAGGAGATTCCTTATCTCTTTATGGAATACCAGAGGCACCTCAGTCCCTAAGACTATTAGTGTCATACTTGATAATATGTTGTCATCCGATCCTACTTTCAACTGAACCTATTATATATATATATTTATATTGCCTTCTAGGAGCTGATATAATCAGATCTTCTTGCTTACATTAATGGCCTAGGTAAAAGTTTTCCTTTAGCTGTGGAAACCATAATTGGATATGTGTTGATAGGGTTCACTCTGCAATATGCGACTGTGATCTCCCACCTATATTACCCGGGTCCTAGAACTGTCTTCTCATCTTCTTTATCATAGGTCATTATAGATTTTAGAGTTTGGGTCTTATTTACATTATTAATATTAAAAGCATGTCTACAACCAATTTGATAACTCAAATTAGTATTATATAAGGCATCTATACATACTTTAGTGTGTTTACTTTTGTCTTAATCTCTCTAGAGTGACCTATATTTGTCTCTTAGACGACTCCACATTTGTTCCCCTTCGGGACTGATAATACAAAATTTGGCATACAATTAATTGGTTTGCATTGTGGTTATTGAACTAGCCATTGGATAGGACCTTGACAACTAATATAGTAAAGTAATTGAGTTTACCTTAATGATAAAGGATGATGAAGAAAGTCAACTTACCTAGAACAAATAAACACAATTAGAAGGCATATAAATTGTACATATATTTATGCTCTAGGAGATAAATGATGGTTATTAAAATGTAAAATTATCGCTTTTTGGAAGTTCTTACCCTCAAATCAGCCATTGAAGCTATACCCATGTCCTCACACGATATCCGACAAATTCGTCAAAACTTCCATTGATCCTTCTCAGGATATGAGGTGAAGATGTAGTCAGTTTGGAACTGTATATATGTATATATATATATATATATATATATATATATATATATATATATATATATATGCCTCAGTACGTTTTACGTACACCTAAAGCACGAAGTTTTTAAATGCTGAAATCAGACCAGTGGAATGAAGAATTTCGAACATTCTCCGTTATTATGAGTCGAAACGAAAAATAGTATTGACGCAATCATATTTCCAAAGTAATTTCCTATAAATATTGTTATATACATATTTTCGCTACCTTGAATATTCACCGAGATATTTTCATTTTTTAACTGATAGATTCCAATAAACCCCACTCTTGTCCATGTGATATTAATAATAAGTTGTTATACTATGAACCGCTTTATTCCAAGATTAAATGCCACATTGAACTTTCAAAGTGTGAATTCTTTACATGAAAATGTTTATTTCGTTTACTCCATACTCGATATTTAACCGCGCGCAACAATGAAGTTCATAATCGGCGTGGCTTATATCGAACTAAGAATAAGGAAAGATTTGCAAGTGGAATTCGAAAATTCAAAATATCCCCATTATTGAGTCACACGAAAAACACTATACATCTATCTTGTTAAACTATACGTGCTCTGCAATTGTCGAGTAATACATTTTTTTTTCTTTCAGCCATTGTAATTGTTTTCATACTACAGTAAACCCTCACTTCTACTCATCGGAGTTTTTTTCAGAAATAGAAAATATAAGGTGAGAAGAGATCAGTTGTGTGACATATCAGCACATGGGAAATATGCTTAATTTAAGCATATAATGTCCGTTATTAGAAGTCTAATTGTAATTTCCTATAAATAATATTCTATACATTTTAGCAGATTTACCTCAAGGGAAATCAGCTATTGAGGTTGTACTCATGACGGAATATTCGAATTTTTTCTTCAAATGTCCATCGATCCTACCTAGTAGATGACGAAAATGAGGTCCGTTCAAAACTCTCTCTCTCTCTCACTCTCTCTCTCTCTCTCTCTCTCTCTCTCTCTCTCTCTCTCTCTCTATATATATATATATATATATATATATATATATATATATATATATATATATGTCTATTACCGCTCTAGCGGTCGCAATTTTTGTTTGATCGTCATTTCGTCGTTTTATGTAAAAAGAAAGATCAAGTTCGTTAACGGTTGAAATCGGACCAGTGGGAGGGGGGGGGTTTAGAGGCGAGGATTTTCGAAAATTCGAAATGCCACCGTTACTATACGTCGGATCGAAAAATTGTACGGAATCAATCTTATTGCAAATTTATTTATTTATTTAAATGAGTTCCGCAACACCGGCGATTTACTCATAATTAAATGGTGCACGCAAAAAAAAAAGAATAGCAAAAAAACAATAGAGGGAAACGTAAAAGGAATGAACAAAGATGGTTTTTGATGGGTTCATTGGAATACCATTTTTATAAGAATCAAATAGTATTGTATGGAAACATCAAGATGGTGAAAATTAAATAAATGAAAATATAAGATTGACTGGGGGGGGGAGGAATAAATAAAAATAATAATAATAAAATAAGGAAAAGAGAAAAGCAAAGAAATAAGTAAATTAAAAAAAAAAAAAAAAAAATTAAATTTACTGATTTATTATTGCAAATTAAATTTACTATAAGCATTGTTATATGCACATTTATTATCTATCTTGAATATTAACCGAGATATATGCATTTTTTATTAAATCTGTGCGGCTAACGGACGAGTGACTTTCCCACCAAAAGCTAGTTCGGCCGTTTCCTTAACTGCTCGGCTCTCGTGAAAGTTCTCTATTGCAAAACACCACTTGGCAAATCTGCTTAGTTTACGCAGCCCCTGCGTGACGGACTTTTACTTTATCTGGAATAATACCCGTTGTATTTGCATTTTTTTAATCTTTATCTGCGGAAACCCTTCTTCTTAGTCATCGCACGTTAACTATGAGCGAATATATCATGAAAGGACTTATTTGAATGTTAACTACCAAACATGGAACAAAATATTTAGTGTAATGGCGTCATCAAGTATGATATTCCGGGGTTGTATCTAAATTGTTTATTTCATCTTAACGATATTTGATAATTAACTTTTGCATTCAAAAATAAATATTAGAAATTCTAATTTCAATATGACTCTGTTACAACTAGATGGATCGAAAAACTCTCCTGATCCAATCTTGTTAAAATATTGGCGCTCTACAATTGTTGTTCTATACTTTTTTACGTAATTAAAAAAGTACGAGAGGTGTTAGTAATTTGTAGTTTTCAGAATACAATAAACGCCCGCTACTACTCAGTAAATTTTGACTTTGAAATAGAGAATTCATGGTGAGATAATATAATTAGAGTCTCATTCCAGCACGTGAGGAATCTGCTTACTTCATGTGGGGTCCGAGTGACGTCCTTCAAGAGCTTTGGGAGCAAGGAATTAAGGTAGAAATATTATACTCTGTAATTTGATGACTTGAAATAGTTGTAACTCTAGGACGAAACTAAATTCTTCATAATTCCCTATAACACTGAGGATACGTTCTATTGATGTATTTATATTAAAGACTCCGGTCAGTCCTGCTCTGGCTTGAAAAAAATAAATAATAACAACATGTATTAATCAAACCAAAAAGTCCGTCACGCAGGGGCTGCGTAAACTAAGCAGATTTCCTACGTAAAGTTTTACAAAAGAGAAATTTCACGAGAGTCGAGCAAACGGCCGAACTAACTTTTGGCGGGAAAGTCACCCGTTCGTTATCCGCCCAGATTTAATAAAATTGCAAATATCTCAGTTAATATTCAAGATAGAGAATAAATGTATATAACATTATTTATTGTAAATTTAATTGGCAATAAGATCGGTTTTATATAATTTTTCGATCCGACCTATAGGAACGGAAATATTTGGACTTTTCGAAAATCGCCCACTCTAAACCCCCCTCCCACTGGTCCGATTTCAACCGTTAACGAACTTAATCTTACTTTTTACATAAAACGGTTTAATGCCGAGTTTGGTGACGATTAAACAAAAATTGCGATATATATATATATATACACAGTTTTGAACGGACCTCATTTTCGTCATCTACTAGGTAGGATCGATGGACATTTGAAGAAAAATTTCGAAAATTCCGTCATGAGTACAACCTCAATAGCTGATTTGCCTCTAGAGAAATCTGCTAAAAGGTTAATATACATAAATTTGAATGTAAATAAACAAAATTAAAATGTTATTAAACAAATTAAATTAACAAAATGAAGGCCTGATGATTGAAAAATTAGGCTAAATGGTTAGTAAAGGTCGTTGTGACTGTTGAAATCAAGGAAATAATCACATTTTTTCCTCAATGTGCGGAATAAGAAATCTTATTTGAACAACTGAATAGATTCATTAGATCTTTTTGATTATATTTACGTCTTAATTTTATTCAGCATAACATTCGATGTGTTTTTTTGTGGTTCAGGTATATAAAGCAACTCCACTCTCGTTCAAACTAACTCGTTTTGTGGAATCAACATGATGAGGTCCTCACTTCTAGGTAAATTTTTCTTTTTTTTCTAAGTTAATTCCCACTCCATGTATCTGAGGATAATCAAGTTGCATTATCTACAGGCCTACATTCGCTAGCTTCGGTGGGACTGGGTGATTTTATGTGAGAATCCACGTAGATACGTTTTGTAAGGTTTTTAAACGAACGCCTTAACAAAAATGCTTAAACTGATCACTTTTGCCATTTTAGCAGATTTCCCTCATGACGCGATTTTCGAAAAATGTCTTCAAATGTCCATCGATCCTACCCCAGGAGTAGACGATAATGAGGTCCGTTCAAAATTATATATATATATATATCTGAGTGTCTGTTAACGCTCTAGCGGTCGCAAATTGTTGTTTGATCGTTACCAAACTCAATATTTAAACGTTTTATGCAAAAAGACAGATCAAATTTGTTAATGGCTGTAATCAGACCAGTGGGAGGGTGGTTTAGAGGGGGATTTTCGAAAATTCGAAATATCTCCATATCCAAAAGTCGGATCAAAAAATTGTATTGGACCAATCGTATTGCAAATTAAATTTACTATAAATATTGTTCTATACATGTTTTCTCTATCTTGAATATTAACTGAGATATTTGCATTTTTATTAAATGTGGGCCGATAACGGACGAGTGAGTTTCCCGCTAAAAGCTAGTTCGGCCGTAACTGTTCGGCTCTCGTATGGAGATTTCTCTATTCTATAACTTCACGTGGGAAATCTGCTTAGTTTACGCAACACCTACGTGACGGACTTTTAAAGCACCAAGGCTGCATGGCGGTAATTCCGTTGGCCATGCCATTCCCACTACATATATATAATTATTATACTTCTTCTTCACGATTAAACCATATATTTAATGTTTGTTATAATTATATCACTAAATATATAATTGCCCGTTATCTCGTCGAATGTTAAAGTTTACATTTTCAATTAGGTATTTCAATTCCTCATCGTTGAACAAATAATCTCATTAATTAGTATAAAACATTTTTTCAGCCATCTTACTCGTAGCAGTAGCTACACCAAGCTATGCATTGACCTTTAAACCTGACCCATCTGCCGTCTTTAAGCGTATTCAAGAAACACTTGAAGCAGCAAGTAAGAGCGTTCTCTTTTTTGTATTTTTACAATTCATTTTAGTATAATATATAATTTACAATCCCATTCTATTCTGTTATAGTTGATGAAGGTAAAGAAGATATTCTGAGAATTTTGCAATCAGCTGACAAAGAACGTGCTTCAAGAAGTGTTGACACGCTTATCGACACCATTGAAAAATTTCTGGGTAAGACTAGAGCATATCTTACTATGAAATGTTTGTTTCAAATTCCAAATAATGTACCTTCGTTGCAAAATAAGACCAATTTTTGAGCTCTTTCGGAAGAATTTTAATATTTCGTTGTTTTAAGTTTCTGGAAACATTTGTTTTCTGTTACGTTCTAGATGAAGTTGTAGAAATTACAAGTGGAACCCCAGACCTCAATGTCAGGGTTAGTGATGGCGCACAGAAAACTAAAGCAAGGCTTGAAGAATTCAGGGGCAATGCAAAAGTAAGTATTAATCGTGTAACAAATAATTTTTGCATAAGTGCAGAAGTTTAATTAGCTTTATTAATGACCTTTACAGAATATTATTGATACTGCTGACGTAAGAACTGAAGAGGGGTTGAAAACAGCCAACGCTCAAATTAAAAAGTTGGTCGAGAAAGTAATCTCAGATATTAACAGTATCTTTAGTTGATTTCGACCAAAACCTCAACCTCAATCAGAACCAGAACCGGAACCTGAACTCCAACCTGAACCAGAACCACAGCCATAAACCCCAACCAGAACCACAACCAAAGGCACAGCCCAAACCAGGACCAGAACTACAGCCTGAGCCCCAACCAGAACCACAACCAAAGGCACAGCCCAAACTTGAACCAGAACTACAGCCTGAGACCCAACCGGAACCCCAACCAGAATCACAGCCAAAGCCACAGCCCGAACTAGAACCAGAACTACAGCCTGAACCCCAACCGGAACCACGACCAAAGCCACAGCCCGAACCAGAACCAGAACTACAGCCTGAACCCCAACCGGAACCACGACCAAAGCCACAGCCCGAACCAGAACCAGAACTACAGCCTGAGCGCCAACCAGAACCACAGCGAAAGCCACAGCCCGAAACAGAACCAGTACTACAGCCTGAGCCCCAACCAGAACCCCAACCACAACCTCAACCAAAGCCACAGCCCAAACCAGAACCAGAACCACGACCACTGCCTGAAGCACGACCAAAGCCACAGCCCGAACGAGAACCAGTACTACAGCCTGAGCGCCAACCAGAACCACAGCGAAAGCCACAGCCCGAACCAGAACCAGAACTACAGCCTGAGCACCAACCAAAACCCTAACCAGAACCACAGCGAAAGCCACAGCCCGAAACAGAACCAGTACTACAGCCTGAGCCCCAACCAGAACCCCAACCACAACCTCAACCAAAGCCACAGCCCAAACCAGAACCAGAACCACGACCACTGCCTGAACCACGACCAAAGCCACAGCCCGAACGAGAACCAGCACTACAGCCTGAGCCCCAACCAGAACCCCAACCACAACCACAGCCAAAGCCACAGCCCAAACCAGACCCAGAACCACGACCACTGCCTGACCCACAACCAAAGCCACAGCCCGAACCAGAACCAAAACTACAGCCTGAGTTCTAACCAGAACCTTAACCAGAACCACAACCAAAGCCACAACCCAAACCAGAACCAGAACACGAACCACATCCACAACCTGAACCACAGCCACAGGAATAATTAGAGACAATTACTACCACTACAGAAGGTGGCAAAAAAAGTAATATATTTCTCATCAGTTTATTTTAGTTTTCTCCTTCATTGTAATGGCGGTAAAATCACAGAACATACGGTTTACAAGACTTAGAGTAATGAAAGGACATAACAATCTGTAGATTTGAGTTTCAAAGGGTCCTTTTGAGATTAAAATATCGTGTTATATCATCCAATACATCAAGCAAATGTCAAAATTCCAAGAGCAATTGGAAGAGAGACCACTAATAACAAAGAGACTGAGGAAATGAGCTTACAAAGTCATAATACCTATAAATATAAACTTTTCGTTTAGGAATGGTGTGGAACAACAACTGAATAAAATGTTTTCTTTAACAAGATTGACCATATAATATTTTTTGATTTAACTTATAATAATTGAAGAGTGTGATATTTAACACTAAACTCCTTTCTTGATGCTCACTCTTAGGCATTAACTGAATTAATATCTTATTGTTACTTGTAACAATTGAATATTCAGTCTACTAACGATGAAATGAGTCGATAATAGATACACTCACAAAAGTATATATGTATATATTTTGTCTAGAACATCGTTTTCACTTTAATTGAATCATTAGTAGTCCATGCATTGAGATAGATTCCCTGAAAATAAATTGCCGGTGTAAAAAAATGTTGTTTGCAATCAACCACACTTATTTCCAAAAATGAAAGCAAAAATAAATTTAATCAAAGTCAAATAGTATTTTGTTTTTGACCAAGTAGCTGCACATTACCTTGCGATGGTGAGTGGCCAGCAATGACAATTTCTAATATTGTAATTATTCTGAAATGGCACCAAACGACGAGTTAATTTATTAAATAACGCTCAAAATGCTCATACAAAATGACTTTCACACTTTTTGATATCTTAAGAGTAAGACACGTTTGTCTTTCGCCACGAGATCATCAATTTCAGGTCGCCATTTTAGATATTTGTATTCTACTTCTATTTGCAAATTTCCCTCAAGGGAAATCAGCTATTGAGGTTGTACGCATGACGGAATTTTCGAAATTTTTCTTCAAATGTCCATCGATCCTACCTAGTAGATGACGAAAATGAGGTCCGTTCAAAACTGTATATATATATATATATATATATATATATATATATATATATATATATATATATATATGTATATATATATATATATATATATATATATATATATATATATATATATGTCTGTTATCGCTCTAGCGGTCGTAATTTTTGTTTGACCGTTACCAAACTCGATATTTAATCGTTTCTTGTAAAAAGAAAGATCAAGTTCGTTAACGGCTGAAATCGGACCAGTGGGAGGGGGGGTTTAGAGGGGAGGATTTTCGAAAATTCAAAATATCTCCGTTACTATACGTCGGATCGAAAAATTGTACGGAATCAATCTTATTGAAAATTAAATTTACTATAAATATTGTTATATACATTTATTCTCTATCTTGAATATTAACCGAGATATTTGCATTTTTATGAAATCTGGGTGGCTAACGGACGAGTGACTTTCCCGCCAAAAGCTAGTTCGGCCGTTTCCTTGACTTCTCGGCTCTCGTGAGTTTTCTCTATTGTAAAACATCACGTGGGAAATCTGCGACTTTTTTCTAGTGGTATTGATTTTGAGTCTTCTTTCTCAGTATTGGAAAAAGTGTTTAGAATGTTGACATAAATATTAACTATGCATTCTTGTTAATGGTATATTTTTCAAATAAGGAGTACGCTATTACAGACTGTTGATGTACTAAAAAAAAGTCACCGGGAATCCTTGGTTCCAGTAACATCCTTGTGAAGAGGACACTGATGATCGTGGGAAATGCTTTGAAAGCGCTCTGTCGCAAAGAATAAACTACTGTGAAGGAACGAGGCTTTTAATTTCTTACCTGAGATAATTATTCCTTCCCTATCCAGTACCTCAAAAATGGATAAAAAAAAACTTCTGTTATAACTTCGGGGATGGGCTGAAATCAAGAAATGAATCCCAGTAAGAAACAACGCTAGCTGAATTAATTCTAAAACAGTAGAAGTCTTTTGTTATTCTGTAGAAATCTTCTAACCAGGCTTGACGAGATTAAGAAACTAAAGTAAGTAAATTTAGTTTGCAATAAGATTGGTTCTGGACAATTTTTTGATACGACGTATAGTGACGGAGATATTTCGAAGTTTCGAAAATCGTCCCCTCTAACCCCCTCTCCCACTCGTCCGATTTCAGCCGTTAACGAACTTGATCTTTCTTTTTACATAAAACGACTAAATATCGAGTTTGGTAACGATCAAACAAAAATTGCGACCGCTAGAGCGGTAACAGACAAATATATATATATATATATATATATATATATATATATATATACACATATATATTTTCGTCATTTACTAGGTAGGATCGATGGACATTTGAAGAAAAATTTCGAAAATTCCGTCATGAGTACGACCTCAATAGCTAAAAGGATGAGGAATAGTGGGGGGGGGGGGGATTCCAATTACATAATGCATCTATTACAACTAGTTGGATCAAAAAACGATTCTCTTGAACCAATCTTGTTAAACTCTACGTAACACAAATAATACGGGAGGCATTAAAAATTGCTTGTTTTCAGCCTAGAGTATACCCCCACTACTAACTACTCAGTGAATTTTGAATTTGAAATAGAGAATGCATGGTGAGATGTCAATACTAAGAGTGTCATTCCGGCATGTGGGAAATTTTCTTACTTTATGCAGTCCCTATGTGACGTCGTTTAAGACATCTGAGGGCAAGGAATTAGGGTAGAAAAATTATTTTCTGTAATTTGATGACTTGAATTAGAAGTCTTGCAAATCTAGAATGGAAGTAAGTTCTCCATAATTCTCTATAACACTCGGGATAGGTCTACATATGGTCCCCACACATTGATGTCTTCTTCAGTAAAGACTCCGATTCATCTACGCTCATTTCCATTTATAATATTGTTGCGAAAATTAAATACATGAATAATCCTTCTGAGAGAAAGTGTCATGTATTTGGGAAGTGCGATATAGATCAAAGAAGCCGACAGAGGCTCTAGGCCCTACGATAACCAACATCGAACGGCCCAGTCAATTCTCCTTTGATGTATGCCGACGACCTATATAAAGAACCGACCAGCCACGAGGGAGACAGTTTTATTCTCACCTGTCTTGATGTTCACATCAGTGCTACAGTGCGACATAGTGCAGTGCGGTAAAGTGATTTTATGTGAAGAAGAGTGTTGTGCCGTGACTGTAAGTAACAGTTTAGTGCCGTGTTTAAGACAGTGCAGTGCCGTCTTTTTGTGAATTTCAGTGACCGTGAGTGAATAATTGGACTTTGACTCATTGAAGAACAGTGACGCTATCAGTGCACAGCGTGAGTAGCAATTAAGAACAATTAACCAAGTGTATTGTGCATTGTTAAATAAATTGTGCAGGGATAAAAACTGTGAAACTTGTGAGTGTTTAATTTTGCAATCCAAAAGAACTCTTATTAGCAACGTTTATTACTGGTTTTGGTAATAGAAACGTAACAATATTCATGAGTACTCGTATAACTCACCTAATACCCTACTATTTTTCTGAACTTAATGACTACATCAAACGGACATGAAAATATATTCTTCTGGTATGAAATTCCGCTTAGTTTGAACCCTTTGAAGCGATGAATGAAATTAAAGTATTTCACCAGCGAAGAATAATGAAGGATAGAGATGGAGGGAAGCTTTGAGCGGCTAGCTTCATTAATGGAAACACAATTAAGCCAACATTTTACCTTCTTCATAAAAATGTACATTCCTTCTCTACAGTCTATCTAATTTTACTGAAGTCTACCTGCAACATAGTTATATTAAGCTATTAAGCTCCACTGTTCTAATCAGGCACTTCCTACATCTCCTCTCTAGTATTAGCATTGGGTTGTCTATGTTTTAGTTTGTCATTTTCACTATAGTTCCTCTGGCGTGCATTTAGGATATTTTCACCCCAATATGATATGTAAATAAAGTTTTCTTACGTAGTAATTGTTCCGTTTTAGCAGATTTCCCTTAAGGGAAATCAGTTATTTAGGTCGTACTCATGACGCGATTTTCGAAAAATTTCTTCAAATGACCATCATTCCTACCCAGGAAATGACGAAAATGAGGTCTGATCAAAATTATATATATATATATATATATATATATATATATATATATATATATATATATATATATATTTCTCTGTTAACGCTCTAGAGGTCGCAATTTTTGTTTGATCGTTACGAAACTCGATATTTAACCGTTTTATGTAAAAAGACAGATCAAGTTCGTTAAAGCCTGAAATCCGACTAGAGGGAGGGGGGATTTTCGAAAATTCAAAATATCTCCGTTATTATGCATCGGATCGAAAACTTGTATAGAACAAATCTTATTGCAAATTAAATTTTATATAAATATTGTTATATACATTTATTCTCTATCTTGAATATTAACCGAGATATTTGCATTTTTATGAAGTCTGTGGTCGGGTATAGTTCGGATTAGGTCGGCCGTTTCCCTAACTGATCGGCTCAGGTGGAAGCTTCTTCTAACCTTACCTTACCTTCGTTACTTTGTAAGATTTATGCAAATACGTTCTGTTCATCCGGTCCCCTCCCCTTCTTTATTTCTTGGACTACTAAAATTTGAGTTATAATAATATAAATTATTTTTACAATTCAGAAGCCGTCTCAGTTGGGAATTTATTTTAATTAACTGAAAGATTTCTCACTACCGTTTGTCTCTATTTCTAGTTTACGCAGCCCCTGCGTGACGGACTTTATATCTTTATGAGGCACGTTTATCGTTTTTAATTTTTGTGGTTTACTATTTTTTACTTTTCTATTTGTTTTTATCCAGGATATGTTTTTTTTCTTATTTAGTTTTAAGGTTTTTTTTTGTCAGAGGCCAAGACCTTTTTAATAATCCTGAGGAACTAGAAACGTGAGGTGTCTATAAGATACCTAATTAAATAGCGATAGTAGGTACGATATCCAGAAAGAGTGAATTATCGATTTTATATAAAATAAAGTCCATCATGCAGGGGCTGCGTAAACTAAGCATATATATATATATATATACATATAATTTTGAACGGACCTCATTTTCGTCATCTCCTGGGTAGGATCGATGGACATTTGAAGAAATTTTTCGAAACTCGCATCATGAGTACGATCTCAATAGCTGATTTCCCTTAAGGGAAATCTGCTAAAAGAAAAGAGTCCTGGCCCTCAAAGCAAAAAAAGTCCGTCACGCAGGGGCTGCGTAAACTAAGCATTTCCCTTAAGGGAAATCAGCTATTGAAGTCGTACTCATGACGCGATTTTCGAAAATTTTCTTAAAATGTCCATCGATCAGACCCAGGAAATGACGAAAATGAGATCCGTTCAAAACTTTATATATATATATATATATATATATATATGTCTGTTAACGCTCTAGCGGTCATAATTTTTGTTTGATCGTTACCAAACTCGATACTTACTCATTTTATTTAAAAATAAAGATCAAGTTCGTCTATGGCTAAAGTCGGACCAGTGGGAGGGGTGGTTAAGAGGGGGATTTTCGAAAAATCTCTGTTACTGTACGTCGGGCCGAAAACTTGTATTGAACCAATCCTATTGGAAATTAAATTTACTATAAATATTCTTGTGTACATTTATTCTTTATCTTGATTATTAACTGAGATATTTGCATTTTTATTAAGTGTGCGCGGATAACGGGCGAAATGAGATCGGCTGATGTCGGGTCTATTCTTGAGTATTCCCCGAAAGCAAGTTCGGCCGTTTCCGGAACTGTACGGCTCTCTTGAAATTGGTTTAGAGACTCGTTACTATTAACTTCACGTGGGAAGTTTACGCACCCCTGCGTGACGGACTTTTTCTATTCTTACAAAGATGTTTAAGCTGTCTTTCTTTATTCACGTTACATTATTATTTCTTACCTGCTCTTAAATGATTTATGTCGTATTTTACCTAGACAATTTCATCAGACAATGGAGGTACATAAATGTTTCTTTGATTCTGTTGTCATACCTGTCGGTGGAGACCGTCGTCACTGGCTGATGGTCGAGTACAGCTGGCATTGTGCTATAGGTGCAATGGCAGTATCTTCAAGCCCGTCAAAATGTTGTACTGAGTTAGATGTCGGTTGGTCAGTAGGTTTTATGCGTCTGGTCACCGTATTAGTTTGTTTACGTGTAGTTGTTTACGTTTAGTCCAAGTCTGTTCACTTACCTCAGATCTGTCAAGCGAAGGGTATTAGCTAGTTTCTTTGATTTATTATAAAGATTATGATCATTTTAACATGGGTGATTAGCATAGTAGTACTCCTTTCATATCGTATTCCAACTATACCGAGACTGAAAAAAGAGGAAATTCTCCTTCTCTTATTATATTGCAGGGATGGGGGTATGACAAAAGGTGATTTTCTGAATGGAAAAGATAGATATGAGAGAAAACTTATGAACTGATGTAGGAGAGCTCGTAGCAAGATAACAAAATAATCACAGAAAAATCAGTATTTGTGGCAACTCGATTGAGCAGTCAAAGCCAAGCTACGGCTAATCAAGGTTTTCTTTGGCAGTTAAAATTTCTTTTAGACATGATGTTTCTAAAATGTTTAAATAATAAATATTGTTTTTAAATTTCTTATAAAATAAAAAAGTTTGAGAAATCCTTCAATAAAACCGATGTTATGAATCGACTCCACAAAAATGAAATCAAAAATTGCTCGAAAACCAGTTTGTCGTATACTTATTGTTGTTCTATATATTTTTTATTAATCCAATATTAACCGAGAGATTTGGAATTTTTTCAGTTTTTCCGAATAAGTAGACTATAAATTAAGTTAAAAAATAATATTAATTATAACGGAAATGAGGTACGTTCAATAAAATTCCACACACACATTCATGTAGAAAATTTGTTATTCATGAATGTTTTTTGAGCCATAAGGCCAGAAAAATAATAATTTCTCCATATAATCATTTATTTCATCCCCGAAGCAAGCCATCATTTATTTCGAGTGTCTACCACTCTTTCTTCAAGGGGTTGTTTATATACAAATTTAGATAAACATTTACTGCATAGTTTTATACAATTATCAATTCTATTTTAAAAACTAATCTTATGTAATAATATATAAATATATAATATAATATAATCGTCCTAATACATATAATTGGCTAAAAACTTTAAATCATAATTTTAAAAATCAAATCAGTTGAACGTGGCAATTATTGTAAACTAATTTACTTCAGTTTAAACCCTAATTACTTAGGCCTATCTGCAACCTGCAATTCCACTATTTTAATCTATGATTAGACTAATTAATATTAAGTTAAAGGTATTTGACATTGAATTAACTTAATAAGCCCAATATTAAAATGTTTAGTTTTAAAACCTGTAGAAGGCTATAAAAAATTTTATAATACATATTTTTATTATATCTCAATCCTTATTTTATATTTATTGCCTTCATCTTTTCTGATGTAAACGTATTTTCTTTTATTTTAATTTTAAATGTGTTGCTTTACCTATCAGTATTTGGGCATTTTCAAAATTAAATTTGTGATTTTTTTGCATTGCATGTACAAACATTAAATTAGTTGAATAATAGTAATGTATAAATTTATGTAATTAACTAAGTTTTTGTCTTAAACTTTATAGAAACAACCCCTTAAGAAGGAGTGATAGAAACTCGAAACGCGTCATGAAATAAATCACTATTTGCTATGCAACACCACTATAACTTCACGCAGCACCTCCTTGATGGGCTTTCATTTAGTTTCATGTTGTTCAACAACATAAAAAAACTCAGCCATTTGCAGATTTAATAAAATTCTAGAAATGTTTCTAATTTTAATTATAGAATGTGATTTAAATTGGCAGTGAACCCAAAAATAAAATAGTCAGTCCTGCTCTGGATTGAAAAATAATAACAACCTGTAATAATCAAACCAAAAAGCTTAATCGACATAAATTTGTATGTATATAAACAAAATTAAAATGTTTTAAAAAGAATTAAATTAAAGAAATGAAGGCATAATGATAGGAAAATGGGGCTAAATGCTTAGTTAAGTACGTTGTGAGCGAGGAAATTATCTCATTTTTTCCTCAATGTGGGGAATAAGAAATTTTATTTGAACAACTGAATAGATTCATTAGATCGTTTGGACTATATTTTCCTATTAATTTTATTCTGCATAACATTCGATGTATTTTTTTCTGGATCAGGTATATAAAGCAACTCCACTCTCGTTCAAGCTAACTCGTTTTGAGGAATCAACACGATGAGGTTCTCAATTCTAGGTAAATTCTATTTTTCAACGTTAATCCCCACTTTATGTGGTTATGGCGCATTACCCACAGGCTTCCGCTATTTGCTAGACTTGGTAGAACTCGGAAAATTTACGCGAGAATAAAAGTAACTACGTTCTGTAAGGTTCGTAAAAGAACGATTTAACAGAAAGTTTAACCTGATCTCTTTTGTCAATTAAAAAAAAAACATGGCCTTATGGTGGTACTTGGCCATGCCATTACCACTATATAAAATTAATATCCTTCTTCCTCACAATTAAGCATTATATTTAATGAAAATTATATAAATAAACGTATAACTGCCCATTGTCTCGTCAAATGTTAAAGTTTACATTTTTAATTCCTCATAGTTGAACAAATAATCTTAATAATTAGTATAAAACATTGTTTTCAGCCATCTTACTTGTAGCAGTAGCTACACCAAGCTATGCATTGAGGTTTAAACCAAAATTACCTGACTTATCTGACGTCACTAAGCGTATTCAAGAGGCAATTGAAGCAGCAGGTAAGATCTTTCTATTTTCGTATTTTTCGGTTTATTTTAGTGCAATATATAATTTACAACCCCATTCTATTCTGTTAAAGTTGATAGAGGTACAAACGATATTCTGAGAATTGTCCAATCAGCTGACAAAGAACGTGCATTAAGAAGAGTTGACAGGCTTATCGACTCTACTGAGAAATGGCTGGGTAAGACTAGAGCATATCTAACTTTGAAGTATTAATATAAATTACAAATAACATACATTCCTTGCAAAATAAGAACAATTTTTGAGTTCTTTCGGAAACAGTTTAATATTTTGTTAAGTTTTAAGTTTCTGGAAACATTTGAGTTTTTGTTAAATTACAGATCAAGCTGTAAAAGTAACAAGAATAATCCCAGGCCTCAATGCCAAGGTTAGTGAGGGCGTAGAGAAAACTAAAGTAAGGCTTGAAGAATTTAGGGGCAATGCAAAAGTAAGTATTTATCGTAATTGTGTAACAAATACTTTTTACATTAAGGCAGAAGTTTAATTGTCTTTATTAATGATATTTACAGAATGCTATTGCTACTGCTGACGTAAGAACAGAAGAGGGGTTGAAAAAAGCCAACGCTCAAATTAAAAAGGTGGTTGAGAAAGTAATCTCCGATATTAACAGGATCTTTAGTAGGTTTCAACCTAAACCTCAACCACAACCAGAACCTGAACCACAACCTGAACCTCAACCAGAACCACAACCAGAACCAGAACCACAACCTGAACCTCAACCAGAACCAGAACCACAACCGGAGCCACAACCCGAACCTGAACCCCAACCAGAACCAGAACCAGAACCAGAACCAGAACCACAACCAGAACCAGAACCACAACCAGAACCAGAACCACAACCAGAGCCACAACCAGAACCCGAACCACAACCACAGGAATAATTAGAGACTATTTCTTTCAGTGCAAAAGGTGGAATAAAAAAATAATATATTTCCCATCAGTTTATTTTAATTATATCCTTCATAGCAATGGCGGTTATACACAGAGAACACGGCTTCTGACAAGACTGCAAGAACCTTTTTCAGTTTAACTAAACTAAGTTAAACTTTTATGGAGTCTCTAACTTAAACTTTTTTCATTTTAACTAAACCATTTATAGATCGATATTATATAGATTTGATCATTTCCAAATTTATTTTTTCGATCTTCTCTTTCTAAAATTCTGTTTAGTAATATTAACATTATAATCCATATAACTATAAAAAACCATAATTACTTTTCTTTTTTCTTTTGTTATATAAAGGTCTTTTGGAATTATTATGTTATAAAATTATTATTAAGTAATTTGTAATTAGTTCCGAACAGATACTTTTCTTTTTTTATCTCAGAGCTTACCATTCTCGATCGTAAGACATAGTTTCTGTATTTTCTAGAATAAAAGTTCTATATTTTTTTCTCTTATTTCGATTCTTAAAATATATTCCACTACCTGTATTTTCGTCTTCTTTTTCCTCTTCTTCTTTATAACATTTATTAATAGCGTTAATAATTATTGTATATATAATAATAAACCTTATATCTTCATCTTGATCTTTTAACTCTTTAAATTTATCTCCTTCTGAATCGTATACAGCAATTAGAATACAACTGTTTTTAAGTAATATTAGATCTAAATATTCTGCTCGGTATTCTTCGCCTAATAAACTATTTAACATTTTTATAATTCTTTGGTAATACGATTTATTTGTATAAAGTATTTCTAAAGTTCTTTTGTTAAAATCTTCCATATTATCCATTTATTATACAGGGTCCGGCAGAAAGGACGGACGGTTTTTAAAAAGTTATAAAACAGTTAATTTTTACTCAAAAACAAATTTATTGATGCAATAAGGTTCACAAGAAAATAGCATTTGAGCATAGTGTGGAAAATAACCTCAGGCATGTGGTGGCCGAAATCGTTGATGCAGTGCTGGAGGCGTTCTTGGAAGTTCGCATAGACTCTCTCCGACACTGCTCCCTCAACTTGAGCGACTTCCACGCGAATTGCGCCCTTCAATTCGTCCAGAGTTCGGGGCTTGTGTCCCAACCCGACGTGTGTGGTTCCAGCAGGGTGGCTAGAGTATACGGATACAAGCCCCAAACTCTGGACGAGCCCCCACAACTAACAAACTTGGATACTAATGAGTTTTATTTAAAAACAGTGTAGGCATTTTTACCCCAGCATAAACTTGTTTCAAAGACGTCTCTCTTATATACTATCCATTAAGAATATAATTGGATTCACAAGAGCCTGAATATATTATGAAAGGAGCCGCGGGTTTCTTATCACATTGAAAATGCGATAAAAAACATTCAGTTAGTAAACAATGGGGCTTATCGGGATGGGCTGGAATAATGAAATGAATCCTGATAACAGACAACGCTTGCTGAATTAATGCTAAAACAACCAGAAGTCCGTTGCTATACTGTATAAATCTTCTAGCCAGGCATTACGAGATTAAGGAACATCGCAAAGTTATTCATTTTAATTTTTTTTTTAACAGAAATCTGTTTTGTCAGGACAAAAAATATACACTTTGCCCAAGAGGATCTTTCAAAAGAGTTACAAAACTCATCTCGCTAAAATCAATAATATTGTTCTTTTAGGTATGTTTTATTATACTGCTTCTGCACCTGATGGCAATTTTTGCTGTTTGCAAAGTTATGCTTACTTCGGCACAAATCGTACAATAAAGACATTTTTTTCGTTCAGACGTTTCTCAAGTGCGATTAACATGATAGTCCTGTGTTACTCTTTGTCAATGAGCTACCTCACTTCAAATATGATAAGGTGTTTAATGATATAGAACTTGTATTCCATGTGCTCATAGAGTAATCCGAGAACACATTCGGGTGTTGCTGATCCTATCACACCACATACTCTCTCTCTCTCTCTCTCTCTCTCTCTCTCTCTCTCTCTCTCTCTCTCTCTCTATATATATATATATATATATAATTGTAACCTCTGTCTGTACATTGATTTTTTTCGCGAAATTTCACGATAACTTTTCGTTTCACATGTCGTAGACAGCATAACTTTTGTTTCTTTGGTGTCTGATTGTTTGTTTGTTTGTTACCTTTTCACGGATAAACGGCTGAACCGAATTTTATGAAACTTGGTATGTATATTACTACTGGCCCATCTAAGATGTTAGGCTATGTTAATATTCTCTGAGACGAACGGAAGTGGGGGATATAAGGGAGGCCTAAAAAAACAATTCGCGATATTTCATTGTCTATTTGTGTTTTCGATAAACGTGCACGTAACAAAAGTTGTTTACTTTGTTATTTAGTGTAACTTTTGTTTTATACATTTTTTCGGGAACAATGTATGAAGCAAGTAATTTTCTTAGAAATAGTTGATATGCTCAACAATTCTTTCCAATATGAACTACCACATACCTCAATTGGAAGAATTAATTCAAATGTATGATAATATTTTGTCCTTAATAATTCAAATCTATGCATAATGCACAGGGGACGGGAAATATGACAATATATATATATATATATATATATATATATATATATATATATATATATATATGTGTGTGTAAAAAAGAAAAACAATGTGTAGAAGGGGGCAAAGGAATTACTGTAGACTGAAAACAAGAAAGTAGGGATAACTCACTTAATACTTTAGTTACGAAAAAAAGCTTAGAACAACAATTTTGTAGACCATCAAAGTTTAACATGTTTGGCTCTATAACATTTACGATCCAACTCATTATAACTAATTGAAATTACCTAATCCCCCTCGAAACCCCCGGGACCGATTTGAGCCAGTAACAAATATGATCTTTAGTGTTGATTAAAACGGTTAAATATAGAGAATGGTATTAATGTAATAAATATTTACCCGACAAGAACGTAACATCATAATTAATAAAGTCATCACACAAGTAATTGTCATGCATCCCGCATAATAAAAGTTTCTCAAAAACTATATTTCGTATTTACACTTGCGATAACTTAGATTAAGAAATTACTGCTTATTGTTAATATGATATGAGTAGGAGCGGGAATTTACTGAAAGCTGAAAAAAAGAAAATCCAAATACCATGAAAGGGAAAATATGTACATAACAACATGTATAGGAGATCAAATTTCCCTAAGATTGGTTATATACAATTTCTCCATCCGACTTATAAAAACAGCGGCATTTAAAATTTACGAATCCCCTCCTAAGCTCCACTCGCCCTTACGATTTCAACGGAGTATATATATATATATATATATATATATATATATATATATATATACATACATATATATATATATATATATATATATACACATATATATATATACGGGGTTTGTCCAATAAATACGCGAACTGGTGGAATATGGTGGCCATTACGGAGAGTTAAGCCATGCCCACTGGCCTCACGTGTTGTCTGGGACCCAATGAGACTTCAGTGCTTGGCAGAACGTTACCCTGTGCGGATCTTGCGAGTAGAGTTATTTTTAGTTTTGCATTATTTTTTTGTTCGTCGATATGGAAATTGACCAATTCACTGAACAACGAATTAACATCAAGTTTTTGGTAATGCTTGGTAAAAATTACCAAGAAATTGCTGAAATGTTGAGAGTTGTTTATGGTGATAATGCTATGAAGAAAACAGCCATATTCAAGTGGATTAAGCGCTTTAAAGAAGGTCGAGAAGATGCCACGGATGATGCAAGAATTGGACGACCTTCAACCTCTTGTGTGCATGAAAACATTGATCGTGTGCGGCGTCTTGTCCTTACTGATCTCCGAAAAACTGTCCGAATGATAGCTGAAGAACTAAATTTAGGAAAATCAACAGTGCACACAATCTTAACCGAGAATTTGGGCTTAAGAAAGGTTTGTGCGAAAATCGTGCCAAACTGCTGATTCCGCAACAAAAGTTGAGAAGAGTCGAATGTGTTACTGACTGGAAAAATTCCATGGAAAATGATGTTGGATTCTTAAATAGGGTTATCAGTGGTGATGAATCGTGGTTTTTTGAGTATGACCCCGAATCGAAATCGCATGGAGTGGAAAGCAACAGGTGAAGCTCGAACAAAAAAATCAAGGAAAAGCCGATCAAAAATCAGTCATGCTCCTGGTTTTCTTTGATATCAAAGGTGGTGTTCATCATGAATTCCTTCCTGAGGGACAAACGGTAAATTCTGAGTTCTACCTTAACGTTCTCAAGCGTTTGAGAGATCGAGTGTGTCGTGTGCGACCACATTTGACTCAAAATGATGGATGGATTCTTCATCAAGACAATGCACCTGCACATTTGGCTTTGATTGTTCGCCAGTTTCTGGCTAAAAATTCAATCACTATCCTTGATCATCCCCCTTATTCACTGGACCTCGCCCCCTGCGACTTTTTTCTATTCCCTAAATGCAAAAATGTGATGAGGGGACAGCATTGGGAAGACGTGGACACAGTAAAACAAGAAACGACGAGGAGACTGAAAAGCCTGACTTCCGAGGATTTCCAAGGGAGCTTTGAAGAGTGGAAAAGAAGACGGGATAAGTGCATAGCAGTGAATGGAGAGTATTCTGAAGGGGACAAAATCAATGTAGATGAAATTTTGTAAAATAAAGTTTTTATGATCTTAGTTCGCGTATTTATTGGACAAACCACGTATATATATATATATATATATATATATATATATATACATATCTTTATATATATAATTCTACTATACGTGATTATGCCACTGAACTCCTCCTAAACGGCTAGACCGATTAGAATGAAGTTTTTCGTATTCGTTTGGGTGACACCCTGGATGGTTTAGCGTCACAAATCAGCCCGGCAGATGGAGCAAGAGTGGGGGTCGTAACGGAGGCCTAAAATTAAAAATAGCGATATTTCGTTTCCTATTGGTTTCTCGGAAAATATGCACAGGATAAAAGTTGTTTATGTTGTTATTTAGAGTAACTTTGGTAATATTTACTTTTGTCGTATAACAAAGTATAAACGAGATATGCACTAAAAAATTAATGTGGGAGCCAACAATTTTATTGGCCACCAACGATTGAACCGAACTTAACAAAACTCGGTATGTGAATTAGCATTAATTCTTTCATGATTAAAAACAATATTAAATTTTTTAGGTTTGAACGGGAGTGAGGGTTATAAGGGAGGCCGGAATTAAAACAAAACTAACAAAAGTTGTTTTTTGTGTTATTAAAAGTAGCTTTTGTTTTAAATATAATATTATTAAATTTAATATCCTAATCGCTTGAAATATCCCGCAGGACAAGGTCCGCCAGTATGTATATATATATATATATATATATACACACATACATATACTTCAGTTCTTGTGGCTTTATGACGTTGTGAAAAACAGATTTTAGAATGGCTCAATGTGCAAACAGTTTAGTGGTGACTCTAACAGCATTTTCGAACCTTTTAATAAGCCTAATTAAAAGTAAGTTTAATAAAGAAACCCAAATATTTGGAAGGCCGTGATGGTGAAATAAAGAGACGCAACTTTCTGTTGGGGATTATTTTGATTTGATCGCTCATTTGCCTGTGAATGTATTTGTGTGAGTTCATATTAAATTGCCTGCGTATATATATATATATATATATATATATATATATATAATATTTAACAGTATAAAAAAAATGTGGAGGTTCATTAGTAGCTGGAATGGAGACCGTGCTTGTCATTTTCAGTAATTAGTAAACCTTTCAGAACTCAGGAACTCAGGAAAAGGGAAGGCTGACAGTGTCACACAAGGAACTATTACAAAAAAGTCCGTCACGCAGGGGCTGTGTTAACTAAGCAAATTTCCCAAGGGCGTCATGTATTTGCATTTATTTCAAAACGTAAAAGTTGAATTCGAACAATATTTGGTATTTAGGCTTCAAATAAAGTTCTTTATAACATACTAGCTTGTTGTTAATATGACATTAGTAGGAGTAGGAGTTTACTGAAGACCGAAAACTAAAAAATGCAAATATCTCAGCTAGTAATCAATATAGTGAAATAATGTAACATAACATTGTTTATCGAACATTACATTTTCAATAAGATAGATTATATACAATTTTTTGATCCGACGTATAATATCGGAGATATTAAGAATTTTTGTAGTTCTCCCCCTCTAAACCCCCTCCCCCTTGTCCGATTCCGGCCGTTAACGATATTTATCTTCCTTTTTGTACAAAACGACTACATATCAAGTTTGGTAAAGATTAGACAAAAATTGCGACCACTAGAGCGGTAACTAACAAAACTATATATATATATATATATATATATATATATATATATATACATACATACACATACACAGTTTTGAACGGAGCTCATTTTCGGCATCTCCAGGGTAGGATCGATGGATTTTTAAAGAAAAATTTCGAAATTTCGGTCATGAGTACGACCTCAATAGTTGATTTCCCTTGATGGAAATCTGCTAAAATGCACAACATTCTTAAAAAATACAAAGAAGTCATAATCAATTTCCTATGAAATGATTTGGACTCGCGAAACATTTCGAGGTGGTTACTTAATCTGGACATCAGTGCTGGTACAAACCTCATTTTCTAATTTTATAAGGTAAGTTTGCTGGACATTATATTATAGTTTGAAAAGTCACTTTATAATAGTTATTTATTATACAAGTGACGAAAGTAGATCATTTTACAACTCGAGTGAAACGTTTACCCACACGTGCGAAGCGAGTGTGGTAATTTCACGAGAGTTGTAAATTCTACTTTCGTCAGGAGTGTAGTATTAAATTTTTTCTGTAATCGTGTAATACATGATCAGATTAACCAGAATATGAACAAAATTAGGATGTTGTGAAGATTATGGTATCTTGTTGGTAGGTTATAAGCATGGTTGTGAAAGGTTAGTTCAGTTATAAACAAGTGCAGGTTATAAACAAGGAAGGTAATTATTATTATATTTAAATTTTAAAATATATTGATTATGTCCACCAATAATTCATTCACATTTCAATTTATTTTGTTAAAATAAATTCTTACAATGTTAAGAAACATTTAAAAGCATTTCATTTCCAACTTTAAATTATTTTTTAATTTATACTTATTACTAATTAAGAAGGCAATTCACTTTCTTCACTTGTGAAGAAAGTGATTACTTTCTTCACTCTATTGCAAAATGTTTCACTTTCTTCACTCATTTCAGTTTAGTAATGTTACCATTATTCAACGATTACAGAAAAAAATAATATTCAAAATATTATTTCTTCTGAATGTAGGAAAACGTACAAATCCACAAATTATAACGTGATTTTGTTAGGTCACAGTTCTACTCGCTGAAGTTACACTTAAAGAAGTTGAGGATGATGTTCACGGGAGGACATGAAGAATGATAAAAAGATTAATCTGGACTGAGAAGTATTCCTATGTTACCCTATAATTAGATGGTGCAGACGAATATTTTCGCCTGCACCTGATGACACAAACCAACATTATTAGTAAAATGTATTTGAAGCAACTGTTCAAATTCGTTAGGCTAAACAAATGACATTGAGGATAACAGATATTCTGCCATATTTATAACTAATGGAATGGGAGGGTAAGGGAAGGGTATATAAGTACAATCCATTTTCGAACAGGCATCTTCAGTTTGAGGAATCACCATCATGAGGTTCGCAGTTCTCGGTAAGTATACTTATAAAGTATTGCCTTTATAACAACATCTAGAATTTAATATTGTTTTAAGCACTTTTTGACTCTAGTAGAACTCGTTAGGCAATAGGATTCGTGGACAACAACCGTCCTGTTGTAAGATTCGATCCAGCCTGCGAGACATTTTGAAAAACCCAATTAAAACAAATAGATTACACTACTTACTTTAAATGAGGTAGATGAGGAGAGATTTGTCCGTTTGGCAGTACTTATAAACAGTTCTTTCCAATTATGAAACTTAATAAATCGTAAATGAATGACGATAATTTGGAGAATTATTGTCGTCTTTGTATCAATGGAATTAATCCAAACATCGAAGGATTAGTTTCCAAAATTTAAGCTCGTGTCTCATTGATTTCTGTGTTGCTATTTAAATTTCCTTGTTCCTAATAATTCCAAATTTTACGATTTAATTATTATGTTATACCTATTTTTTTCATTTCATTTTGTTATTTCAATAAATTGTATTATAATTACATTGTCGTATAATTTCATGTCTGATATCAATCGTTAAAAATTATGAACACTACTTTAAAATGCTCTACTTATAAACGAACGTATTTTCACACTAAAGTTTGGCCCACAACCTGTAAAAGGTTGCCCATACCTGGTCTAAAGTTTCTGGTAGAAGAACTAAATCTTGTTCAGCCCTGCTAAACCAGTAAAGAAATTGGACATCGTAGTGTTTACACGGCATCGTGAGGTTATTTAGGAGTTATCTGAATAAATAATTAACGAAATTTGAGCTTTAATATTACATTTATCATACCTTCTCACAAAAAGTGATGTGACAGGACATGAACATCATGGACTAATATGTCCAAGTCTCCATCATGATGGAATTTCTGTCTACATGAATCGTAGAACCATAATAAAGCGTCTTAAAATTTAAATATAATTTACAACTGATCTATGCTATCTGACGTTTGGATAATATATGATTTTTGTTTAAAACTTATATTCGAGCCACAGAATCTGAGCTAAGATGTTTGCTGAGAGTACAGAACATGGACACTTTGCTAGATATGTATCATAAGCCCTTTGTTGTAAACAACTTTATCATAATGAGAAATAATTGTATACAAGTGCCGGCCCGACAATTTTCAATTTTACCCGCATAACTTAGGAACATATAAGATAACCTATTACTCTAAAAGTCCTATACTAATCTAAGTGTATGTAACTGAACTCTACTAAGCTAAGAAAGCAATGTCTAGTTTAACCTGATTTTGCATGGCAGGTGTGCCGTTGTTACTCTTAGACCTCTGTGGTTCAGATGTGGGTCGTATACTATAAATATTGTAGTTGTATGGATTATTCCGTCGGTTAGGTGTTCTACATTTAGGATTTAATTAATTATTCTGTTGGATATTCGATGGAGACGCATGTGCCGAACAAAATTAAGGACAACTCCTTTTGGGATGATTTGATTGTTGATCAGACAGATTTTTAAGGGGACTCATAAAGCACCCGTTTTTGGGTTTTATTATTTTTTATACTTCTGGGATGATAAGGAGCTTGTTTGAGGCCCGTGCTTGGAGACTATAGGAAATGACAGATTAGTTGTCAGAGACGATTTTTTTTTTTTTTTGCAGGAAAGAAAGGAAAATTGTTGAGGATTACTAAGTAACCGAAGATAGACCTTTTTTCGCGCATTAATATAATTGTAGTAACAATTCCACAATTTATTTTTCAGCAATCCTTCTTGTAGCAGTAGCTGCACCAACCTACGCATTTAAACTCCAAATTCCCAAACTTCCCGACATTACTGACATCACTAAACCTATTCAGGATGCCATTGAGAAAATAGGTGAGTAAAATGCATAATTTTGCATCAACAATAATAATTGTTTTTAGGGAAATTTGTTGTTTTTATCATTTATATATCTTTGGTATGTTCATGTAGTTGATAGAGCCACAAATGACATTATCAAGCTCGTCAAATCTTCAGACAAGGAACGTGCTGCAAGAAACGTAGACATTCTTGTTGATAACACAGAAAGATTGTTAGGTGAGTATTGCCCAATTTTCAAGTATTAATTCATTAAAAATGTGCAATAGTGAAGACGAAGATGTTTTCTGATAACATAATTTTCTATTTTTTTTAAAGAAAAAGCAGTACAAATTACAGCACCATTCCCCCAAATCAATACCAGAATCAGCGAAGGTGTGAAAATAGCCACAGCTGGTCTTGAAGACTTCAGGACTAATTCAAAGGTTGGTAATAATCATTAAGGATTGCGAAAAACACAGTAATAATGATTCAATTTTATACGAAATACTTTAATATTTTATATTTTGTTTTAACAGGAAATTATTTCTACTGCTGATGTCAAAACCGAAGAAGGCGTGAACAAAGCCAGCGCACAAATCAAGAAGATTGTTGAGAAAGTTATCTCCGACATCAACCGCATCTTTGCTAAACCACAGCCTCAACCTGAACCTCAACCAGAGCAATAAATATTTTTTTTTAGAATGAAATATCAATTTTAAGAAATGCAATTAAAAAACACATGAAAACTTCTACAATTTTTAAACTTTGTGATACTTAAAACTAAAATAAACCATAAATTTCTCTCACACTTCTTTGTATTCTTCTCCTTTTTGGTAATTAATAAATAGTAATTTGTACGTCAATTGTGTTTCGCTCATAACTTTAAGAGAGAATCCATTTGTTACTGATATATTAATGACACACATATATATCCTAGGAATTATGAATCGCTCATTTGCTTCATAAAAGCACAAATTATAAGATGGTAACTTAATTGTGTTAAATTGTTTATAGTTATACTTACCATATCCTAATTCTGAGGTGGACTTGGACAGTTGTAGTGATGGTTCAGAGAATTAAAAATACATCAAGCTAGTAATAAGTATGCGTGGTTGAGTAGGTCATTTACAGCATATATATGGTGATGATAAAAAAGTTTATGTCCATCACGTAGGCTTTATTCTTGCAGTACTTGTAGAGCCCAAGCATACATACTTATTCGTGCAGCTCCGAGGATGGGGGTTTAGACACTGAAAGTACTCAGTTAAGGCCTAGGTGATTAAATACTAAAATATAGACTATTTAATGGAGAAAAACTTTTTAATTTACTCCGTTTGTCGTATGCTGTTCTCCTCTGCCAACTCAATGTACTTGTGTACCTAATACACATTAGAGGGGAAAATAATACACAAACGACTCCTCACACATACCGACATTGGTCTTAACGCTTTTTTTTTTTCAATTTCTGATTTTTAGTACACGTGTAGGGGAAAAGTGTCCCACACAATCACCTGACAGGGGTTTGACCTTCAATCTTGGAACCTAGTAACTATTGATAATTCCTCCGGATTTAACCGCACTCTACTTCTGTTAATTGAAAATTTCCTTTTTGATTCTTTCGGCGTTACAAACCAGTTGTTGATTCATAGTCTACTCTAATTGTTCAGAGAATTATCTCCTTCCCGCCATTTCTTCCCTGTTTCTGATTGGAAATCACTAGAGGTTGGCACACCACCAGGCTGCACTTTTTCTACCTCGCTGGACTCCATCGAGGGTTCCATAGTTGCAACTAGGTGTACAAGTGGTCTCGTTATTGAGTTGGATGATAAAGAGTAGTGCGTGTATCCTTCACGTATTCTATTGCCTTTATCGGAGCATTGCTGTCGTCTACATTCTCATTCTTTTGATGCAGGTTATCATAGGCAAGGCCCATATCAAGGCCTCACAGAAATATAAGCACCCAGTAAGAAGCTGCATAAATCCATTGTTTCGTACCGCTTTCAGAAAGCACTAACCATATCCTGCCATTCCCAAAATCCTTTTCCTTTCCCCTGGGGCAACATAAAATTACATCGTATACATATTCAATTCGTAAATAACATTTATGATTAATAATAAAAGCTCAGGCATGTAGTCTAACCCAATAGTCCGTGTTTATATCCCCCAAAATCATACTGTCGTCTTTGCCTAATTATACAGTCCTCTTTACATCATGAACCAGTCCAGTTTACACAGACAGAACCTAACAAAGCTAGGGGTCCTTGGAGATAGTATCCTAAACAAATGGCCCAACGGGCCACGGATTCCCAACGCTAAGGATAGTTCACATGTTAGTTTAATAAGTAATTCCTTAAAGATAAAAACATAATTTAGTTACATTTCAAATCACTATATAACTCATTCCCTCAATGTACATCCGAAAGCATTTTAGCAGAATTCCCTTGAGGGAAATCAACTATTGAGGACGTACTCATGACGCGGTTTTCGAAATTTTTCTTCAAATGTCCATCGATCCTATCCAGGAGATGACGAAAATGAGGTCCGGTCAAAACTGTATATAACTATATATATATATTTGTCTGTTACCGTTTTAGCGGTCGCAATTTTTGTCTTATCGTAACCAAACTTGATTTATAATCGTTTTATACAAAAGGAAAGATCAAGTTCGTTAAGTTGTATGTCGTCGGGTCGAAAACTTGTATAAAACCAATCTTATTGCAACTATAATGTTCTATAAATGTTTTTATGTACACTTTTTCAATGTCTTCATTATTAACTGAGATATTTGCATTTTTTAGTTTTCGGTCTTCAGTAAAGCCCCACTCCTCATCTCGTATTAACAATATTCTATTAGGTTATGAAGTACTTTATTTGAAGCTTAAATACCAAATATTGTTCTCATTAAACTTTTTAGTTTTGAGATAAATGAAAATACGTAGCGCACGAGGGGAATCTGCTTAGTTAATGCAGTTCCTGCGTTACGGACTTTTTTTTAATATGCTCCAGGTAAGTTTAATTATTATATTATTTAATTATGTATAGTTATCTCACTCCGTTAAGTTTCCTAATGCAGATACTCAGAATTAAGTATATTTCGATGGTGAACTAATTACCTTCTTGCATTGTTAAATTTTATAATCCGGATACAGGTGAAGTTATTATTACCTTTTTGACAATTCGATAGAAGGCAAAACCAAGAGGACTCTTTCCTCTGTCCTTAATCTTTTGTTTCTTCCTTTGCTCATAGTTAAAAATATAATTCTAAGTCTAATTTCATCAAACCTAAGGCTATGATGATTTCAAATTCTTTTCAAGTTCTTCTCTCACCACTCCTGTCCCTAAATGTTGTCTTTGTTCTGCTGCAACCCATGCTATTGACACTTGCCCCAGATTCCTTATCACTTTTAAAATACTAGAGTCACCTCTAGTATCTCTGTCCCCAAGAGTATTAGTATCATATTTAAAAAATATGTTTTCAGGCGATCCTACAGTCAACTGAAACAGTAGATCGCCTTTTAGGAGCTGACACAATCAGCTCATCTGGCATATGTTAAAGTCATAGGTAAAAGTTTCCCTGTTGCTGTGAAACTCATATTTGGCATTGTGCACATAAGATTCACACTACAACATGCAACTATGATTTCCCTCATAGTGCACATAAATCTCTTCTTTCCTTACAGGATGAACGCATTCTCATGGAACACTAATACATTATATTAGAGTGGCCGGAAATCAAAAGGTTTAAATTCATACATTATTTACATATAAGTGGAAACAAATATAATAAATTAACTGAACTTTACCTTAATCATAAAGAATAATGTAGAAAGTAAGCAGTCGTCTTACCTAGAACAAATAAACAAAATTAATAAACGTATTTGTACATATATTTCGTTATGTTTATTAAAAAATAAAATTGTCGCTTCTTGGAATAAAGTATTATCAGGAGTGAATCATATTTTGTACTTTTTCCCCACACCATGTAAGCTATATTCCTTATATTTTAGCAGATTTATCTAAAGGGAAATCAGACATTGCTATTTGAATTTGATTTATGATATTTAATTTTAGCAGATTTCCCTTCAGGGAATTCCCTATATGTCTGTTACCGCTCTTGCTGTCGCAATTTTTGTTTGATCGTTACCAAACTCGATATTTAGTCGTTTTATGTAAAAAGAAAGATCAAGTTCGTTAACCGCTGAAATCGGACCAGTGAGAGAGGGGGTTTAGAGGGGAGGATTTTCGAAATACAAAATATCTCCGTTACTATACGTCGCATCGAAAAACTGTACAGAATCAATCTTATTGCAAATTACATTTACTATAAATATTGTTATATACATCTATTCCCTATTTTGAATATTAACCGAGATATTTACATTTTTATTAAATTTGGGCCGATAACGGATTTTTGAATTTCCCGTCAAAAGATAGTTCGGCCCTTTGCCGTAACTGTTTGGCTCTCGTATGGAGATTTCTCTATTGTATAACTTCACGTGGGAAATCTGCTTAGTTTACGCAGCCCCTGCGTGACGTACTTTTTTTTATCGCCTTTGAAGTAGTCTGTGACCTTCCCCATAAGTAAATAAATGTATACGTTTGTAAGGCTAAGAACTAGAAATGTCAGGTGCCTATAGCCGCCCACCCTTAAGGGATATCACTAATTGAGGTTGTACTCATGATTCGATATTTACAAATTTGTTCAAATTTCTACCGATCCTATACAGAATAGACGTGAAGAAGACCCAGGTGGTCAGATCAAAACTATATATATGTCGCAATTTTGTTTGATCGTTACCAAAGTGGTTTTTCAAATGTTATTTGTAAACCTAAAGATCATGTTCCTTCAACAGATCTCAATTGGAAGGGGGAATTCAGAAAATTCGAAATATCTCAGTTATCATGAGTCGGACCGAAATATTGTATAGATAAATCATATTTCTAATGCTATTTCCTATAAATATTGCTATATAACGTATATATTCGCTAACTTGAATATTAACCGAAATATTTGCATTTTTTTAATCTTTCGCTTTCAATCCACACATCGCCATGTCATATTAACAATAAGTTGTTTCGCCATGAACCACTTTATTCGAAGAATAAATACCACATTGAACTTTCACAGTGACAATTAAGATTTGAAGTTCTTCACGCGAAAATGTTTATTTCGTTTACATCATACTCGATATTTAACCATTGCATACAACAATTACGTTGATAGTCGTGAATGGCTTAAATTGGACTATAAGTAAATGTGGTTTAGGGAGTGGAATTCGAAAATTCGAAATATCTCTGTTCTTGTGATGCGTTTCTAAAAATCTTATAGAACCAATCTTGTTAAACTATTTACACTGTTCTACGATTGCCGTTTTATCAGTTCTTCATAGTTCAAATATTTAGCGAGTTATTCTGCGTATGAAACTGTTTTCAGACGTTTGTATATCCTCAATTCTAGCCATCGGAGTTTTACTTAGAAATAGAAAACATAAGGAGAGAAGAGATCAGTAGAGTGTCATACCAGCACATTGGAAATCTGCTTAGTTTACGCATATAATGCACGTTATTATAAGTCCTGATCGAGCATTTGTATAGAACCATTTTTAGTCCTAATGTAATTCCTATAAATGTTGTTATATGCATTTTTCCTTACCTTGGTCTTTGCATATTATCGTAATCTTTGCAATTTTTTAATTATTAATTTTCTGTAAATCCTTCTTTTTAGCCTCAAAAGTTCACGATAAGCCAATATATCATGACATGTCTTATTTGATACAAAACTACCAACCATTTAGCCTTTATTATGTGTGATACATGCAATGATTTAGTGTGATAGTATTCTCAATTAAGATATTGCCGGATTGACTCAAAATTGGTTATTTTATCTTATCCATACTTAATATTTTACTTTTTCATTTAAATCTAAAGATTGGATTAGTTAGCTGCTGAAATAAGACGTGGAATAGGGTGGGCTGGTAAAGGGGGAGGGCAGAGAAACTCGAATTTCTGAAAAACGTCAAAAATCCCCTCCCATTACAATCCAAGAATGGGGGCAAGAAAGGATGATTTTCTGTATGGAAAAGATAAATATAAGAGAAAATCAATGAGCTGATATAGGAGAGCTGGTACTAAGGTCACAAAATAATCACAGTAAAAATCAGTATTTTTGGCATTTTGATTGAGCAGTCAAAGGTCTAAGTGAAGAAAAAATAGAGTAATTCGGATTGCGGCATTTCGTCTACAAGCCTCGATACAGCTATCCGTAGTGAAAAGTTGATCTCCTTTGTGGAGCCATAATTCCTTTTCTAGACATGATATTTTAAAATTGGTCAAATATGAAATATCGTTCTTAAATTTCGAAAAAAAGGAATGCGGTCCATTGAGATACCTTAAACACAACCCAAGTTATGAAACGACTTCATTTTTGAAAAAAAAAACTTGTTGCATACTTAAATTTTTAAAATTGCTCTTGTATATAATTTCTATTACTCCAATATTAACCGAGATATTTAGATTTTTTCAGTCTTTTGTAAACCACTTTCCTACTAACGGAATTTTCATTTCACGGAACAGAGCCACTAAAAATCTAATGTCAAGCTGAAATTTTAAATCCATATTATATAGAATATGTTTTTTTCTCAGAATTGGGCATTTAGCTTTTAGTATGAAGTTAAAATTATAAGAATGGCTTTCGATAATTTCAATGTTACAATGGCAATATTTTACTTAGTTCTACTGTTACGATTATGGTATCATATATTTATTTCTGACTGGAATGGGTATTTATTTCAACTAGGAGGGCGACACATACATTCTAAGCATAAATTCATCGCCACTTCGTACTACGTAGTTGTCAAGAGAAAGACAAAACGAATAGATATTTTATTCTGGCAGTACATAAGGAAGTTTCTCATTTAATAGTGAAGGAAGGTGAAAAACGGTTTTATTTTGACCCATTCACGGTGGGAGGAGAAGTTGCAACATAAATGAAACTCAGAATCTGATAAGGCTAGATAATATTAATCGACACTAATGTTTTACGAAAATTTCATGAAATGTGTAAACGGAGTGTAAAATTACCTAACTTTCGTTATGAAGAAAGTTTTCTTAAGGGGGTTGTACTCATGACGCGATTGTAGAAAAATTATATACGTTTTATATCAAATTAAAGGTCAAGTTTGTTAATGGTTGAAATCAGACCAGAGAGAAGGGGAGGGGTTTAGGGGAAAGAAATATCGAAAATTTAAAACATCTCTGCTAGTATGAGTCGGATCGAAAAGCTGTACAGGACCAATCCTATTCTTCTTTAAATGTTGTTCTTTAACTTCTTGTATTTTTCTCTATCTTCAATCAACTAACAGGGAAAGCTGAATTTTAGCAGATTTCCCTTAAGGGAAATCAGCTATTGAGGTCGTACTCATGACGCGAGTTTCGAAAAATATCTTCAAATGTCCATCGATCCTACCCTATGACGAAAATTAGGTCCGTCCAAAAATTATATATATAGGTGGGATATATATATATATATATATATATATATATATATATATATATATATTGGTTTGTTAACGCTCTAGCGGTCGGAAATTTTGATTGATCGTTACCAAACTCGGAATTTAATCGTTTTATCTAAAAAGGAAGATCAAATTCGTTAATGGCTGAAATCGGACCAGTGGGAGGGGGGTTTAGAGGGGAGATTTTTGAAAATTCAAAATATCTCCGTTATAATGCGTCGGATCGAAAATCAATCTTATTGCAAATTAAATTAACTATAAATATTGTTTTATACATTTATTCTGTATCTTGGATATTAACCGAGATATTTGCATTTGTATTCTGTGTGTGGTCGGCAGGAGTCGGCTATGTTCGGGAATTTCCTTACCTTACTACTACAGTTGTTATTGTGCAGATTTATCTACTGTATAACTTCATGTGGGAAATCTGCTTAGTTTACGCAGCCCCTGCGTGACGGACTTTTGTATTTTTCAGGATTCAGTAAACCCCACACTTACAAATGCCATCATAACAATAACCTGTTATATCATGGACGACTTTAGGTGATAGTTAAATACCAAACATTATAGGCGTTGGCTTTTTACGATGTGCAGATAAGCTGTGTGATGCCGTTATTAATTAAGATTTAATACGTGCTAACTCAATAATTTCTAGACGATAGGGAGGTCAACTAGGGGGGTGGGAGGGTAGGGGGAGGAGAGATTCGAAAATTCAAAATATTTCCGTTATTATGTTATGTATCGAAACATGTTATAGACCCAATCTCGTTAATTTTTAATGTTCTACAATTGTTGCTCTAGACATTTTTTTCGTACACTCAAATGTTAAGCGAGTTATTGATAATTTCTTATCAGCCTTTAGTAAACACCCACTTCTACTCATCGGACGTTTAGATAAAATTGAAAATATACCTTGAGAAGAAATCAATAGTGTGACAAAACACCACATGGGAAATCTGCTTAATTCAGGCAGCACCTACGAGACGGACTTCCATTTATTTTCACGTATTTAACAACTAATCTCTCAAAAAAAAATCTGCCCCATTTAAGTTTTAAAAAAAACTTTTAAAATGTTTTCAAAGTTGTTAAAAGAACGTGATTAAATTGGAAGTAAACTCAAAAATAAAATAGTCTGTTCTGCTCTGGATAGAAAAAAATATGTCAACTGGTAAATAGCCCAACCAAATTTGCTTAATCGACATAAATTTGAATATAAATAAACAACATTAAAGTGTTTTAAAACAAATTGAATTAAATAAATGTAGGCATTATGATCTAAGAAAGAGGACATTTATAGTGAAATTCGTTTTATCTATCCTAATTAATGAGATTATGTTCGAACCACCTAATAGAAAATCGAGGAAATTGGTACATTTTTTTCATCAATGTACAGAATAACAAATCTTGTTTGAACAACTGCATAGATTCATTAGGTCGTTCGGACAATATTTACATCTTAATTTTATTCAGCATAACATTCGATGTGTGCTTTTAGGAATCAGGTATATAAAGCAACTCCACATTCGTTCAAACTAACTCGTTTTGAGGAATCAACACGATGAGGTTCTCAGTACTAGGTAAATTATATTGTCGTTTTTTTTTGTAAGTTAATCCCCACTTTATGTAGCAAAGATTCATAATCTACAAACAGCTGTCACTTGCTAGAATCGGTAGGATTGGGTGAATTTATCCAAGAATAAACGTAGCTACGTTTTGTAGGGATTTAAATCGAGCGCTTTAGCAGAAATGTCTAACTTCACCCCCTTTGTCAATTTAAAATACTTGTGAGTTGTTAGTACTTCCACCATACACCATGACCACTATTTAAAATTATTTTTCTTCTTCGTCGCGATTAATAACTATAATTAAAAAATAAGCTTTTATCTCGACAAATTTTGATAATTTCAGTAATGTACTTTTAAACAAATCCCTATATTTAATTGATTGTTTTGAGAAATCAGAATTCTAAGGTTCTTAGCTTTCACTATTTATTTTCTACTTAATTACTAAATCTATGTCTCTTAAGACTTCCATTACTCCACCTAAATATTTCTCTCTTGTTTCCGTGTTTAAACAATATATTTAATGATAATAATTATTATATTAATATATATAGCCCTTTAAAAGTTTACTTTTTCAATTGGGTATTTCAATTCCTCAACGTTCAACAAATAATCTTATTAAATAGTATCAAACATTGTTTTCAGCAATCTTACTCATAGCAGTAGCTACACCAAGCTATGCATTGAGGTTTAAACCAAAATTGCCTGACTTATCTGACGTCACTAAGCGTATTCAAGAGGCAATTGAAGCAGCAGGTAAGAACTTTCTATTTTCGTATTATTTTCGGTTTATTTTAGTGCAATATATAATTCACAACCCCATTTTTTTATGTTATAGTTGATAAAGGTACAAACGATATTCTGAGAATTGTCCAATCAGCTGACAAAGAACGTGCTTCAAGAAGAGTTGACAGGCTTATCGACTCTACTGAGAAATGGCTGGGTAAGACATATGCAACTTTGAAATTTTAATTTTAATTACAAGTAATGTAGCTTTTTTGCACCACAAGACCAATTTTAACATTTAAAATATTTTGATAAGTTTAAAATTTCTAAAACGTTTAGAACTATGTTACATTCTAGATCATGCTGTAAGAGTTACAAGAAGAATCCCAGGTCTCAATGTCAGGGTTAGTGAGGGCGTAGAGAAAACTAAAGTAAGGCTTGAAGAATTCCGGGTCAATGTGAAAGTAAGTACTAATCGTAATTGTGTAACAAATAATTTTTACATAAGGGCAGAAATTTAATTGCCTTTAATGATGCTCTTTTCAGAATGCTATTGCTACTGCTGACGTAAGAACCGAAGAGGGGCTCAAAAAAGCCAACGCTCAAATTAAGAAGGTGGTTGAGAAAATAATATCAGATATTAACAGTATCTTTAGGAGAATTCAACCTAAACCTCAACCTCAACCAGAACCAGAACCACAACCAGAACCAGAACCAGAACCACAACCAGAACCACAACCTGAACCACAACCAGAACCAGAACCAGAACCACAACCAGAGCCAGAACCTGAACCACAACCAGAACCAGAACCAGAACCACAACCAGAGCCGGATCCTGAACCACAACCAGAACCACAACCAGAACCACAACCCGAACCATTACCAGAACCAGAACAATAATTAGAGACTATTTCTATCAGCGCAGAAGGTGAAATAAACAAATAATATTTTTCTCGTCCGTTTATTTTACTTATGCCCTACATAATAATGACTCTCAACTCAGAAAATATGGCTTGCAAGATTCAGAGCAATGAAAGTAACAATAAGTATTAAAATAATACATGTGAGATTAAAATATCCTGATATATCATGCAAAACATCAAAAACAAATGTCAAAATTTAAAAACTATTATTGGAAGAGAGACAACTAATAACAAAGAAACTGAGCAAATTTAGAACAAAATCATAGTCATAATACCCATAAATGTAATCTTTCCGATTAATTTAATTTAATTATTTATTAACGTCCACTTTTTGCAACTAACGCTACTCGTCGGGAAATCTACTGGTTTTCATCATGACCTAGCCAGGGTAGGACTATGAATTTTAATTTTTTTTATTTATTAATTCTGCCAATAAGTTAATTCCTATTAGCCAGGCCACTCTAGGTTTACCATGTGAGATTAAGGTCAAAGCTTTAACTCACATGGCTAATTTGAGTCCCATTTTAGCAGATTTCCCTTAAGGGAAATCAGCTATTGAGGTTGTACTCATGACGGAATTTTCGACCTTTTTCTTCAAATGTCCATCGATCCTACCTAGTAGATGACGAAAATGTGGTCCGTTCATCTGTATATATAAATTATATATAATAATATATATATATATATATATATATACGTATATATATTGTCTGAATTTACCGCTCAAGCGGTCGCAATTTTGTTTGATCCTTACCAAACTTCATATTTAATCGTTTTATGTAAAAAGAAAGATCAAGTTCGATTAAGGGCTGAAATCGGACCAGTGGGACAGGGGGGGTTTTAGACACAGGGGAGGATTTTCGAAAATTCGAAATAACTCCGTTACTATACGTCGGATCAAAAAATTGTATAGAACCAATCTTATTGCAAATTAAATTTACTATAAATCTTGTTCTATACATTAATTCACTATCTTGAATATTAACCGAGATATTTGCATTTGTATTCTGCGTGTGGTTCACCAGTATGGCTATGTTTGGAGTTTCCTAAAATTAAAGCGAAAAGCTGTTTTTGGCAGGCCGTTTCCATAGGACTATAACGTCCTTTCAGCCCGTGAATATCGAGTTTAGAGGTTACAGGTTAACTGTTTTTTGGGGCTAGAAACAAACTGGTTATTGCTGCCTAAATAATGTTTTTTTAGGTTTAGAGGTTTTCTTACTACAAACAGTTGTTATTAGGCAGATTTCTCTATTGTAAAACTTCACGTGGGAAATCTGCTTAGTTCACGCAGCCCCTGCGTGACGGACTTTTATTTGCAACTAAGGCTACTCGTCGGGAAATCTACTGGTTTTCATCATGACCTAGCCAGGGTAGGACTATGAATTTTACTTTTTTTATTTATTAATTCTGCCAATATGTTAATTCCTATTAGCCAGGCCACTCTAGGTTTACCAGGTGAGATTAAGGTCAAAGCTTTAACTCATATGGCTAATTTGAGTCCCATTTTTCGATTAAGAATGGTTTGGAATACAACAGAATGAAATTTCTTCATAAACAGCATTGACCATATAATACTTTTTGATCTAACTTGTATTAAATGAAATGGGTGCTATTTTACGTATAACCTCTTCCTTGAATGCTCCACTCATTTGCATTAACGAAATTACTCCCTTATAATTGCTTATAACATTTAAATATCGAGTTTACTGACGATGAAAGGAGTTGTAAGACCACTTGGACAGTTAATAGACACTCAGAAAAGTATATATGTATATACTTTGTCTAGAACATGGTTGTCCATTTATTTGAATAATTGATATCCGTTTTATTAAATCATCTCTTAAAAATAAATTGTTGGGACAACAGAATTTCTTATCACAAGTATTTCCTAAAATTAAAGCAAAAGTTGATGTTTTTCAGGTGGTGTCATAAGGATAACTTTTTCAAATATCGAGTACCGCCATTACAGACTGTTGATTACTTAAAACAAATTAATTGCTTCAGTTAAAAATTATAATACAAAAGCTTAACAAACTTGGATACTAATGAATTGTATTTAAAAACAGCGTAGGCATTCTTGCCCCTGCATAAAGTTGATCTAAAATATGTTGTTTGAAAGATGTCTGTCCTGTATATTATCCATTGAGAGAATAATTGGATTCACAAGAGCCTGAATATATAATGAAAGGAGCAGCGCGTTTCTTATCACATTGAAAATGTGATAAAAACATTCAGTTAGTAAACAATGGGGCTTATCGGGATGGGCTGGAATAATGAAATGAATCCTGATAACAGACAACGCTTCTGAATTAATGCTAAAACAACCAGAAGTCCGTTGCTATACTGTATAAATCTTCTAGCCAGGCTTTACGAGATTAAGGAACATCGCAAAGTTATTCACTTTAATTTTTTTTTTAAACAGAAATCTGTTTTGTCAGGACAAAAAATATACACTCTGCCCAAGAGGATCTTTCACAAGAGTTACGAAACTCATCTCGATAAAACAATTATTTGGTTCTTTTAGGTATGTTTTATTATTCTGCTACAACACATGACAATAAGGACATGTAAAAATGTTGAAGATTTTTTGAACGACTGTTTATTTTTTCTAATAATTCGTTAAGGCTTGTTCCAAAGTTAGGCTTCCTTCTGCACAGATCTTACAAAAAAGACAATTTGTTAGTTCAGACTGTTCTTAGGTAGAATTATCATGATAGTCATAAGATACTCTTTGCCAATGAATTACATCACTTCAATTTTGATAAGGCATCTATCTAAGGATCTATATCATCAAATCTTGAATTCCATGTGCTCATAGAATAATCCGAGAGCACATTCAGGAATATCACAGCAGTCGACTAATGAGAGTAAAGAAACTCTTAGGTGTTGATTGCGATTATTTTAAAATCATCAATTCGATGAAATATAATAGTAACCACGTATTTTAGACAATAGATTTGACTAAACATCTGTCTATGTCGTCAGCTGATTTTTATTATTCTTCCTCTTTTTATTTGTGACATGCCCACTTCAGCGGTAAGGACAAAACTTTCTATAATCTATACAACTCCTGAAGATGGCACATAATGGCCATACTTCATATAATGCAAGGAATAAATAAATGAAGAGTATTCTAAGTTCTATCATCTTTTGACATTGAATGCATGTAGAATTGCCCTCATGATGTAGTATGAGTAAATAAACGAAAAAAAACCCAGAAAAACAGGCATCAATGGAAATTAACTGACGAAATTTGAACGGCGATTAAACAAACATTGCCATGAATTTATTCAATCGTAGAGAGAAGTTGATTTAAAGGTAAATAGCAATATTAATGACAAGGCTCAGACGATGTTTGTCAAATAAACCAGTGTTGAACTAACGTTTCTCGTTTAAAACACAACATTGCTCAAGGTTAAAGAGCGAAAATTCACTCCCATATACATATATATTTTTGAACAAGAAATTATTCTCAGGTCAGCTAGGTACATGTCTCCTCAATAATAGATTACCCAATCATCCTCCTTCATTCTGGACTGGCTGATGGTCAGCTAGGTGCATGTCTCCTCAATGAATCATCCTAGACACGCTGATGGTCAGTTAGGTACATGTCTCCTCAATAATAGATTACCCAATCATCCTCCTTCATTCTGAACTCGCTGATGGTCAGCTAGGTACATGTCTCCTCAATAATGGATCGCCCAATTATCCTCCTTCATTCAGGACTCGCTGATGGTCAGCTAGGTACATGTCTCCTCGATGATGGATTGCCCAATCGTCCTCCTTCATCCTAGACACGCTGATGGTCAGTTAGGTACATGTCTCCTCAATAATAGATTACCCAATCATCCTCCTTCATTCTGAACTCGCTTATGGTCAGCTAGGTACATGTCTCCTCAATAATGGATCGCCCAATTATCCTCCTTCATTCAGGACTCGCTGATGGTCAGCTAGGTACATGTCTCCTCGATGATGGATTGCCCAATCTTCCTCCTTCATTCTGGACTCGCTGATGGTCAGCTAGGTGCATGTCTCCTCAATAATAGATTACCCAATCATCCTCCTTCATTCTGGACTCGCTGATGGTCAGCTAGGTACATGTCTCCTCAATAATGGATCGACCAATCATCCTCCTTCATTCAGGACTCGCTCATGGTCAGCTAGGTGCATGTCTCCTCAATAATAGATTACCCAATTATCCTCCTTCATTCTGGACTCGCTGATGGTCAGCTAGGTACATGTCTCCTCAATAATGGATCGCCCAATTATCCCCCTTCATTCAGGACTCGCTCATGGTCAGCTAGGTGCACGTCTCCTCAATAATAGATTACCCAATTATCCTCCTTCATTCTGGACTCGCTGATGGTCAGCTAGGTACATGTCTCCTCAATAATGGATCGCCCAATTATCCCCCTTCATTCAGGACTCGCTCATGGTCAGCTAGGTGCACGTCTCCTCAATAATGGATCGACCAATCATCCTCCTTCATTCAGGACTCTCAGCTAGGTACATGTCTCCTCATCCTTCATTCTGGACTCGCTGATGGTCAGCTAGGTACATGTCTCCTCAATAAGGGATCGCCCAATTATCCTCCTTCATTCAGGACTCGCTGATGGTCAGCTAGGTACACGTCTCCTCAATAATAGATTACCCAATCATCCTCCTTCATTCAGGACTCGCTGATGGTCAGCTAGGTGCATGTCTCCTCAATAATAGATTACCCAATCATCATCCTTCATTCTGGACTCGCTGATGGTCAGCTAGGTACGTGTCTCCTCAATAATAGATTACCCAATCATCATCCTTCATTCAGGACTCGCTGATGGTCAGCTAGGTGCATGTCTCCTCAATAATAGATTACCCAATTATCCTCCTTCATTCTGGACTCGCTGATGGTCAGCTAGGTACATGTCTCCTCAATAATGGATCGCCCAATTATCCTCCTTCATTCAGGACTCGCTCATGGTCAGCTAGGTACATGTCTCCTCGATGATGGATTGCCCAATCGTCCTCCTTCATCCTAGACACGCTGATGGTCAGTTAGGTACATGTCTCCTCAATAATAGATTACCCAATCATCCTCCTTCATTCTGAACTCGCTGATGGTCAGCTAGGTACATGTCTCCTCAATAATAGATTACCCAATCATCCCCCTTCATTCTGGACTCGCTGGTGGTCAGTTAGGTACATGTCTCCTCAATAATAGATTACCCAATCATCCTCCTTCATTCTGGACTCGCTGATGGTCAGCTAGATGCATGTCTCCTCAATAAAGGATTGTCCAATCATCATCCTTCATTCTGGACTCGCTGATGGTCAGCTAGGTACATGTTTCCTCAATAATGGATTGCCCAATCATCCTACATCATTCTGGACTCATTGTTGGTAAGCTAGGTACATGTTTCCTCAATAATGGATTGCCCAATCATCCTCCTTCATTCTGGACTCGCTGATGGTCAGCTAGGTACATGTTTCCTGAATTATGGATTGCCCTATCATACTCCTTCATTCTGGACTCATTGTTGGTCAGCTAGGTACATGTTTCCTCAATAATGGATTGCCCAATCATCCTCCTTCATTCTGAACTCGCTTATGGTCAGCTAGGTACATGTTTCCTCAATTACGGATTGCCCAATCATCTTCTTTCATTCTGGAATCATTGTTGGTTAGCTAGGTACATGTTTCCTCAATAAAGGATTACCCAACCATCCTCGAGCATGTAATGAACTTGCTCATTCCAACGAACCGGTTGCCACAGAAGATTGAAATGACAGCATCTGCTTGGTTGACGACGAAGGGAGAACTCTTTGAGAAATAACGTACACAAATTTGAAATCATGTGCAACGATTAATTGCCATTTTCCCCAGAACCTTTCCCTACTGCATGAAACCCCGAGGAATGCTCTATGAAAAGTAAAAACCGCCTATATTTCCCCGTAATATCCCCCATAAATGGCGAGGGATAGCAGACAGAGAGCGTGTACTCTGTACAAGGGATCCCGCTCCCGCGTCCATCACTCACTTGCCACCATTTTTCATTGACACCCTGATGCTCTATCACCAGCTGTCTCTTTCGCTTTTCTCCCTCACTCAGCTCCTCTTTAATGCCAATCTTCCATCCACTTGCTTTTTCGCCTGTCTTTATTATCCCTATCTTGGAGCCGTCTTTAGAAGAATAAAAAAAAATAATGTATGCCGAGTAAATAAAATAGATGATTTAGATGTTGCCGCTCTTATTTTTTTCTACGGGACATTGATGATGCCAAATCCCAATTACGCAACATGAATACATGTAATAATTTTCGTACTTTTCTAGTTATATAAAAGATCTTAAACATAACAATTAATTTTTGATTTTAATATTGTACAAGGTCTGGGGTACAGCAAAACCTTCAAAAATTAGACGCATCTAGACCTTCCAATCCAAAGTCCTGCGCACCATAGTAGATGCTCCATATTATTTTACAAACCACACCCTCCATGAAGATCTCAATATCCATTTGTAAAGGACCTAATTCCCTTAAGACTCAGAAAATTCCACAGGAGGCTATCCAATCATCCTAATCCAGAAGTCCTAGCCCTTTCCAGTACCACTCATCCATATTCCCCTCCACGGCGCCTCAAGAGACAATGGCCCAGAGATCTCCTATAGAAGTGTAAAGTGAAGTGATAGCAGTGGCTATTTTCTTATCAAGTGCCATCCCTCCTTAGCTCTTGCCAGGCAGGGAGAGGCTGCTCCTCTCATTGTGGTATGGGGTGTAGCTTCTGTCAAGGGTGATGGAGGGACTATTGTATTGTACATATCACAAATTACGAAATGCGTTTAAATGCAGGCTGTAATATTCTTAATAAAATAAAATATAAATAAAAATAGGGTACTATGGAATATTACTAGTTAATGCTTCGAGGTTAGACTCATGAGGGGTTTACCTAGTAGATGGTTAATCTTAGAAGTTTATGGTAAAAGTAAGCAACAACAAGCCCCTATGCAGATTTCATTTTTCAATTGCTTAATTGAATTACTTAATAATCTCCATTGTCTATAAACCATCTTTTTAGGGGTATGCTTTTTGGTCCTGAAGTGCTCTTCCCTTCTATACAAAACGAATCTACACCCGAGTGAGAAAGATTCACTTCTAGGATGGAGAAATGACGAATACTTCGTAACCTAAAGGATTTGAAAAATGTAGATTAAAATGTGTTATTGATGGTCCATTCCAACAAATTTGAAGAATATTTGAATATGGGTCTTGCTAAAAGAAGAATTAGAAAAGAAAGTTGTAGTGGACGAAAATGAAGAAACTTCAAATTTATATACAGGTGTGTGGGTGGCTTCGTGCAGTAAAAAACCTTCATTGTAGTAAAACGTCTTCATTTCTTGAATAATCTTCAAGCCCCACTGGATATGAATGTTGGGTTTTTTTTTTTTTTTTTAATATTTTGAATTTAACACGCTCAGTACTGATGACTTGTGAGGCACGTCATGGGGCTTTCCCTCCCGGGCTCATGACGCGTGAGCCGCGTCATCTCCTTTCTTAACTTGTACCAGCTCTCCTCGCCCTTAGCCCCTTGCTATTGTCCTCAAATTTTCCATCAGCCCTCAGTATACTAACAGCTTCCTTTCAGTGCAGTAAGTTTTTTGCTTCTTGAGCCTAAGTAAGCAGTGAACCAGAGCGTTTTTGCTGGTGATTTTTAATGGTTGAATAAACTCTTCAACCAGTTTTTAGGTTAGCAAAAAAATATTAAAAATTGTAAATATGGTATTTTATTTTAGTTTACTGTTGGTAATGATTTAAGTTTTGGCAATTATTTTAATAAATATACTTAGAATAATTTTAGGTATATTAAGGGTAATAGATTTAAACTTATTTATAGTTTCAATATATAATCAATTATTAAGCCTATTTTAAAAATAAATTGTAAAATTAAACTTCATGAGACGTATAATAAAAAGTACTATACTATAATAAAAAAGTCCGTCACGCAGGGGCTGCGTAAACTAAGCAGATTTCCCACGTGGTTATACAATAGAGAAATCTCCATACGAGAGCCGAACTGTTACGGCAAAGGGCCAAAATAGCTTTTAGCGGGAAACTGTAATTCGTTATCGGCCCAAATTTAATAAAAATGCAAATATCTCGGTTAGTATTCAAGATAGAGAATAAATGTATAGAACAATATTTGTAGTAAATGTAATTTAGATTAAGATTGCGTCTATACAATTTTTTGATCCGACGTATAGTAACGGAGATATTTCGAATTTTCGAAAAACCTCTCCTCTAGACCTCTCTCCCACTGGTCGGATTTCAGCCATTAACGAACTTGATCTGTCTTTTTGCATAAAACGGTTAAATATCGAGTTTGGTAACGATCAAACAAAAATTGCGACCGCTAGAGCGTTAACATACAAAGTCACACACACACACATATATATATATATATATATATATATAAATATATATATATATATATATATATATATATATATATATATATATATATATATAAAATTGTAACCTCTGTCTGTACATTGATTTTTTTCGCGAAATTTCACGATAACTTTTCGTTTCACATGTCATAGACACCATATCTGCATTTTGTTTCTTTCGTGTATGTTTGTTTGTTTGTTTGTTTGTTTGTTTGTTTGTTTGTTACCTTTTCACGCATAAACGGCTGAACCGAATTTGATGAAACTTGGTATGTATATTACTATTAACCCAACTTAGACTTTAGGCTATATTAATTTTCTCTGAGACGAACAGGAGTGGGGGTTATAAGGGAAGCCTGAAATTAAAAATAGCGATATTTCGTTTTCTATTGATTTTTTGGCAAATATGCACATAACAAAAGTTGTTTACTTTGTTATTTAGAGTAATTTTTGTTATTTGTCGTATACCGAAGTTTAAATGCGTTATACGCTAAAAATTATAGAGGGAGTCAACAATATTATTTGCCAAAAAAGACTCAACCGAACTAAATAAAACTCGGTATGTGTATTAGCAGTGAGGCCTTCATTATAATAAGCCATACCAGCATTTCTATGTACGGGCATGAGTGGGGGTTATAAGGGAAGCCTGAAATTAAAAATAGCGAAATTTCGTTTCCTATTGGTTTTTCCGCAAATATAAACATAACAAAAGTTGTTTATTTTGTTATTTGGAGTAACTTTTGATATATACACTTTTGTCGTATACCTAAGTATAAATGAGTTATACGTTAAAACTTTAGCGGGCACTAACGGCTGAACCGAACTTAACAAAGCTCGGTATGTCAATTAGCATTAATTCTTCCATGATTATAAGTTATATTAACATTTTTAGGTTCGAACGGGAGGGGGGTTATAAGGGAGGCCTGAAATAAAAATTCACCATATTTACATGTATGAGACGGGAAATATAAAAATATCGAAGACTGTGAAGAATTATCGAACAAATAATTCTATTATTAGCAAATCACCGGCAACGACGGGTATCAATCCTAAACACTGGGACGGGTAAATGTCAAAATATTGTGCAATGTAAAGCCTGCTAAAAAATACCATCACCATTCAGCCTCAAATGAATTCCCGGGCGAAGCCGGGTATCTGAGCTAGTATATATATATATAATTTTGAACGGACCTCATTTTCGTCATCTCCTGGGTAGGATCGATGGACATTTGAAGAAAATTTTTGAAATCACGTCATGAGTATGACCTCAATAGCTGATTTCCCTTAAGGGATTCAAACGACTAGCTGGCGCCACTATACCCCCAAACCTCTTACGTCATGTATGGCTGAGGGCACTTCCCGACCGTTTCCAGGCCATGCTAGCCGTTACCAACGAGGCCTCCGTCAATAAACTGGCTGAGATTGCAGATCGTATACGAGCAGAAGTATACGAGCCCAGCATCCTTGAAGTACGCGCACAGAGCACACAACCCTCACAGACACAACCTACCCAGCTACCGCAGCTGGAAGAGATGGCCAGGAAACTCACCCTGGAAGTCACAGATCTGAAGAGCGAGATAGCAAGCATAGGGCGATAGGACCCTTCACATTCACACCCACGTCGACGTAGCCGAGCAAGCAGCAGGAGTGGAAAATTATGTTATTGCCCTCGCAGTTGTATCTATTAGTGCTCCGTTCTTTTTGTGCGAACTCTGCTTCAATTCGCTATTTTATAGTTGCATTTGTTTCATATTTCAAGAACATATTAAAATAAAGTCCGTCACGCAGGGGCTGCGTAAACTAAGCAGATTTCCCACGAGAAGTTTTACAATAGAGAAATCTGCCTAATAACAACTGTAGTAGTAAGAAACCTCTAAACCTAAAACATTATTTAGGGCGTAATAACCCAGTAGTTTCTAGCCCCAAAAAAACAGTTAACCTAATCTCTAAACCTATTCACGAGGGACGAATAGTTATAGAAACGGCCGCCAGAGCTCTCAGCGGAAAGTCCGAACATAGCCTATTGGTGACCACAGGCAGAATACAAATTCAAATATCTTGGTTAATATTCAAGATACAGAATAAATGAATAGAACAATATTTATAGTAAATTTAATTTGCAATAAGATTTATTCTATACAACTTTTCGATCCGACGCATAATAATGGAGATATAAGAATTTTCAAAAATCTCCCCTTTAAACCCCCCCCCCTCCCACTGGTCCAATTTCAGCCAATAACGAACTTGATCTTCCTTTTTACATAAAACGATTAAATTCTGAGTTTGGTAAAAATCAAACAAAAATTGCGACCGCTAGAGGGTTAACAGACAAATATATATATATATATATATAATTTTGAACGGACCTCATTTTCGTCATCTCCTGGGTAGGATCGATGGACATTTGAAGAAATTTTTCGAAACTCGCATCATGAGTACGACCTCAATAGCTGATTTCCCTTAAGGGAAATCTGCTAAAAAAATCTAGGTAGAAATAGAAAGAGAGCTATGAAGTCTTTTTTGTTTAATCCATTTCACGAAAAAAGAAAGATTTTCTTGGGTGTTGGCTAATTGTTGAGTGTAATTGCCTATACTGTTTTTCCAGCCGTGTGCATTAGGCGCCTCGCGGTTCCACGAACGGAAGTAAACTTAAATACCCTTTTCTCTCAAAAAGGTTAAAACTTTGGTAATTTTCAACCTATTTAGTATTAAATGAACCAAAAAAACACTTTAACCCACGGTAAGGCTAACCTTTTTCGTTCAGCAACGAAACTATTAAGTTCCAAGCGCAGCTCTAAATATGGTGGAATAAACTTATTTGCTGCATGAGCATTATTCACAAACAACTACATGTAATCGTGGTCACAGTCTGTTTGACTTACTACATATGTTTCTCTACTCTGTTTCTTTGTAGGTAATCAGTGAAGTTAACTATGAGCCAATAGCTTTACCTGCATGGTTGACGCTACTCGTCAAAATCTCTACCTAGCAAATTTTTTTTTATCCTATTTCTCCCAACACATTCATAACCTAGTGGAGTAACCATGGTCATCACGTAGGGTAATGGTTAATTCTTATTTCTCCAGTTCACCTCTCAATTAATTGTTGAGTTATTCTTACTCAGCAAAAATGTATATATTTTTGAGTGTGTCTTTTAGCAGATTTCCCTTAAGGGAAATCAGCTATTGAGGTCGTACTCATGACGCGATTTTCGCAACATTTCAATGTCCATCGATCCTACCCATATATATATATCCCTGTTACGCTCTAGCGGTCGCAATTTTTGTTTGATCGTTACCAAAATCGTTTAATCGTTTAATGTAAAAAGGAAGATCAAGTTCGTTAATGGCTGAAATCGGACCAATGGGAGGGGGGAATTTTTGAAAATTCTAGAATAAATCTTACTGCAAATTAAATGTACTATAAATATTGTGATATACATTTATCCTGTATCTTGAATATTAAACGAGATATTTGCATTTGGATTCTGCGTGTGGTCACCAGTAGGCTATGTTCGGACCGCCGAGAGCTCTGGCCTTTTTATATTTAACCTGTCCGCATCAGAGAAAAGGAAACTCTAATTAAATAGTGTCACATGTATAAGGACGAAGGTGGAAGAATGTAACAAAACTTCGACATAAATGTTAATTAAGAGTTATTGCTAGGAGATAAGTGTGGCCTTGGCCTTTCTGCTTGAAATGTTACCTTCAATGGCATTCTATTTCAGTAGAAAATGACATTTACAATGACAATGGGGACTCTATTAACATTAAAACAAAGAACCTTCTTTACAACCTACTTCAATGACTGAAGGTACCTCTTTTCCTCTTTTGTATTCATTTCAAAGACATTTACGATTTATGATTTTACACTGAATGGTCAGAATCACATGTTAGTTACGTGAGCTCTACGTGAAATCTGAGACGGCATATCTATATTTATTTATTTTTGTTATTAGTAGATCATCAGTATGTGACTTATACTGTGTGAAGATGACTTTCCCAGTTATTCTGATTGTCACATCTAAGGCGAGGTGAAACAGCAGTATTGATATTTGGTGCACAGGCCTATGCCACTGGGAAACACTAATGCCAGTTTAGCTGAGATTGGAAAATTCTAGAAAACAGAGCGAATAAGGAAGCGTAAAGTCAGATGTAAGCCAACATCCAGAAGAAAAATAGTTGAATAAACTCTCTTAGTATTTACATAACAAAATTTGGTTCTTTTATAGAATGGTTATCCTAATTACATTTCAGTAACCAAATATTGTTATGAAATATCACATGATATGAAGTATGCATACATATAGTGTACATACATACGTATATATATATATATATATATATATATATATCGTAATGTTTTCTATAATTATTAATATAAAGGATAATTATTTGTTTGGGGGAATTAGATATATTTCTTGTTACGTGTTGTACAATTTAAACCGGACACAGATTTTTTTTTTTTTTTTTTGAATTTAGGATAAAATTCCCCTACCCCGCCTTCTTGTAAGTGGGTTTGTCTAGCCCGGCTTCTGCCGATGCTGAGTAAGCAGTCAGCTTCCCACTGTTGTTTATGAAATCTGCTTTGTTTACACAGCCACTGCATAACAGACGTTTATTTTTACGAAACCCAATATAGAATGTATAAAACTCGTTCGTAAAGTCTATTATTAGTTCTTAAGAAAAAAAGCACCTGAAAGGCGTGTTCCTTAACTTATCTAAGATATCATTACATCATCTTATAATTATTATTAGTCATTGAATCCAAACTAAAATTTAATATACAATCAGTTATAATGGAGGTTAGGCTGTAATGTCAGAAGATTAATTTAATGGCATGACATTACACAAAATGTATTAGTATTTAGTTATTATCGGGAAACATGAGAAATACCTAAAACAAGTTTCATCTTGTCATAATTTCATAGAAGAGAAAGCCAGGTGAACACGGCTCCTGAAGAAGTTGTATAATTAATTTAACAAAGTAAACTAGGAGCACTCGAGGATTTTTCTCTACAATTGAGGCACTCTTCAAATTGCCAGAGGCCACGAGACTTGAAGAGTACTTGGAAGTGACTGTCAAGGGCCACAATAAAAAACATTCCTTTTTATTTTCATTTTTTCGAGGGATATAATTCTTAAATTAATCCTGATATGAATCCAAAATACTTTATTAATTACAGTATATTTTAATTAAATACATTTTAGTTTAAGAAAATAAGGGCAGCGTAAACTAAGCAGGTTTTCCACCAGAGATCAATTTATATGATATCACCAAATGTAACAATTCTCAAAAATCAAAACATTGGTAGACCAATAGTTTCAAGTTACTCGTCTCTACTTTGAAACTTCGTAATAGATAATAAATTTAATTAAAGTAATATGGAACGGATTGAAATATTTACATTTGCCGATGATATTATTATATTAATCAAATCAACATTACAAGCACAGGCTTAATAAACACTATAGTACACATCATTGAAAAATGGACACATGGAAATAAATTACTCAAAAAGCACCTTGACTTATTTAGGAATCGCATATAATAAGAAAAGACCGTCACGCAGGGGCTGCCTAAACTAAGCAGATTTCCCACGTGAAGTTTTACCATAGAGAAATTTCAGAATAGAGAGTCAAACAGTTACGGGAACGGCCCGAACTAGCTCTTGACGGAAACTCACGACTAGACCAGAAGTTAGCCGATCTCATCTCAGAAGCTGACAACAGAAAAATGCAAATATCTCGGTTAATGTTCAAGATACAGAATAAATGTATATAACATTATTTATAGTAAATTTAATTTGCAATAAGATTAAATCTATATAATTATTCGATCTGACGTATAGTAACGGAAATATTTCGAATTATCAAAAATCCTCTCCTTTAAACCCCCCCCCTCCCTCCCACTGGTCCGATTTCAGCCATTAACGAATTTGATCTTTATTTTTGCATAAAACGTTTAAATATTGAGTTTGGTAACGATCAAACGAAAATTGCGACCGCTAGAGCGTTAACAGACAAATATATATATATATATATATATATATATATATATATATATATATGTATCATTTTGAACGGAACTCATTTTCGTCATCTCCTGGGTAGGATCGATGGACGTTTGAAGAAATTTTTCGAAACTCGTTTCATGAGTACGACCTCAATAGCTGATTTCCCTTAAGGGAAATCTGCTAAAAATGGGACTCAGGTTTCTCATGTAGGCTAAAGCGTTGGCCTTAGTCTCACAACAAACTCAAAGGCAAACCTAGAGGGGAGAGTTAGATTCCTGAGTGAAAAGGAATTTATTTAGTAATTAAATAAAACTTTTAGTAATAAAATCCATATTTCTACCTTGACTGGAAAAGGGTGGTTACCTGTAGACAGCCTGTCCCAATTAGACATATTAGCATAAAGTGGATTTAAATTAAATAAATAATAATAATAAGAAGAAAAAAACTTGGAATTAAAATTAAACACTTAGAATCCAAATTAATGAAACAGATAAACTTACTTTTAGTTGCAGCAAAACTTACTAGAGAGCTACAACCTATACAATGCGAGAAATTTATAGAGCGGTTTGTTATGACATACATATGTCACGCAGGGGCTGCGTAAACTAAGTAGATTTTTCACGTGCTAGTATAACACACTTGTAAAATCATCTCACCACATATTCTCTTATACTAAGTAAACTAAGAGAGATATTTTCGAGAATTTTCAAATACCCCTCTAAACCCCGCGGGGTCAGCAACTGGCATTAACTATTATGATCTCTAGCGACGAATGAAACAATTATGTATGAATTATGGTGCAGAACAAATAAACATGTTGGTACGTAAAATGACGCCATCACAACGAATTTGCATGTATTTCGTAAAATAAAGGACTTTTGAAAACCATATCTGGTATTTAAGCTTAGTATAATGTGGTTCGTGATATAACAGAGTATTGATACTCTTCATGAAGAAGGTTCACTGAATGCTAATATACTAAAATAAAAATGCTAATATCGCGTATAGTTTTGAAGATAGAGAATAAATGTGTATAACAATATTTGTAGATCATTTAGTTTTCATTAAGTTCGGTTCTATACGGTATTTTGATCCGACGGATAATAACGGAAATATTTGGAATTTTTGAAACTCCCCCTCTAACCCTTCCTCCCACTGGTTCTTTTTTTTTTTTTTTCTATTTGTACAGGAGGACCCTCAACTAGGCCATTTGGTTCAAAATTAAACAATGTAATAAAATCGATATAATAGAAAAATAACAAAAACTGTATCAACAATAAAAAAAATTAAACTCGATAAATATTATTATTATTATTATTATTTATTATCGTCCACTTTTTGCAACTCAGGCTAATCGGGACGGGTTATCTACAGGTTACCACCCTTTTCTAGCCAGGGTGGGATTTTAGGATGTTAAAATAAACTTTATAAATAAACATTTATAAACTCGATAAATAAACATTTAATACAAATAATAAAAACAACAAACATTATACTATACAACAAATATTGCATTAAACTAGTATTAAAGTGTTGTAGATCAGAAGATTAGTAGTTCAGATGTTGGGAGAGATCATTTGTGTTGTAGGTTAATATAAGGTTTGTTGTTAAATGTAGAAAGTATCTATTCTATTACAAATAAGTTAATTGTAAACATAACATAATGGTAACTATTTAAAATGATTTTATTATATAAAAAAATTATATATATATACTAATTCTATTTCAGTCATTAACTAACTTCACTTTTGGTTTTGCATGAAAGGCTAATATATCAACTTTGGTAACGATCCAAAAAAAATTGCTACCTTTATATATATAATTTTGAACCGATCTCATGTTCATCATCTCCAGGATAGGACCGTTGGAAATTTTGCGAAATCGCGCCATGAGTTTGACCTAATTTCCCTCAAGGGCAATCTGCTTAATGTGTGTGGTACGATGGCTTACAGGGTCTGCACAGGCAGGAGAGAGCTCAGAGATCGTTCGTCTTAAAAATAATAGAACGATTTCATATGAAACTGCTTGTGCTCTTGCTAAGATTATACCTATCTCACGTCTTGCTAAACTCACACACACTACACTTATTATCACATGAGATCACAAATATGGCTAATATTCAATCCTCAGGGATTGAGAAGTCACAGCACTATTCACAATGAACACACTCTGCAAAGTAGTCACACATTGACACATCTGACTTTAACTACGGAATTCTAAATTTTTACGGATTTACGGGAAGCGAGGAAAGAGATCGCTTTGGACGAGCGTTTATTGTTTTTCATAAGAATATTACTAATATGTACTACTAAAACCCCTGAAGTAAATAAAATTACATAATGAACAAATAAATGATTTAATTATGAACAATGGCAGAAAAATATCATTACGGAAACTTTTTAATAATGACATATACGACCGAATCGCAGAACAGAGTAGCAACTTCCTATTGATTTTTTTTTTAATACAGTTTAGGTGGTTTAATGCTCAAACGGGACTTTACAAAATTAATTAGTAGACTAAATTGGGAATAATACAGCCAAAGAAAATGAAAAAAATATACCCGTTACAGACACCAAAACAACACGCCAATACATAAAAAAGTCCGTCACGCAGGGGCTGCGTAAACTAAGCAGATTTCCCGCGTGAAGTTATACAATAGAGGTTCCATACGAGAGCCGAACAATTGCGGCAAAGGGCCGAACTAGCTTGGCGGGAATCAGTCATCAGTTAGCGGCCCAAATTTAATAAAAATGCAAATATCTTGGTTAATATTCAAGATAGAGAATAAATGTATAGAACAATGTTTATAGTAAATTTTATTTAAAATAAGATTAGTTTTATACAATTATTTGATCCTACGTATGGTAACGGAGATATTTCGAATTTTCGAAAATCCTCCCCTCTCCCACTGGTCCGATTTCAGCCATTAACGAACTTGATCTGTCTTTATGCATAAAACGTTTAAATATCGAGTTTGGTAACGATCAAACAAAAATTGCGACCGCTAGAGCGTTAACAGTCAAATATATATATATATATATATATATATATATATATCTATATATATATAATTTTGAACGGACCTCATTTTCGTCATCTCCTGGGTAGGATCGATGGATATTTGAAGAAAATTTTCAAAAATCGCGTCATCAGTACGACCTCAATAACTGATTTCCCTTAAGGGAAATCTGCTAACACAAACTGAGAATCCACACGATAAACGAGTTTTAGAAGAGATGTGAAAACACGTTTATTTTTATTATTCTTCAATATCCGATTTGTGGGTATTTTTCCCTTGACAGAACTTTAATAATTGGATGATTAATTTTATTTTTGGCTTATTAGCCATGGCATAGTTACAAACCCTTAAAAAGAAAACAAACATTTCCGAAACGATGACAGTTAATATAGTTTAATTTTTTTGCAACCTACAGTGGAGCAAAATTCACAAGGAAGATTGTCAATAAAATATATCACTTTTAAATAAATACTACAACTTTAGTTTACCTCGTAATTTACAAATTGGATCTAATAGGAGAATGAATTTATTCATGAATAAATATAATTTAGTCTAGACGCTAAGTCAGGTGTATCTGACGATTCTAATCACAGAATAACCTAAATTCCAGTCTAGAAGTCAAGGACCTCCATGTCCCAGTCCTATCTAAACAGATGATGAATTTAAATATTAATTGCGAGATTTGAGTTCCCTTTTTGAGTAATTTATGTATTTTTCGTAATTACTTTCACTAAAGCACTATTTACACATTATTAGAAGTTATCTTTTTCCCCTTGAAATCGTTTTTGATAGGAGAATTCAGAAGAATTTTAAAATAAAAAAATATGAAATTAAATCATCGCTATCCCTTCATTCAATACCAAAGAGAGACACTTTTAATTTTTAAATAGTATACATTTTAAATAAAGAACGAAATAGTATAAAAACAAAACAAAAATAGGGGAAAAAAACCTTGACTGCTTGACTGCCTGGAACATCTGTTAAATTTTGTTAACGGATGAGTTGATGGCCATTTAAAATAATATCAGTTGAAACAAATATATGATATCTCCGTTCCAATGCACTGACGCGAAAAATTCCATTAATAAAATAAATAAATCTTAATCGGATATAGAAAGAAGGACGTATACACATTTTTAGCAGATTTTCCTTAAGGAAAATCAGCTATTGAGGTCGTACTCTTGACACGATTTTCAAAATTGTTTTTCAAATGTCCATCACACCTACCTAGGAGATAACGAAAATGAAGTCCGTTCAAAACTGTATATATACGTATATCTACTAGCTATGGTACCCGGCGATGCCCGGGAAATCATTGTTGACTGACTAATGATGGTATTTTTATATCAAGGCTTGAAGTGTAGAACTACACTTTAATCCACGACGTATTGTTCTTCCGAATTAGCCAATCCTAAAGGGTATCTTTTGGGGAGTAGTAGACTAGAAATTTTAGTTTTGAAGAATAAATAAAAATGTGATCCTAATCTATCCCTCTCCACTTTTTGACTCACCGTTGTTAAATAATTCCAACCGTAATCATGGCTAGCATTTATTACAATTAATTATCATCTATAATAAAATTTATTTCCTGTCAAAAACAATCCGAGCACATATAAATTAAGCATAGTTTTGTACATTAGTTTATATTCGTAATAGTAAATCTTATTGGAAATCACCTCCACTAATGCCAGCATTTCACAGGAAATAAGTTAACTTTACTACACTTCCCGTCTTGGCGCATTGTTTTCCCGTGAGGGTCAGGCATGCTACTTATAAATGAGCAATTTTACTTTTGAAGAATAAATAAAAATGTGTTCCTAATCTATCCCTTTCCACTTTTTAACTCACCTTTTTGAATACTTCAAACCATAATCATGGATAGCATTTATTGCAATTAAATATATAATGAAACTTATTTCCTGTCAAAAACCAATCCGAGCACATATAGTTTAAGCATAGTTTTGTACATTAGATTATATTCGTAATAGCGTAATAGTAAATCTCAGGGGAAATCACTTCCAGTAATGCCAGCATTTAACAGGAAATAAGTTAACTCAATTAACTGTTTAGGCTCCTATCATCTTCCGCTCCAGCATGAGGGCTATCACCATTGTTTTCCTTAAATTATTGATTCAAAGTATTATTTTAATAATTTATCTACCTGATGGAGTTAAATAATAGTATTGCCCTAAAAATAATTTCATTTATATTCGTAGAGATAGGTGAGGTGAAGAGATTGTACCCCTCCCAGCAAAATAAGTAATACTTTAAATCATTTCAAGATTAACCGGATATTCTCTTTTTTCATAATGACATTAGCATTAATGTCTAATTGTTATGATGGTACATATTTGTTTCAATGACATCAAGATATTGGAAATAAGATAATATATTAGAACCAAAGAGTTTGATCTATATCTGAGTTGATTGTTATAACTTATGACTTCTTGTGCCAATTCAGCATGGCTTTGTTTAAATAATACATTATACAAATTAAATAAAGGAAATGCTCATATTGTTTACATTTCTATTGGAAATAAATAACAATATTATTTTCTAGGAAAAATAAATAGATAAAAGTTACCATATGTGACTAAAACATAAAATCATTTATCATAATATGCGTTCATTAAAAACACTTAAGTAAGCACTAATAAAATTAATGACTCCCGCTATACTTTTAGCGTATATCCCGTGTTTACTTCATTTTACAAAAAAAGTGAATGCAACGGATGTTACTCTAAATAACAAAATAAACAGCTTCTGTTATGAGCATAATTGCCGGAAACCAATAGGAAACGAAATTCGCTATTTTTAATATCTGGCCTCCCTTACAACCCCCACTCCTGCTCTTCCCTAGAAATAATGGTACAGCTTATTAACATGAAGGAGATAGTGCTATTTGACTAACGGAGTTTTGTTTAGTTCGGTTGAGCCTTTGGTACTAAATAAAATTGTTAATTCCCGTTATAGTTTTTAGCGTCTAACTCATTTATACTTCCGTATACGTCAAAAGTGTATATAACAAAAGTTTAGAGTAACAACATATACAAAATAACCAACTTTTTTTACCTGCATATTTGAAGAAAAACCAATAAGAAACGAAATATCGCTATTTTTAATTTCAAGCCTCCCTTATAACCCCCACTCCTGTTCGTCTCAGAGAATATTAATATAGCCTAAAGTCTAAGTTGGGTTAGTAGTAATATACATCAAAGTTCATAAAATTTGGTTCAGCCGTTTATGCGTGAAAAGGTAACAAACAAACAAACAGACACGAAAGAAACAAAATGCAGTTATGGTGTCTATGACATGTGAAACGAAAAGTTATCGTGAAATTTCGAGAAAAAAATCAATGTTCAGACAGTGGTTACAATTTTATATATATATAAGATATATTTGTCTGTTACCGCTCTAGCGGTCGCAATTATTGTTTAATCGTTACCAAACTTGATATTTATTAGTTTTATGTAAAAAGACAGACCAAGTTCGTTAATGGCTGAAATCGGACCAGTGGGAGAGGGGAGGATTTTTGAAAATTCGAAATATCTCCGTTAATATAGGTCGGATTGAAGCATTGTATAGAATCAATCTTATTGCAAATTAAATTTACTATAAATATTGTTATATACTTTTATTCTCTATCTAGAATATTAACCGAGATATTTTCATTTTTATTAAATGTAGGCGGATAACGGACGAGTGAGTTTCCCGCCAAAAGCTACTTCAGCCGTTTTCGTAACTGTTTGGCTCTCGTGAAATTTCTCTATTGTAAAACTTCACGTGGGAAATCTGTTTAGTTTACGCAGCCCCTGCGTGACGGACTTTTTCTGTCTCTAATACCTACAGAAGAATTTGGGTCATTTTACTTCTTAACCCTCCCCCCCTCGCTGGGTAAGAATCGATTTGAATCAGCAAACGTAATCTGGTTTGGGACCCACCAGCTTAGTATGTGAGCTGCCAATGCAATGAGGGTATATACAATATTAAGGTCCGCCAGAATTTCTTTTGTGGTGTGAACAAAATACTTTTATTAGATATTTTATTCCATAGTTTTAAATGGAGTTAAGGACTTTAGGATAACTCCATATTTTTGAAATGTTGGTTATAAATTAATAAAATTAATTTCTGAGTGATCACACACACACACACACACACACACGCGCGCACTCATCGGGGATATATTCTAAAAACATATGGAAGGCTGGAGGTGAATATGTGATGTGGGGTCTGACTGATAGAGTGCGCATGTATCTACTCACGCACCATCTCTATACCCTGCATAATAAATCTAAACCTACACATCTCCCACAATATATACCTAGTGTCTATATAATCTATTTCACATACCCTCCTAAACCATCAGATGGAAATCGAGGACAGGAGGCTTCTGAGATTCTATATTTCTAAAACATATTTGAGATTACTCCCTCTTTCCAACTCGAAGGGTAGGTCACAGAGCATTATTAAGAAAAGTCCGTCACGCAGGGGCTGCGCAAAACTAAGCAGTAATCGTCGTGGAAACCGTATGTTGGAAGCCGACCTGAGGCGGAGGTAGAGGATACTGAGGCACTTCAATACCAAGCCTTGCACAAGCGTCCGGAGTGCTGCTTCAGTTCTAAGCATACCAAAAACAACCATTTGGCGCACATTAAGGGCTGACCGCAGGCATGCTTACCATGTACAAAAGGTACAAAATTTAATACCCGCTGATTATCCCCGCCGATTAAATTTTTGTAATTGGTACAAAGAACAATTGCAAAACGATGTAAACTTAAGTTCGAAAGTAATCTGGACGGACGAAGCGACTTTTACACGTGCGGGCATATTCAATCAAAGAAACTACCACTTTTGGGCACATGAAAATCCCCGCGCTGTTAGAGAATTTCACTACCAGCATGAGTTTTCTGTAAACGTGTGGGTCGGTCTTTGTTATAATCGCATAATAGGTCCCGTATTTTTACCTGCTCGACTTCACGCTGAAAGTTATCATCTATTCCTGGAGAATGACTTACGGGCACTTTTGGAAGATATCCCTTTGGAAACAAGGCTTGAGAGCTGGTTTCAACTCGATGGTTGTCCTGCACATTACGGAAGGGCCGTACGAGACTGGTTGGACATCAACTACCCAGGTCGCTGGATAGGACGAGGTGGGCCGGTGCCTTGGCCTTCCCGGTCTCCGGACCTCACGCCACTAGATTTCTTCGTGTGGGGATACGTGAAAGAAAATGTCTACCGAGAGCCCGTCCGCACAAGGGATGACCTCATCGAGCGCATCAGAATGGTTTGCAACCAGCTCACCGCAGAACAATGTTTAGATGCAGTGCGATCTGTGAGTACGCGATGTGATGCGTGTATTGCAGCGAGAGGCCCACCACTTCGAACAACATTTACGTTGACGCTTTAGAAATTAACGATGTAATTTTAGAGAAGGTAAAACCTTCAAAATTTTCAAGTTTTTTTTTTCTCACTAAGGTAGACCCATATAAAAACTGAAACATTTATGTTTCATAGATTCAAGTAAGAATATTTAATTATTTTTTTAATTTTCTAAATTTTTAATCTTTTTTTATGTTTTAATCTTCAGTTATTGTTCATAATGTTATCTACTTTAAATAGGTAATTTTTTTATACTATGAATATTTGAATAAAAAAGTATTTATTATTTTTTCTTAATAAAAAATAATTTTTTTTCAATTACCTTTCTGTTAGTATAAGATTAGAATACAATAATTGTATTGGAATAACATTTATTGCTAAAATTCATTCAAGGAATAAAATCTGCTCTTCCATTGGCCTTAACTAGTTTTTGCACAACTATTTTTAGTTTTTTGTGATTTTCTCGAAAACGAAGCGAAAACGACATTTTGTTTTAGTTTTTCGATCCTCTATCGATCCCTAAAGTTTCGCCGTTTGGTTTGGGGACACCCTGTATAATATATATATATATATATATATATATATATATATATATATATATATATATATTGAATTGAATGAGGAGAGGAAGTTTATAGTAAGACGCTACTACCGCTAAGATGCGGCTGGTACCGTGGGAAGGCAGAAGTCTGCTCTTGTAACTCCTTTCTGATGATTCCAAGTCCTCCAAGCATGCAGGTTTGGTGAAAGTGTCCAGGGGCCAAAGTAGCAGGCTGTACTTTTGTCTGAATGACTCAAGTGGAATGATTTTCAAGTTTACTATTGTTAGAGACAGTTTCCGTCAGAGGTTTTAACCGGGTTTTTGCACAGAGCATCTGCCAGAAGGTGTTGTCCCCCTTTTACATGTTTAATTTCGAATTCAAAGTCTGATAATTGGAAAACTTATCACTCTATTTTTGGAGACTCATTAGTCTATTTTTGGCATAGAGAACATCCATGTCGAAGACTTGTGGTCAGTATGTAGAATGAATCATTTACCTTAGAAATAAGATTTAAGGTTCCCCCTCAAGATTCTTGGGGAAATCGTTGAAACTGTTTCAACAACCTCCGCATTGCGGAAGGTTCGTTATGACGGATGTAAGTGGGGAAGAGCACTTCGAAACTTAAAGGACTGGCACCTAAAGAAGTGATTTGAGACCCGCGAAACATGTGGGGAACGTTTTAGCGTTAGGGGCACACTTTTGCGTTGCAGAAAAGAGTTTTTGTTGGTCCAACTCTTCCCATCAAAGTATTATATATATACATATATAATACGACAGTCTTTTTACATAGATTTTATACTTAATAGTATCTATCAAGATTATAAGATATTATGAAGTAATCCGGTGCAAGGAAGATGTTTAAAAACTTAATATTTCTAGAAACATTAAGGAATGGAGTCTAAATAAATACATACAATAATCTTGTTCATGCGACGTAAAAAGAATCTTGCAGATAATTATGATAAGAGGTTCATAAAACAGAACTTTTTATAAACGTGAAAAAGTACCTTAACTAATACAAATTAAAATATAACAGTCAGAAAATTCACTGCAATAGGTCCAAAAAAATATATTCTGAGGCTGTTGAATGAAAAATAGGGCATCAGTTGATTTTCTAAATAAACCCCAACTCTAATGCTACTAATGAATTCTCTTTTTGTTAGTAATGATATTTTGCTAATACACACAACCGCAAAAAAAAAAAAAAAAACCGGACAATTAGATTTAGTCTTATAATTTTGTTAAATACTTAATATATATGTATATTAATCTTTTTAATTAAAATAATTGGTTAATCTAAAGGTTATTTAAACAAAATCTGCCAAAAGTGAATAATTTTTATTGATTATTTACACAAAAATACAAAATAAAAAAAATAAAAAGATAAATTAACACATTTAAAAAAAAAATTATTCTTCATTTTTATTACAGTGAATGGTAGACTTCGCTACCCCAAGCGTTTCGGCAATGTAACGTAAGCTCCGGCCTTCCATCTAAGTTTGAAAGACCCATTATTCTGGACCGAAATAAAAATAAAACATTAATTAAAGAAAATGCTTGGTTAATAATTAAAGATGTTTAAATGTGCGAAAAAATACTTACAGTTTAGAATAGATCAACTTCACGACAAATAAATCTAATCTGAGTTTTATCTAATTGTTTACTAATCCTGAAGGGATTAGTTCAATGGACTTCGACTCTAAATTCTCTGTAATAACTAGAATACCCAAATAAAGAAAATTGCTGAAAATTAGCTTTTAATACGACAAAAATGAAGTGTCCGATTTTTTTTTTTTTGCGGTTGAGTGTATGAAACCCTATAGGGTGTCCAATAATAAAGCATGGGGTGCACGAAGTAGAAATCGGAGAGAGGCAGGCCCAGTCAAAGACGGATGGATGACTTTGAAAAATACACGCTAAAGCAATCTTTTTGTACCAGCCTAGCTGAAAAATACGGGAAATGTATTTCACATTTCATAACATTAACTTATGAATAATAATCAGAATGCGTCTTACAAAAAAAAGTCCGTCACGCAGGGGCTGCGTAAACTAAGCAGATTTCCCCTGTGAAGTTTTACAATAGAGAAATCTGCATACCGGTAACACAATACCACCGTGATTAGATATAGAGAAATCTTTCAGTTAATTAAAATAAATACCCAACTGAAACGGCTTCTGAATTGTAAGAATAATTTATATTTTAATAACTCAAATTTCAGTAGTCCAAGAACTAAAGAAGGGGGGGGGGTGGCGGATGAACAAAACGTATTTGCATAAATCTCACAAAGTAAGGAAGGTAAGGTAAGGTTAAAAACGCCAGGTTAGAAGAAGCTCCGCCTGAGCCGAGAAATGACGAAGATGGCCGACATAATCCGACCTATACCCCACCACAGACTTCATAAAAATGCAAATATCTCGGTTAATATTAAAGATAGAGAATAAATGTATATAACAATATTTATAGTAAATTTAATTTGCAATAAGATTGATTCTATTCAATTTTTCGATCCGATGCATAATAACGGAGATATTTTAAATTTTCGAAAATCCCCCCTTCTAAACCCCCCCTCCCTCTGGTCCAATTTCAGCCATTAACGAACTTGATCTGTCTTTTTACATAAAACGGTTAAATATCGAGTTTCGTAACGATAAAACAAAAATTGCGACCGCTAGAGCGTTAACACACAAATATATATATATATATATATATATATATATATATATATATATATATATATATATATATATAATTTTGAACGGACCTCATTTTCGTCATCTCCTGGGTAGGATCGATGGACATTTGAAGAAAATTTTCGAAAATCGCGTCATGAGTACGACCTCAATAGCTGATTTCCCTTAAGGGAAATCTGCTAAAATAGCAGTGAGTAAAGTTAGCATGAGAAGGCGCAACAATTTAATTAAATTATTAATTTGAGTAAAATTTACCTCACTAAGTACTAATAGATAAAGAAAATTGTAGCTAAAAAGCAAACGGTTCACTTCAGCATCAGAAGGTTTTTCTAACTAAAAAGAATTATGATCCGTATTGTTGATTCAAGTCTCAGTGGGAAAATTATTTAAGCCTGGCATTTCAAGTGCTCCAGAAGCAAAGCAGAAGTTGAAGAGGATGAAAAGTAAAGCAAAGACCGAAAATAAAGTTTGTTTAGGAATATTAAATCCCTGGCCTTTATTTACAGAATTTATTTTTCAAAGTCACAAAGCTTCTATTTGTTTATATTGTATTTGGTCTGAATGAGTTACCCTTCTCTTATATTTTTTCTAGTGAAATTTCTTGCTCTTCAGAAAAGAGTATTTAAATAATAAGATTTGCATGAACTACAAAAACAATTTTTTTTAGAAATGGTAAATGTTTTTTTTACCGTTTTAGTAATCACTTTATGGTGAACTATTACTCTAATAGGGGAAACAAATTACGAAATTAGACCTTCTCTCTCTCTCTCTCTCTCTCTCGCTCTCTCTCTCTCTCTCTCTCTCTCTCTCTCTCTCTCTCTCTCTCTCTCTCTCTCTCTCTCTCACACACACACACACACACGCACACACACTCACACACACAAAACCACACACACTTCCGTGCACAGTAAGTCTTATGCTTATTTTATATAGTGAAAAAACTATTTGATCCTGAAAACTAATTACTTCTAATGGAATTGAACTTATCATATGACATAGGCTATATTTAAGAAATACATTTTTATTGCATTATTATAAAGAAACTAATACATGTTTAATATTTTATGTCTTGTATCACATGAATGTTGTCATCATCTCATCTTTAAATTAGATTTTAACAATATAATATTT